>BMAF01000001.1:65447-398640 GCA_014132575.2 Gasterosteus nipponicus
CAGTACTTGTTCAGTTGCATGCATACTGTATTCATTAAGCGGTGAGGAAATCCTGAATGTAGCCCAGAAGCTTTCGACAGAAATGGGTTCGATATTTAATACGTTGTGAGATGATAATCATAATTCTCTGAACATGGCAATGGTTTTGTTTGTATTGTCCCAGCGAACCATAACTGTGTGGCTAATCCGCCTGAAACAGGTGGCGTTAAATAGGATTCAGTCATGATTTATTTGATTAGACTTAATTATTTGGTGCTCAATGACTCTTTGGCTCCAGCTGCTGTATTATTTGAAGCAGGCTTATATTAGACACTATAGATTTCTCTTAGATTTACAGCTTTTGATTTTCTGGCAGCACATGGTGTTAAGCATAAGCATGAAACTGGACGATAAAGACTTGGTGATAAACGGAGAGTTTGGGTGCTTTTTTTAGTATTGAGAGCATTTGTCTGGGCGTGAGATCAGGTAAAAAACACACAACGCCACTCTGACTCAGAATTACATGAAGGCATCGTAGCCACTTTCGTGCGAGAGGAGGCGGCAACAACAAGCTGTTTCCACAACTTGTTGTAATTATGTGTTATACAACTGAATGCTGACTCGGGCTGTTCTTTTTAACGGAGAAGTACAGCAAGAGGCTTGGGACTAACTCAGCTGGCCAGAAGCTATGTCTGGTATGGAAGGAATGAGACGTGGGGGGTTAGGGGGGAGAGAAAGGGGGAGGATCAGGGTGGAAGGACAGAGGCAGAAAGGGAGGAGAAGTGGCTGATTCAAGCTCCGGCTCTCAGCCTGCGGGTTCACGCCGCGGGGGTCGCTCGCTTCCGCCGGCTGCTCACCCAACGTGGCAGCAGGCCGGGGCCTTATCACAACAAGCCGGGGCGACTCCACCACCACACTGCCAGCCGGCAACGCACATCCATTTATTCGTGGCCCGCAACAAAAAAAAAGAAAAATAGACGGTGTTTCCTGTTTCCAAAACACACAAGAAAGATGTTGACTGTGATGCTGCAAACGTCAGAGAAGATGACGTGGGGGAGGTTCATGGTGGTTTCTGTATCATGCCAAGGGTGTTTTTAAAAGTGTGCCCAAAGTATTGGAATCATTTGGGCATAATTTGTCTTTTAACGAAATAGAAATTGTTGGAGGAAAAAACAAAAGCAGCTGACGAATGGTTTCTTTACGTGCCTCAGATTGAATAGTGTGGATGGATCACTTCTAGGGCTGCAACTAACGATTATTTTGATAATCGATTAATCGCTCGATTATTTCTTTGATTAATCGATGAATCGGATAAAAAAACAACGTTAAAAAGCTTTAATTTCCAACCCTTTATTCTAATTCACATTGCAAAAATACTACAGAAAGTACAGGTTGCTCCTTGAACATAATAATTTATAAAATTTATAAAAAATTTAACAGGATTTGTTTTAACTTATCAGAACTCACAAACTCTCACACTCACAAACACCCCCATGTTCACTTAAAGCTTATTCATTAAATTATTACCATCATTGTAGTGCAAGTTAAGTAAATGTATACAGCTAAAAAACAACCAAGTGCTATGAGATGAATTTGTAAATAAATGCATTATTTTAATGGATCACCGTGTGTCTCCCTTTACAGGCGTAACATCAACTACCGTAAAACTCACAATACGCAAGCAAGCGCACTGGACTACCGTATAAGACAGCATTAAAAAGTACAACACACACAAATATATTTGTCAATAATAACCGATATGGGACAAAGCACAAAATATATACAAAATAGTTTGAAAAATGAAAGGTCCAAAAGAGGCGAGTAAATTAAAAACGTGTCTTAGTCTTGCTAACTGCTTTACTGCTGTTATTAGCGAGCTAACGCTAGCTTGATGACGAGTAAACCGGAAAGGTCGTTACGTCCCTCCCGTCGCAGCGGGACAACGTGGTGCTCCCGTGTCATGTCCCCCCCCCTTAATGCTCGCACACCTCGGACGACTGGTCGAACAGACGTCTCTGTCTGCGTCATGTGACTCGCAACTACTGCCGGCGCTGCTCTTTCCCCAACGTCGGCTCGCCGCTTTTATTTTCTATCTCCGCAACTCATTGAGTGACGTAATAATCTCGCGACACAACGAATCGATAATGAAACTCGTTGCCAGCGCTTTTAATAATCAAATTTTATCGATTTCATCGATTTGTTGTTGCAGGCCTAACCACTTCATTTCTGTACCCAACCAGCGCGGTGCACCTTCTACCCCCTACACGCTCCAGCGAAATGTGCTTTTCTTTACCACCAACATCCTGTGGTGTCTCACCACGATTCAGCCAGCCGACTCCACCACTACAAAGCCCTTGATGATCAAATCCAACCCCACCTGGGCAGTTCTGAACCATTGGCGGCGGAGAGGTGGATGTGCATCCTTGCCCAGGTACGTCTACCGTCCATAGCCACAGAGGCGCGGACAGGGGCCCTCCACACATACAGGGGTGTCGCTCCAGATCAGACCTGTTGACGCCTCGTATGACAAAACACCCCCCACCCTTCAATCCCCCAACTTTGTATTTTTGGAGCGACGTCAAGTTGATAGAAGGCACGTGTTGTCACGGAGCCTTGTTGTATGACACAGCATACGCTCGTGTGTAGACTCGTGGAGTCTTGTGTGCCGTGTGAGTCCCAACACTTCCCCCGGCATACGTTCCTGCCAGATTTAGAAACTCTCTGTGATTTCAGAGCTGTCAGATTCGGTTTGTTAGCAGACAAAGGAGACATGATCCCTGTCTCTTCTCTCTTCTCTCTCTCTGGACTCACGTGGTTTTTTGTCATAACTCTGATTTCTGTTGTGTCCAATCACTGAACTATACGATCGATTGAGTCCTTTGTACTTGGAGGGGGGTCCGATACATCTAAATCCTCCACACAGGACATCTATGCTGAGCCTATTAATCCCATATCACAAAGCCCTGATTGCATATACTATATTATTGAGTATAGGTCCGGTGTCAACTTCTGCTTTTGAAGAGTGAAGCAAATGAGCGAGAGTTTTAAAACTTTAAAGCTTTAAAACGATCTCTACTGACCCCTAGGGGGCGACTCTTACGGTTATAACAGTGTGAGAAACGTCCTTAATTTATTCCCTCAGTAAACATTCTAAACCTGGGTTCAGGGTCTCAATCTCTAGTTTCAAGTCTTTTCAATCAAGCATGATGTTGGTAGATTTAGTACTTTGGTCCATTTAGAGTAATATAGACCATGAGGTCTCAGTATTCTTTAGGGACTGGCTACCTTGCAAAACATATAACACAGCAATATTATAGTCTGGAAAATTGGATCAAGATTTATAAAATAAAAATATTAATGGCATTCATTTTCTGTATATGATGATTTGGTATCAGATTGGTTCCAGGTATGGAATTCAGTACTAATGGTACTGAAAGATCTCTACCGTCAGTAGGCAGACAAATAAATGACACATGCCATGATAAACACACCCAAGCCGGCACTCATGTAAGTTATGGTTTTATCCATTTTCTATTAGTCTTCAAGAGCTAGAATGTTTCAGCTTTGTTTTATGTGTGTGTGTTACATGATCACAAGTAGGAGAAATTTGACTGCTGGCGGATTATGGTTATATTTCACTCACTTCATGCAATGCATTGAACATACTTCATAGCATACAAATTCAAATTAAGTTGCATTGGTTGGCAGCGTAGGTCTGCTGCTGTAGGAACAGTTGCCACAGCAGCAGTAGAGGTTTGGTATGTTTCCTTCAAATCAAATCTTGAATGCACTACAAACGGGTTTTGACTGACTCAAGAACAGGTGTACTGTTGCTTTCAGCTTTGAACACGGTGTGTGTGTGTGTGTGTGTGTGTGTTTACACACGATAAGTTTGGTTGCCAGGGAGCACGGGTGTGTATTTTTCAGGGATTATTACAATAAAAGCGTGGGAGAAACTGTTCCAGACAGTCTTTGTCATCTTTATGTGACCGGTCGGGCTTCAGCTGCCACTCAACCACAGCGGCCTTTATACCGAAAGTGTTTGCGGAGAATGCAGCGATATGCGCACACACACACACACACACACACACACGATTAGTGGCACCCTTTTTGTCACGGTTTGGGTTCCCGTCCTGCTTTATTATGTAGTTTCCTGCCTCTTGTCTCCCTGGGTCATGTCACTTCCTGCCTTGTCCTGTCGTCCCCTGTGATTGTCTGCAGTGTCCCTGATTGTTTCCCCGTGTCCAATGACCTGCACCTTCCCAGTGTGTTTAAGTCATGTGTGTCTGTTGTCACTTGTTGCGTCATTGTTGGATGTTCTGGAAGTTCACGTCTGAGTGTTTCTGGTTCCTGTCTGCGTTTTTCTCCCTTGACCTGTTTTGATTTGAAGTCTTGACTATTAAAACTCTGCGTCTTGGTCCTGCCTTCCCTGCTTTCCTGACTCATCACATCTCCCAGCAGTCCTGTGGGGCAAAGTGATTATGACTGATTAAATATCGCTGCCGATGGTGCCGTTCCTAAATAAAGAAGTCGTGGGAATATTTCACGATTATTACAATTTTTATTTATATTGACTAACTGGTGCACTTTTCAAAAAAAAAAAATCAAATCCGGCGGAAGCCGAGGCTAATGGATAATAATTACGTTGCGGTTCTGTGCGTTTTCATTTTCATTCATTCTTCATTGTGACCGATAACAGATTTGCATGCAGCTAGAATCACATCATCCTTTTTCCTATTAGACATTTTCACAATCAGTAGGGTTTAACTACGCCCGTATTTATATTGAATCGTTCGTTAGAAGCAGAGCTCCAGCATGCTAGTTTATATATTTATATTTATGTATTTATTATCTATATAATCCCTGTATGTGCGTGCCTGAACTCTTATGGTTAGAATGATAACAATGACCAATGAGCAACTATTTAAATGGAATTATTTTGAAAAAAAGATTTCTGAATTTTTCCGTACTTTACAGAAAACCAACAACAGAGATGCGTCCTGAGCTGCTAACATAGTTAGTTCTGTACACGCCCAATGTAAATTCTCACAGTCAGTCCCTGAGTCCAGGTGGAGGTTTGGACCAAATTTGAAATTGTGCCAATTTGGCACATGCCTAAAACATCAAGCTTTTATAGGCTGCAGGCCTTTAAAATAAAATAAAAGGTGTTTAAGCCACTGGTTTAAATTAGCTTTAATGGTTTAAAAATGTTTTTTACTCACAACTTGGATTTACTTGATTCAAGAACCTCTTCCTCACAGTGACAGTAACGGGGCGCCTCAAAGTCTGTAATTATTTGAGAAGGAAGATTGGCATTGCGTCTTTATCACGTTGCCGTTTAAACAGGGCAGGCTGGAAAAAATATGAAGAAGAAAAAGTTTGTTTTACAAATGTCATTCCGTCAGCCCGATCTGACCTTCAAACGCCAACCTCTGCGAGTTGTGTTTGATTTGGACCGGAGGTTGGAGGAGCCGGTAGAAGGAAGTGGTCCAATCTCTCACCAACCAGAAGCACTTGGAACCTGAAGGTGACCTCTGCGGTTTATCCCATTTCCAAGCTCTGCGGAACTCTTCCTAAAAAACCCCGTTGTTTTCCACTTCACAAGAACAGCTGGTTGCCATCTATCGTTATTTTTACCACTGAACTTCGGCGTGGAGCTTATCACGGTGTGTTGTTGCTACAAAGTGACCATTTGCTGCCGCCGATACTCCGTTAAACAATCAGAGCTACAATGGAGCCCACACTGTAACGCACTCCTGAAGAAATAAGTGACAAATCCAGAACATCAAACCAGTGAAAGCTGGTAAAAGGTAAAAGTTTAAATAAGTGTAAAAGTGATAAACCGCATCAACTGGCGGAACACAATTAAATTAAAGGACTACGGCTGTCAACGAATATTCTATATCCGAATATATTGTATATAACATATTGAAAATTAATATTCGACTGTCTGTGGCGCGTCTGCACTCTTGGTCGTTAGTTAATGTACTTATTTTTGTGCAGGTAATATGTTGTTAAATATGTTTAAAGTTAAATAAGTTGCCTATACAAGTAGTTATGTCTCATTGTATTAATTTGTCCAGTTATTGACCAACCAGATATTCCAATATATGTGTTTTGGCGAATATTCGACCGTCCTTTTTCTCGCGGTGCCTTTCCGCTGGACACATTTTCTTGAACCCGACCACATCGCTCCAAGCCCGTGTCCCTTGCACTTATTATTATTTTTGTTTCATTTATATTAGGATATATTTTTTCACGTTCCGATTCTAATGTCTAACTATTCTGACAAATAAAACGTTCTTTCGCTAATAATCCCGTTTCAAATATTAATGATGATTCTATTCCGTGTCATAACTGGGTGAGGTAATGTAAGCAGAATACTGCTTTTCAGCACTAAATGCTCTAAACGCCGTGCAGACTTTCGGCGGACCATCTCTGGTCAATTTGCATGAATGGCGCTCAATGGGACCAGGTCACCGGAGGCCTTTGCTCCAGGGCAGGTAGTTTGAAGGTCGTCAGTGGAGTCTGCTACTCGTGCACTAACCCCATGCAGATTGCTGCTGGCGGCTTTCACGTCTCTTGGCCGTTGGGGCTTTGCTGATACTGTAATTACAGTTTGGCTACGAACACAACCAAAACAATACTCTTTTTATCCTCCTTCTGCAGATGTCCTTGGAAGCATGTCATGGCTGACTGGGACTGTAGATGGAAACAGTATTATGCTATTATGCCACTGAGCAGTTTTATGAGAATTGGTATTGATCTGAGCATATCAGGTCGCGCTGTTTCGTGAGTTTGAACAAAAAGGTTTTCTAGCACTGGTATGAACACGAACAGCCATTTAAGATCAAAATATGAAAAACACTCTGCGTCTGTCTGGAGGACGTATTGTCTGGCCGGTGGGCCTTTGGAAAAGCCGGTATGAATGGAATCGTGACCACGCTGACCGAGCAGCTACAGTCTACACGGAGACAGAAAAGCAACAGTTCTACAGGCCTTTCCGAGGGGACCGCGCTGCGATAGCTCTCACATATCTGCCTTGTGTCACCTTGTCAAAGAGCACCTGTCTCCTTTTCTGGATTTACTGCTCCGATTCCATCGTGTGCAAAAACAAAAGACGTGGAGGCTTGTTAAAGGAATTGGACTCGTTCAGCAAACAAACAAGTTTTTGTCCTCATGTTACCTCATCTGCATGAGTCGCTGGTTCAGCTCAGCTGTTATTGTGTCTTTCTGTCCTGAACCTTTCCGTCCTTGTTATTGCACGAATGTGCCAGCGTGAGATGGCCTTTGGAAACGATATGGACCGTAACGTGTTCTGATACGTTTCCCATGCAGAATCATTTCTGCGTTGTATTAAAGCGTGCCGTCATGATAAATCGGGCTACGTTATTAACTTGTTGAATGATAAATAGACCGGACATTGTTACATCATTGACAACACACGGAGCTTCAAATTGTTACGTCATTGACTTGACTTATATGAAACATTTCATTTGTATTAATATTGCCCATTGTGTTTCTATAATTTACATACAAATGTCACCAACATGTGTATCCAAAAATAAACAGCAAGGTTTTCCGTACTAACAGAAGAACGGGGCATTCAGTTCATTTATTTCTTTTTTTCTAAGCTTCACATTTTTATTAAATTGTTTGGATATTCTTATGAATATTAACTTCATTGCTCATAATGGCTGAACTTGCATCATTCGATCATCATAAAAGTGTCATAGATAAATGAATGAGTTATATTCTTTATTCTTTATATTTGGAACAATGCATCGGCCCAAAAAGTAATTATTGTTACTGAATAATTTTGTTAGAAAGTCATTTCAATCTTCTTTTCTGTCTCCCTTCCTCATGTTTATACTCATGTTAAAAAGACACTGATCCATTCAACAGATTCTGAGCCATAGTCAGTGTCCCCAATTGTCCAGCTGTCACGTGTCTTAAGAAACAAAGTTTTGGGCTTGTGATAACTTTAGTCGACCAGTAACGTGTTGCAATTCCAACCGCTGACACAATAAGCTAATTTCACATGTAGCTGTTGAAATAAAACAAGATCACTTTTGTAGAGCTGAGATGTGGTTTCGATATGGAATCAAGTGTGACTACATGAAACATAAGCAACAGCCCATGTGACACGGCACCGAGCAGCTCAGTCCCTCTGGAGGCTGTCCGCCAGTCCCACATAAAACAGTCCGCCCTGAACAGTCCCACATGAACAGTCCCGCATAAACAGTCCGCCCTGAACAGTCCCACATGAACAGTCCGCCCTGAACAGTCCCGCATAAACAGTCCGCCCTGAACAGTCCCACATGAACAGTCCGCCCTGAACGGTCCCACATGAACAGTCCGCCCTGAACGGTCCCACATGAACAGTCCGCCCTGAACAGTCCCACATAAACAGTCCGCCCTGAACGGTCCCACATGAACAGTCCGTCCTGAACAGTCCCACATGAACATTCCGCCCTGAACGGTCCCACATGAACAGTCCGCCCTGAACAGTCCCACATGAACAGTCCGCCCTGAACAGTCCCACATGAACAGTCCGACCTGAACAGTCCCACATGAACAGTCCGCCCTGAACAGTCCCACATGAACAGTCCCATATGAACAGTCCGTCCTGAACAGTCCCCATGAACAGTTGAACAGTCCCCTGAACAGTCCCACATGAACAGTCCGCCTGAACAGCCCATGAACAGTCCCCCTGAACAGTCCGCCCTGAACGGTCCCAGTCCCATGAACAGTCCGCCCTGAACAGTCCCACATAAACAGTCCGCCTGAACGGTCCCACATGAACAGTCCGTCCTGAACAGTCCCACATGAACATTCCGCCCTGAACGGTCCCACATGAACAGTCCGCCCTGAACAGTCCCCATGAACAGTCCGCCTGAACAGTCCCACATGAACAGTCCGACCTGAACAGTCCCCATGAACAGTCCCATATGCACAGTTCGCCCTGAACAGTCCCACATGAACAGTTTGCCCTGAACAGTCCCACATGAACAGTCCGCCCTGAACAGTCCCACATGAACAGTCCGCCCTGAACAGTCCCACATGAACAGTCCGCCCTGAACAGTCCCACATGAACAGTCCGACCTGAACAGTCCCACATGAACAGTCCCATATGCACAGTTCGCCCTGAACAGTCCCACATGAACAGTCCGCCCTGAACAGTCCCACATGAACAGTCCGACCTGAACAGTCCCACATGAACAGTCCCCATATGCACAGTTCGCCTGAACGGTCCCACATGAACAGTCCGCCCTGAACAGTCCCACATGAACAGTCCGCCCTGAACAGTCCCACATG
Organism: Gasterosteus nipponicus; assembly: GCA_014132575.2. NCBI lineage: Eukaryota > Metazoa > Chordata > Actinopteri > Perciformes > Gasterosteidae > Gasterosteus > Gasterosteus nipponicus. Next base: position 74,745 of record BMAF01000001.1, read on the forward strand.
AACAGTCCGCCCTGAACAGTCCCACATGAACAGTCCGACCTGAACAGTCCCACATGAACAGTCCCATATGCACAGTTCGCCCTGAACAGTCCCACATGAACAGTTTGCCCTGAACAGTCCCACATGAACAGTCCGCCCTGAACAGTCCCACAGATAAAAGGGGAGTCAGAAAGAACCGGCTGCACATACGATGCACAGTGCAAATCCACTCAGGTCGGTCAGGTCAGTTTATAATACATTTGTATCTGGGGGAGGGAGGGGAGGTAATTACAAGTTTTTTTTCTAGAAAATGGTGGCCAACGGGGGATGCTGACATACACAACATCCCCGGGGTGACGCTGACTTACAATTTCACAATAAACAAGGAACCGTGTGTGCCACTCCTTTTTGTAAGAGCATCTGGTTCATCATCATCATCATCATCAGGAAACGAAGACTCAAAAGAATCTCAGCTGAGGCCAATGGGAAACTGTTGTGTGTTTACCATCAAGCTAATATGTATAATAGCCTATAATTATATATATAAACACCCCTCACCTACCTAGGCGACCTGTTATAAAGACGTCATGGAGTAATGTGCTTCTTCTTATAGCTTTGTACGTTAGTTTAAGTAGCTAAAATCCCAGCTCTAGGCAACAGCAACCCAAGCGCCCGCGGTGCAGAGGCCGCCTGCTGAGTGACTTCATCAGGAAACACATGTAGCCGAGTGGACGTTGGGTCGCACCGAGAGAAGAGTCCGAACCTCAAAGCCTCGATGCTTTGCAAAAAAAGTTGCATAAAACCACAAAACTCAAGGGAGGGAAGAAGTCCAAATGAGCCGCATTGTTGCACTCGCGCCGTTTGAGAACACACAGTTGAAATGTAACACGAAGAGCTTCTGGCGAGGCGATCTTCTTACCTTGTTGCAGTGTTGACTCCGCACGGAGATCGCTGCCCTCAACTCCGTCCCTTCGTGTTTTACGCCGAACACGCTCGCTTATCTTTCGGGAACTCGTCGGCGCAAATATCTCCTTCCGCTAAGTACGACGCGCAGAAGATACTATTGAACAAAAGCATTTTCTTTCACATATAAGTCCTTTTTCATGTCGGCCGCTGGTTGCGGAGAAACTGGGTCCATGCTGAGAGTCGGTCCCCGACGTCAAGCTCGACGAAAGAGGAACCCCCGCACATCCGGTGGTTCGTTTCAAAATAAAACGTTGTTCGCTTTGAATCAGCATCCTTTTGTGAACGTGACATGACGGCGTTCTGATATCTGGGGTTATAACAGACACGGTTTGCATCCATCTTCTGGGGTCTCAATTGAAATGTTTAGTTATAGTGTAAATTTAAGTTTCACATAAGGCGAGATTCTGTACAGTTTTCCCTTTTTTTATTGCTGGCCAAGTCAAAATATTAAAATAATGTAGTTTTGCAAAAAGGTTTAGCTATTTTCTGTCGGCAATCTAGTGAACGAGAGTGCCACATTTACAGTGTTGTGTTCTCCACAAATGGACTTAGTAGTTCCTCTTGTGGTCTAAGAGGGAAAGTACATCTTAAAGCAGAAACACGTAATAATCACTCCGGAGCACCTATATAAAAGTTATTCACAGTTATTTTATTTATTTTATTTATTCATTTTTTTTATAAATTGACTACACACGTTTCACAGTTCAAGTTTTCAAAAGTGTTCAAGTAACTTTACTGCCATGCAGCTCAGCACAACAATTCAAAGAACATTGAAAATTCCATTAGGGCACCAAAGCTATGGATTTAATTCTATTTTGATTAACTTCTAATTCGTATTCTATTATTTCTTTAGTGTTACTGCAAATATATTATATTTATTACTTTCCATATTTCTTTGTATAGTGTCTCCTGGAGCAGGCCACCAGTCTAGATACAACTTTATCTTCTCTTGTATTTTATTTATTTAGTAAAACGCTATTATTACTAACTTCAGTAACGCACAACACATTAATACATATTTTGAATACTTAATATCATAGGAAAGTTAAAAGCACAGTGTAAATCGTTTTCCACATTTGTTTTCATTTATCTCCACTGTATGTTCTCAACTAAGATCATGTTCGTACGTAACATATCAAAAATCAGGAACGTCCTGTCTCAAAGTGATGCAGAAAAATTAGTTCATGCGTTTGTCACTTCCAGACTGGACTACTGTAATTCTCTGTTATCAGGCTGCTCTTGTAAATCTCTTAAGCCTCTCCAGTTGATTCAGAATGCTGCAGCACGTGTATTAACAAGAACTAAGAAAAGGGATCATATCACTCCTGTATTAACGTCTCTGCACTGGCTCCCTGTTAAATCAAGAGTATATTTTAAGGTACTTCTCCTCACCTACAAGACACTTGCTGGTGAGGCACCGTTGTATCTTAAAGAGCTTGTAACACCGTATTGCCCTACAAGGCAGCTGCGCGCCATAGATGCTGGTTACTTGTTGTTCCTATGGTTTTAAAAAGTAGGCTGGGGGCAGAGCCTTCAGTTATCAAGCTCCTCTTTTGCGGAACCAGGTTCCACTTTCAGTCCGGGGGGCAGATTCGGTCAGCTCTTTTAAAGTAAAACTTAAAACTTTGATTGTGCCTATAGTTAGGGCTGGCTCAGGTTAGCCCGGACCAGCCCTTAGTTAAGAACACGCGTTCTGGGGTTCATGGCTCCTCTGTGCAAGGCAGGACCTGACGTGGAGGACAAGGAGGCCCTCTGGGCACTACTGTTAAAAGGAGACTCAGTATGTAGATAGTTCTTAATCTGCAATTGTGTTGTTGTCTTGTCATACTTTTCTACTACTAACACATGTATTCATTGTCATAGATTGTATATGACTTTTACTGATAACATAATGCAATATTGCCAGGACAGCCTTACGGAGTCGCGACGCTTTGTGTTGCGTTGCTTCGCATCGCGTCGAGGTCTGTATGATCACAAAATTCAGAGTTTACCCACCTCTAATTTTACCACTACAGCACTGGTGGTGAGGACAGGATGTAGATGACCTCTTAGTGATTGCCTCATAACAGCATCTTAACTGGTTCCGTCCTCATGGCCAGTGTTCTGAATTCAATTACGTATTGAGCCGGGTCCCGCTTCCCTGGCGAAGCCGGAACAACAGCTTAACTGCATCCTTACCATGGGTGGGGTGGTCAAACAGTCTCCTCATATCCGCTGTGAACTCCCGGTATGAGGGGATGTAGGAGTCTTGTTGGGGTCTTGTTGCTCCAGAGCTGCCCAATAATAAGACGTAGGATCGGGGCTGGAGGTCAAAAACCAAACCACATTGTAACAAAAAAGATCTACGCTTTCCCAGATCTCCCTCATACCTCTCAGGTGTGGGGACCTTGGGCTCCTGGACAGAGAGGGAAACACATGCAGCTTCGTCAGGCGCTGGGGACGATGCAGGTGGTAGAGGAACGGCTGGAGCACTGAGCTGGGCCTGGATAGCAGATAAACTGGCAGACAGGGCTTGTACAGAAGACATAATCTCCTGTAGGGCCGTGCTGTGTTGTCCCAACAAACTTCCTTGTTGGGACACAGCATGGCACACATGCGAGGATGGGTCCGCTGGGTATATTCTGGCCGGATTGTTCCTTCACAACTTCTCCAGTTAGAATCCAAACGCGGACTACACAAGGTAGGTGGCGACAATGTGAGTATTTATTGAACAAGGGAATGGTATTCCCAACGTGCAGACAGGTGGATTCCGGTGATGTCGTGATGTGGGGAAAGGTTCAGGTTGCCAGGCAGGAGTGACGGGAATCCAGGGTGAATGAGCTAGAGATGGAGATACAAGAAATAGATAAGCACACAAACAACTACAAAAGGTGAACAGCGACTAATTTACTCAGGGAGCTGGGGTCGTGACAATAGCGTTATATTTTATTTTATCCCTCTTTCAATATGTCGTCTTATCTTTCTTGTTGTCCATTACCTAACTGTCTGCTACTATGCACCAATCGCCAAGTCAAATTCCTTGTATGTCTGACATATATTTGGTAATAAATGTTTAAATTCCTGATCCTGACGGTGAAGAGCGGTCTAATTGCACGGACAAATTGAAAGCCACCGGAATGTGTTGACACATTTGAAAAACAGGGAGACTCTGAACTGCAATCTAATTCGGACCTGTTGGGGGCAGCAACGTGCCGCCAGGCGTCCTGCGTGCCGCAAACACTGAAGACGAAGAAGAGGAAGCGACGTCACGTGACGTCACGTGTTCAGTTTCAAACACAGCTTGAACCGGGAGCGCGGTGTTGAGGATAAAGAAGTAAACTGCGCGAGGTACTTCAATGAAGCCAAATTATTCGCGGTTTTTTTTCACGTTGCATAACAGCAGGCGGTTGAGGTGGGTTCGTGCGTCAGTCGGAAAGCATTTCGTGTTGTTGATATGCCGCTAACCGACAGCTAGCCTCCGTGTTAGCGTTACTTTGTTGCCGCCTGTGGCCCGGCACTCTCACTGTTGTCCCCCCGTCGGCCGCAGCGTCCACCCGCGACAACAATGTCGCTCCCAAGTTCTCTTTAAAAGCCCCGATGTCTTTTTTCCGTTTGAATCAAATTGACCAGGTGACTCTTTCCACCGTGCTGCTTGTGTTGAGTTGAATGAACTGAGGAGGATGAGCGGGCTGGAGGACATCAGCCTCCACATCCAGGAGAGGATCTCCTCCTGTACCGCACGCTGGAGCTGTCAGGCGTCGGTACGTAGCAGTGGTTTTCCATCGTTTTTATTCGCATTACCCTTTTAAGACATGTCGTTGCATTCGTCTCCACTCCACGTGTAGAGTTGCCTCAGAGGAAGAAGCTTGGACAGGAATTTGGGGCGCTGGAGAAGCTTCTGGAAGAGTTTGAAAAATGTGTTGGTCGACAGAGAGAACGACTGAAGCAGCTGAAGGTAAAGGCTGAAGGCTTTAGTTATTTGCACAATTTAATTTTAATAAACAAAGATTAAATAAATTCAACGTGGGAAGAGGCAGAAAGCCCTGTGGAATTATCTGAAGACCTAAATCGTATTGCAATATTATAAAGCATAAAGTCAGTATGCATAAGATGTGATGTATTGCCATGTGTTGCATTCATCACTAGTCACAGAATGGAAGGATAATGTAATAGTGTTGGGAGTGTGCACATGTGCACGTGAGAATAAGCAAGGGCTCGTTTATTATGAGGATACTGGTTCCTCAACTCATCAGCAGCGTCCTGCTACACGTCTCCATGAGAGAAACCGAGTGAAAACAGCCATTGCATCTTCTTTTAACCACCTTTTTGAAGCCTTTTATGGAGGAATATACACATTTAGGTGCTAAAAGTTGTTCTATAATTTGGTTCCCCTAAATGTCATCAAGCCAAACCCCAATATGATGGTAGGGGAAACACTGGTGAACGGAAAATAAAGGTGTCGGCGCTCTCTGGTGGACAGAAGCTGTAGTGTTGTAACAGCGTTACAGCATTAATACTACAGTTGATTTACCACAAATATTAAACACGTGTCTGATTTAATTTCAATATTTGAATTGTAACAGGATACATGTGCCACGATTATTTGTCAGATGCCTGATCAAAATAATGCTGACCAAATTCAAAAGGTTGGCTGTGATGCATCATTTTAAAAATGAATGTATTTACATTGTACAATTGTTATAATATGGATTGATTTGGAGGAAACCTAAGATGCAGTTAAGTTAATCACTGGCAAATGTTTTTCTTTATCAGCATCAGAAACGTAACGACGTTGGTTAAAACCATTTTCTCAATCAAACAGTCAAACACTTTTCAGAATAAGCTCAGCGTTACTTCATGTTTTTGTTTTTGGTGCTTCAGGAGCTCGAGGAGTCCTTCCAGAAGAATTTGCAGGATGTCCAGCACATAAAGGAGAACGTACCTGTACACATGCCCAAGAAGAAATGTCCAGCAAAGTGAGGACACGTCCATTGTGCTTTCTGCTTGGTAGTTTTAAATGGAACATACTGCACCTCCAATGGCTCCAATGTGTGAATCTAAGAGTAACTACATCAGTCAAAAAGCACAAACTGCATCCTGGGTATCTAATTGAAACATTTACATCACTTAAAACATGAATTATTTAGGCTCGCACTATTTGTCTCGTTTATGAGTTTTCAGGTACCCAAACACACAATACCGTGACAATACAGAACTGACGCCTTGTGTTGTTTCTCTCAGCGGCGGTGAACCCGTAGCGACCCAGAATAACGACGTGCAGCCGGTTCTGTCGGAAAATGCCAAGAAGACCACCAAGAGCTTCGTCAGAGAGATGGAGGTGATCACCATGCAGGAGTTTGAGAGCATTCCTCAGTAAGTACCACGTGCGCATGTGTCCGTGTGTCTCATGGAGTGAGAAGAGAGCGTGTTACCACGGAGAGACATCAAAGGACAAGATATTTAGTTAGTTTAATCAAATAATAAGACCTGGGCCCTGTTCCTCGTACGTGGTTCAACTAAGTCCATCAAATGTCCAGCTCAAATTACCGAGATGATTGACATCAGACTATCCCGGTTCCTCGACGGCGGATCGGCGCTCAAACCGTCTCGTTAGTTTGAACCAGATGTCAATCATCAGGATAATCGTCTTAAGGCAGAAGAGTCGATCACCGAAAACCAGGATTTTTTAACAGTATAACGGAAAATAAACTTGAAGGAAGAGCAGGAGATGATCATGAACACATATGAGGGTCCCAGGGAGGATCTTCCTGTGTCTCTAAATCAGGGGTCTCAAAGACCTTTTCATTGTTTGGGGAGTTTTTGGCCCTGTCATATGAAAGTGAATGTTAGTGCGGCACACATGTTAACGTTACGCCTGCTGTTAGCAGTAAAAGCGGACCGTTCCGTTCGCGGTCGGACCGTCAGTCATCCCCGTCATCAATAATGGTTATATTTAAATGTGGCTGCATCTGCCCGCACCTGACTTGAGTTTGAGACCCCTGATCTAAAGGTTTCTTCCCTTTATTCTTCCCATCAAAGACTTTTTCATTGTTTGGGTTTGAGTTTTTCCTGTCGATGTGAAGGTTTCTGCACAGAGGACGTCACATGTGGACACACTGTAAAGACACATGAGGCTAATTTGCGATATTGTGCAATACTAAATAACGTTAAATGAATCCTATAATCTTGTTAAAAACTGACAGCGCCCCCTGGAGGCTACAATCCCCACAAAGTATCACACAGTTAATTACGTGTTGGTGAGGCTCATTTTAGATCCATCACTCTAATCAATCAGATTATATTTAAATGTGTCTGCTGGCAGGAGGCTTCATGATGATCATCATCCAATGAGAATAATCATCTCAACTCCTTCAGAGTATGGGATGAAAAACAAGTCAAAGCATCAGATTGATCTGAATGAACAGGATCTATGTATCAGCTTATGTATCATACGTGTGTAGACGACCACATAGAACTAGTTTATTACATGTGTGTGAGAATCATTATAGATCCATCGTTCATATTCAGACATTTGGGACAGTATGTGAGACAGTCCGTGGGACAGTATGGGAGACAGTCCTTGGGACAGTATGAGAGACAGTATGTGAGACAGTCCGTGGGACAGTATGTGAGACAGTCCGCGGGACAGTATGTGAGACAGTCCGCGGGACAGTCTGTGAGACAGTCGGCGGGACAGTCTGTGAGACAGTCGGCGGGACAGTATGTGAGACAGTCGGCGGGACAGTATGTGAGACAGTCGGCGGGACAGTATGTGAGACAGTCGGCGGGACAGTCTGTGAGACAGTCGGCGGGACAGTATGTGAGACAGTCGGCGGGACAGTATGTGAGACAGTCCGTGGGACAGTCTGTGAGACAGTCGGCGGGACAGTCGGTGGGACAGTCTGTGAGACAGTCGGTGAGACAGTCGGCGGGACAGTCTGTGAGACAGTCGGCGGGACAGTCTGTGAGACAGTCGGCGGGACAGTATGTGAGACAGTCAGCGGGACAGTATGTGAGACAGTCATGGGACAGTATGTGAGACAGTCTGTGGGACAGTCTGTGAGACAGTCGGCGGGACAGTATGTGAGACAGTCGGCGGGACAGTATGTGAGACAGTCCGTGGGACAGTCTGTGAGACAGTCGGCGGGACAGTCTGTGAGACAGTCGGCGGGACAGTATGTGAGACAGTCGGCGGGACAGTATGTGAGACAGTCGGCGGGACAGTATGTGAGACAGTCGGCGGGACAGTATGTGAGACAGTCGGCGGGACAGTATGGGAGACAGTCGGCGGGACAGTCTGTGAGACAGTCGGCGGGACAGTCTGTGAGACAGTCGGCGGGACAGTCGGTGAGACAGTCGGCGAGACAGTCAGTGAGACAGTCAGCGGGACAGTATGTGAGACAGTCGGCGGGACAGTATGTGAGACAGTCGGCGGGACAGTATGTGAGACAGTCGGTGGGACAGTCGGTGAGACAGTCGGTGGGACAGTCGGCGTGAGACAGTCTGTGAGACAGTCCGGCGGGACAGTCTGTGAGACAGTCGGTGGGACAGTCTGTGAGACCCTCGGCTGCAGTGTGTGGTGTTCATCACGTAACGTAACGGGGAAATCTTCTTGTAAATAAAGGATCCTTGTCCTCAGCATCTGCAGCGCTCGTGCAGGACGTCATGGCGGCTCCGATCGGGTCTCTGATCTGGGAGAAGTTTCTCCCTATAAAACGTTCATCAATGACGGGGGAGTGATGAACTGATCCAGCAGCTCAGATGAACCTGCGAATGAAAGGATCAAGTTTTCCGATGTGTTGCTCTGGTGATTTAGACGAAGCGATGAGCCGGATCTACGTAATCTCATCCTGAAAACTATCCGGCTTACTCGGTTAGCCACGTACGAGGAACCGGGTCCTGATCTATAGGACAGGTACCCGGAAAGGATTTCTGTCCTGTCTGGAACTGTACTCGGTCCTGAGGGTGGCGCCTGAGGAACGGCTACGTTGTGCTTCCTGTGGCCACGTCTCATGTCTCATGTCTGCTCTACACGCTTGGCTCAGTGTCATTGTCCTGTTATTTAGCATGTGTTCTGTGGATGGAATGTTAGTGACGCGTCCCCCTCAGGTACATGAAAGGACGCGTGTCGTACGATCAACTCAACGCGGCGGTGCAGAGCCTCAACGCGGCCGTGTCGGCCAAGTACAAGATCCTCCATCAGTCAGCAAAAAGTCTGACCAATCAAACGCGCAAACAGCGCCAGCGCTTCAAGGACCAGGAGACGAAGGAAACGAAAGGTACACGAGGGCGCTTGTGAAGCACGTCTTTACCAGGAACCTGCGATGAAACCAACGTTTGGGTAGAAACAAAGGCACCTTCTTTCAATGAAGTTATTCTTTTGTTTTTTATTCAGCATTATTTATGAAGTGAACTAAAAAACAACTCGCTTCACTGAAATGAATCACATGTGTTGATTGAGGTACTTTAAGAATTGCTACGGGGAAATGCTGGTCTTTTTTACTACCCTTTATGTTGTCAAGTGATATGTATAGCAAGTCAGCTGGCAACACAAGGAATGGGCCTTATAGGATTTACCCGTCAATAACTAAACGCTGTGTTTGTCCCAATGTCTTTCAGGTCACTTTTTCGTGGTGGAGGACGACATTCGAGAATTCACCCGGATGAAGGCAGACAAGCGATTTCAAGGGATCCTGAACATGCTGCGACACAGCCAGCGGCTCCGAGAGCTGCGGGGGCGGCGTCGTCCGCTACGTGCTGGTGTGAATGACGCTCCGTCAGTAAGACACCCGTCTCATCTACACATGCTTATTCAAAGAATCATCCATGGATCATTTGCTACCTTCTATCGGCCATGTTCATACATTGATATATATATATGGATGTGGTGTTTATGACTAAGTGCTATACATTAATTTTCTCTATTCTATTTTGTATTTTTGAGCAAAATAAAATAAATTCTTAAGGAAAAAGTGAAATAGTGATTAATGCTTTTAAAAATCGTCTTCCTATTGTATGCATGTTGACTGTGAGCTCTATTTAAAGATCTTTTTTGTCTATGCAGTTATGGACTTGTATGAAGGTCCTGCCATAATTCCATCAAGACAGTTTAACTTAAAGCCACATTGGGTCTTAGAACAAGATGAATATGGTGTTGGATGGATTTTGGTAATGTTTTCATTCAACCTTCATATTTGATTTTTTACTTTTTCAATATGCTATTGATTTTCCACATACAATACTATTTACTTTTTATACGTTTTCAGCTTCTGTTATGATGTATTTTCTCTTCTCGTGATCGCTGAGGCCTAGAAGGTTGTTTTCTACCTTTGATTTTATGGAGCGGCACGGTGGCCTGGTGGTTATCACTGTGGCCTCACAGCAAGAAGGTCCTGGGTTCCACTCCGCCCAGAGGCCTTTCTGTGTGGAGTCTGCATGTTCTCCCCGTGCCTGTGTGGTTCTCTCCGGTTCTCCGGCTTCCTCCCACAGTCCAGAGACCTGCTCTGGGGATCAGGGTGACTGGTGCCCGTAGGTGTGTGGATGTGAATGGTTGTTTGTCTCTGTGCAATCCAAGGTGTACCCCGTCTCCAGCCCCCCCGTGACCCCGGTGTGAAGATGGATGGGAAGATTCTGATACAAAGACGTATACATTCATGTGAGATCACTACAGTGCAGATATTTAAAAGCATGGAAACATTATTGTGCACAGTGTTGGTCTAATACACAAGCAATAATACCGCATACCGCTTTGTAAGGCACGAAATGTCTTGTGTGTTACGCCTGAGATGTAAATAAAGTTATACAATTTGGAATGGTGTTTGAATTTTTTCAGCAGTATAATCCTTATCAGGAAACATTTACTACCAAAATTTCAGACATACAAGGAATTTGACTTGGAAATTGGTGCATGACAGCAGACAGTTAGGCAATGGACAAGACGACAGTGCAAGAGGAATAAAATAAAATATAATGGTATGGGTTAGAATATAAGGCTATGGGTTAGTTTAAAACTAAAGGAATACAAGTTAAAAAATAAAGTGCCCCAGCCAACAGAAAGTGACTGGTGGAATGTCAGTCAGTCAGTTAGTGGGGGACCGGCTCTGTTGATGAGGAGGTCTTAGTCCTGATGGACCTCAGCCTCCTGCCAGATGGAAGGGGGCACAAACAGGTTTTGTCCGGGGTGGGAGGGGTTGGCCGCGATCTTTTTAGCTGCTTCAGAGACCTGGAAGCGAACAAGTCCTGCAGGGACGACAGGTTGCAGCCGATCAGCCTCTCTGCAGAGCGGAGGACACGCTGCAGCCTGCCCTTGTCCTTGGCTGTGGCTGCAGCGTACCAGACGCTGATGGAGGAGCAGAGGATGGACTCCATGATGGCCGTGTAGAAGTGGACCATCATCGTCTTTGGCAGGTTGAGTTTCTTCAGCTGCCTCAGGAAGAACAACCTCTGCTGAGCCTTCTTGGTGATGGAGCTGATGTTCAGCTCCCACTTGAGGTCCTGGGTGATGATGGAGCCCAGGAAACGGAAGGAATCCACAATAGTGACGGGGGAGTCACACAGGGTGATGGGGGAGGGTGGGGTTCTGTTCCTTCGGAAATCCACAACCATCTCCACTGTCTTTAGAGCGTTGAGCTCCATGTTGTTCTGGCTTCACCAGGACACCAGATGGTCAGACTCCCACCTGTAGGCGGACTCGTCCCCACCAGAGACTAGTCCAATGAGGGTGGTGTCAGGGAAAAGAACACAGCCTTTGGGGGAACCGGTGCTTATGGTCTGCTTCTGCTTCATGTCAGACAGGAAGTCTGTGATCCACTTTTATATTACGTGTCAATTAGCTGACGCTTTTATCCAAAGCGACTTACATTAGATTTTATCCCACGGCTTGACATTTTTGCCAAGGGAGCAATTAGGGGTCTTGCTCAGGGACACTGAGCCAGGGTTTGAACCACCAATCTTTAAACAACATCTCTACTCTGTGCGCCACCGTGGCTCACTTGCAGGTGGAGTCGGGCACGTGCAGCTGGGAGTTTTCCTGCAGCAGAGACAGGATGATGGTGTTGAAAGCAGTGCTAAAGTCCACCAGGGGCACTGTGACGTTCTGCAGGGTCCACACCAGCCTCTCAAAGGATTTCATGAGCACAGAAGTCAGACAGGGCGAAGGGCCTGTAATCATCTATTCCTGTGAAAGAGGATGAGCCTTGTTAACCTTGTTGAAGGCCCAGGGGGGGCAGAATAGTTAATGTCCAGCGCTGGGCCGCAGCGACGTTCCGACCCCGCTCGGTCGCAGCGCAAGATGTCCCGCGCTGGGCCGCAGCAGATTCCCGTCCCGGCCTCCCGACCCAAGCCCATGACTCCTGATCCGACGCCCCGATCCAGGTCCACGACCCCCGAGCCAGCGCCACGATCCATGCCCCCGACCCCCGAGCCAGTGCCACGATCCATGCCCCCGGTACCGGCCCCACGATCCATGCCCCCGACCCGACCAGTACCGGCCCCACGTTCCATGCCCCCGACTCGGCCAGTCCCCGCTCCGAGACTCTCAGCCATGCCCCCGACTCGGCCAGTCCCCGCTCCGAGACTCTCAGCCATGCCCCCGACTCGGCCAGTCCCGCTCCGAGACTCATGCCCCGACTTCGGCCAGTCGCTCCGAGACTCATGCCCCGACTCGGCCAGTCCCGCTCCGAGACTCATGCCCGACTCGGCCAGTCCCCGCTCCGAGACTCATGCCCCCGACTCGGCCAGTCCCCGCTCCGAGACTCATGACCCCGACTCGGCCAGTCCCCGCTCCGAGACTCATGACCCCGGCGCCCCCAGTCCCCGCTCCGAAACTCATGACCCCGACGCCCCCAGTCCCCGCTCCGAGACTCAGGCTCCCTCCCTCCCATCCCATGGTCCTCTCCCACCCTCCCGTGGGTGATTTGAGGGCCGTCTGGGATCCGGCCCTTGAGGGGGCTACGGGGTGGGTTAGGGGGGGGGCTGAGCCGCCGACTGCGGAGGTGTTCCGTGTCTCCGAGCCGACCACGACTGCGGAGGTGTTCCGTGTCTCTGAGCCAACGACGACTGTGGAGGTGTTCCGTGTCTCCGAGCCAACGACTACTGTGGAGGTGTTCCGTGTCCCCGAGCTGCAGCCGCCGCCGACTACTGCGGACGTGTTCCGTGTCCCCGAGCTGCAGCCGCCGCCGCCGACTACTGCGGACGTGTTCCGTGTCCCCGAGCTGCAGCGCCGCCGCCGACTACTGCGGGCGTGTTCCGTGTCCCCGAGCTGCAGCCGCCGCCCGACTACTGGGGCGATGTTCCGTGTCCTGAGCTGCAGCCGCCGCCGACTACTGCGGGCGTGTTCCGTGTCCCCAAACCCGAGCCGCCGACTACTGCGGGCGTGTTCCGTGTCCCGAGCCGCCGCCGACCTCCTGGAGGTTTCCGTGTCCCGAGCGCCGCCGACCTCCCGAGGAGGTTTCCCGTGTCCCCGAGCCTGCAATTCCAGAGACTTTCCGGAGCCGGCCAAATGACCGTCCGCCGGGCCGACCACCGGAGGCTCCCCGGCAGTGTGCCTATCCGCCAGGCCGACCCCCAGAGGCTCCCCGGTCACCTGGCCGCCCGCCAGAGTTTCCTGGGTGGTCCGACCATTGTCTCTGGTTTCCCTCCCCCCCACCCCTTGTTTCGCTCTAGTGTGAGCCGCCTGGAAGTCGGCCCTTGCGGGGGGTACTGTCACTGGTGTGGTTCCCTTCATGTTATATTTGTAGTTTTCTGCCACTTGTGTCCCCGGGTAACTTCACTTCCTGCCTTGTCCCGTCATCCCCTGTGATCGTCTTAATAGTTTCCACCTGTGTCCAATCACCTGCACCTCCCTTGTGTATTTAAGCCGTGTGTCTCTTGTGTCACTTGTCGCGTCATTGTCTTTCGCCACGCATGTCCTTGTCTTTCGTCTTGGATCGCCGTAGTTTCTTGCCTGTGTGTTTTTGGCCCCGGTTCCTGTGTTTTTGACCCTTTTGACTATTAAAGTCTTTTTGTTTCCCGCAAGTCTGCGTTTGAGTCCTGCCTTCCACCCGCACCCCTGACAGGGGAAGTACCTTCGCAGTTACTGCTCTCAGCATCCACATGATTGGTCCCGTTACGTGGCCTGGGCGGAATATGCCCAGAACTCTATGTTCCACTCGTCATTACGACTAACACCTTTTCAGTGTGTAGGTCCCGTCTTCGGTTGCTCGGCCGTCAGGAGCCGTCCGTGGAGGAGGGGGCTCTGTGAGGTCTCAACCCCAGCGTGACGGCAGGAGGCCGCAAGCGGGCGCCGAAGAACGTGCCCTCTGGAGCCAATCACCAGAATTCTGAACACTGGATTGGGAAGGAGGGAGGACCGGAACCCTCCACGCCTGAGGGATGGGAGCCAGCCAATCAGCGGAATTCGCACGAGAGAGGAGACTAATAAGAGCAGGCCGACGCAGCGAGCACAGTGTGACGTATTGCAAGTACGCTTCTCTGCTGAACCCTTTGTTTCTCTGCCCCCTGGATTCCTGTAGAAACAGTGAGCTTCCGTGAATCGACCTTCCGCCTTCTCTCGACTACGAACCTGCCTATTCCCTGGATCAGATCCGTCTCTTGCCATCCCGTTTCTCCAAAGCACTGCCTGTCCCCGGATTCCCCGTACTGCCTTATCCCGTGAGACTACAGTTGTCTGTCGTCCCAAATAAACATTGAGAGCTCTGCTCTTGGGTCTGAGTCTGTCTCCTGAGTCCATTCCTTACAATGTGAGGTGTGAACCCCTGCTTGCAGATTTGTTTGACTTTGGTACTTCATCCTAATTGAATGCAGGACATTACGCACCGCATGGTGTGGAAATCAGCAATGCATGGATGCATGGCATGTGTGCTGTGAGCTCTAGATCTACTAGTTATAAAACTCATTGTATTCCACTTGTAATATTTTTTATGAGTCTAATTAAAAATTACGGACTAAATCTGAGGGGGTGTTGTAGCTTGCTGGGGCGATACTTATCCTGGTCTGGAGATAGCTGGCTAGTCAGCTATCTTGTCCTGCAGTGCAACGGGAGGACTGTGCTGCTGCTGGCCATGACCCGACAGTTACATGCACATTCTATATTTGAATGTATAGAATATATTCTATATTGGCTGGCTAGGTCCTTAAATGCTACATACGACAAAGTTGCCACTTATCTGGCGATAGCAATGTCTTCCTCTCTGACAAGAGGAGGTGGATAATGCATTAAATTGTTAAATTTGACTCATTTACTCTGGCTCTCTACACCAATGTTACTACTTCACTGCTGGTTTTAGTCAATATGGCGTGCGATCTGCTGTTAATCTGTTGATTTATGCAGAAGTTAGCTTGCTAAAGGGGTATCAATGGCAGTGGAACCAGTCAGCAATCTCCTGAGTGAAACAGACGCAGACATTTCGGAAAACTCCAATATCCTAACTAGAGGCTTCATACCACAGTCCATAAACCAATGGGTAACGCCAACGAAGGGGAACCATTCAGCTATATTGATTTGAATGGGAATGTCCCTCCCACTCCCACGTTATCTCTTTGGATAATACATTACATTATATAGTGTCTGAAGTAACAAACTCTTAAGTGCATTCAGATTTAGAAATCCCAATTCTCAAGTCACATGAGGTACATTTGTGATTACTCGTACATAGCACATACAAAATCTGGTCCTTTGTTTTTCTGTGCATGTGCTGGCACAGAGAAGCATGCTGTTTTCCAGAGTATGGCTGATACTTAGTGTCTGTGTGTATGTCTGTGTGTTGGATACGTGCAGTGTGCCAGGAGAGCAGCTTCGGTTTCAGGCCTTTTCGAAAGTGCTATTTCAGCCATGTGTGGCACGACAAGTGCAGACTATCAATGCAAGCTCATATTACAAACTCAGCGTTGATGGATGGTTGCACACGTCAGAAGAATCGCTCTCCAGCCAGCAATCGAGCGGGACTCAACTTTCAGGCCCCAGGTTAGGCAGGGTTTAATATTTAACCAGTTTGGTAAGCCTGCCTGCAGAGTTGAAACAAACAGCAAGGCTGATTCCGAAAAGGCTGGAAATCAACCAAATCATATTGACAGTTTGAAACATAATTCCTGAAAGAAAAAGTATCCAATCACATTATTCAATAACATTTATGTGTTGGTAAATTTGTATAAAATAAATAAAAATGCACAAAATTAACAAAGTAATTTCATTAATGCAATTAAAACTAAAACGGTACATGTTCACTACACATACTTCCTGACGGTCACCAAAGTCGGCCCACACATTGTTTTATCCGACCCACTTGAAATTGATCCAATTCAAGTGATGAAGCAGGGGTATTTTTACTGAGGGTTGACTTACACCAAAAGCTATTTCAAGTACTATCGATGTGTCCTCTCGGCAATGAACTGCGCTAATATAAGAGTGCAAGGAGAACAAGTTTAATGAGTGAGGAAGAACTATAAGTTAGTTTTGGCTTCACCTGCTCAGCTGACTAAACATGTTTTTTTATAAATGCTTACAAAGGAAAACACAAACATGAAAACCTCATGTGAATATCTTCATTTGCAGTCAATTGGTGCGTTTAGACATGTTACTCTCACAAGACATCATATGTATTAAAACTAATATGTAGCACAAGAAAGGTCTCCAACCTTGAGTGACGCATTGTGCTTTGGGGAAAAACTACCAGTTAACCTCAACTAGGTTCACTGGAAAGACTTTCTTTTGCTGCTGGGTAACTTTAGACTACTTCCAAGCATCAATAAGTATTGGACATCTTAGAGACACAAGTTGATGAATTTTGGTATTTTTTTGGGGAAGGTCTCCCTTTGAATCCTACGCTAGTCATCTCTGGTTCTACCCTCAAACTTAAATGCGACTCATTTAAATTTGGGATAAACCATTTCAGACGTTTACCTGTGTGGTCCAACTGTGAGCTGTTGGCCACGTGAGAGACGTCCGGAACACGGCTCACATACCAAGATGATGTTCTGTTAAGCCTCGGAGATGGCAAGTATGTCTCAGTATGACTCTCTCCGTCACTGGCTACAATAACCGCCACGCTTGTGAAATCACAAACTAGCACAATGTACATTGGAGTTGAGTAATTCAATATGGTAACTTAATAAAGGAACATTGTATTGCGATGAAATTATACATATTGAGATGGCGTGATACAAATTTACATTTATCTGAATTCTTGCAGTTTGGTTTTGTAACATTACCACTCATTGATGTCTATGCTCATTTTGCACTACAGTTATTAATACAATGAGACAACTCATAGTAAACAAAAACACCTTGTGGTTATTTCATATTGGCCACTTATTTATTAAAGTAGGGCTACTAGAAAAAATGTGGTATTGCGATATGATGGAGATATGAAATGACTCATATATAGAAAGAAGATTTCGCCCTGATTGTGAACATTCACCTGCTCTCAATTGTCCTGCATTTAAGTCCGTTTGCAGCAGGAATAAAAACATCACTGACATCTGCAAAGCTGTGATTCACATTAACTTCCCCCCAAAACAAAAGAGGCTGATTCCTTCTTTGTTTCGAATGAATCGCATTATAATATATAAACTCAATGAAAAAATGTGTTTTTATTAATAATTACATTTAACTTTCCACAGTTTTATTACATTTTGTAAACATATTTTCAAGTAAATTTACTTCAAAGATTGAAATGGAAGTTCAGAACAGTGCAAAGACGTATATATATCGTGTCTTTCTGATGCGTCTCTCTCTCTCTCTCAAGTCAAGTCTGTCTGTTTTAGAAAGATAAAACTGTTTTGGATTTTAAAAAGCAGGGATCAATGAGATTGGGTCCACTTGCCTTTTGTTGCTTTATGTATTATCTACCGAGTACAGGAGAGAAATCTTAATGGAAGACCACCATTCATAGCAATATCAGGACAGGGGTTCAGAGACGCATGGCAGGACAAGTCAGAAAGCCAAAGGATTTCAAATGCTCGTCAAAACAATTGTACATGTCAAGAGAAGTAATGAGATGTAATGACTTTCCAAACCCTCTGCCAGTGAATTCATATGGTGTCCTTGTTAAGAATGTAAAAACGTCAGATATCAAACATATGTCTGTCTGTAGGGAGAGTTTATCCACTCAAGATGATGTATTCCCAAAGAAAGAAACAAGGGTCACCGGCTGAGATGAGCGGGGGTTTGTGGACCCCCGCACGCTGCTCCTGCTGCCGCTCACACCTGTTTTTTTGTAGCTACAAATACACATGAAGTGAAAATCCTGCTGTGCGTCTCACTAGTGTCACACTCAGCTACTCGTGTGGCCGTGGTGGACACGGAGATCAAACCCCGTTATAATGCGGCCGCTAAATCTGGGCTTCCAAGACAGTGGACGCCCATGTAAGGATAGAAAGCTTTTAACCTATTGCAATCAAGTGACAAAGTATACCCGTAATGAGACATTGATATGTATCACACAGTAAAGTAAACTGAAAAGATTTTCTTTGCTGTTTGCTTGGTCAGCAATCCAGAAAGATTTGCAAAACTGCAAAAAAACAGCCACTAAAATGATGACTTTTGCTCACGCGAGATCTTCAGGAACTTCAATGATCCGTCCAAAGAGTCATGCAACCACATGCTGGTCTCAGCGCGTAGGACATAGTGGGAACTTAAAGGCAACATTTGGGGAACTATAGCAGTTATTGTGGCTCAAGATGGTGAGTCGCTGATACAGAGTGAATACATTTATGCAGCACATTGTATAGAAATGACATGTAGTCCAGGTGCATATATAAGAGTGATAATAATGTATATTTTACATCGGTGGTTACAGCCGGTAAGCGAACCATTAAGGTACCAAGGAGCCCGTTGAAGGCTTTTTCTTTGGGACTGTTTTTTTCTGTGTATACAGACTGTAAATTGCAAGCAAGTAAGTTTCCATTTATTGTCAGTGATACTATTTTCAAACTTCAAAAACAAAGTTTTTTAGAAAACTATAAAACAAATGAAACACAAACTCTATGCTTGATTGACCAGACAAATTCCAGAAATTGAATAGAAGACAAAGCTGATTTAATTTAATCTATATGCTCATCACATCATACAAATGTGGGACAACGAGAGTTTCCTATGAAATATGAACTGTGAACTAAACTGTGCAGCTGAATCCTGTTTGCTAATAATGTCCTCCTGCTGAAGACGAGCAGCAGAGACGGAGACGCGTTGGTTGGTGGAGACACGAACAAGCAGCGCAGGTTAAATTTCTTATTGTGGAATAAACCTGTAAGAATCTGCCGGGAACGGGGTTGTGTTACCGACTGCTTCTACTAAGTTCAATATTTGGACACTTTGGAAATAAAAAATGGGGTCAGCAACACAGGCGGCCTGGAACAGAAGCACTCCAGGTTGTTGTTTGGGAACAATCGGTAAGTAGCATCTCAATTCCAACTGTCAGGGCTTTATTTTCATTAGTTGTGGAGTGAAATATGTCTCGACCTTGTCAGTGTGCTGTGCGTTTATTGATTAACCTGTAACAGTGTAGTCAGGTAGATTTTCTGTAAATAGACTCTGCAGAGTTGTGCAAGAGGACATTGATCAAAGCCCAGATGCGCCGTCAGGACGCCGGCTTCAGATCTGTGCAGAAGCAGCATGGTGACAGATCGCCAGGAGGTTTTGGTTACATGTGGAATCCGTGCGCCACAGACACACACATTGGGAACACGGGCTGACTGCACACGCTGGGGTGACTTGATACCGCTTGTAAAGCTGAAATCCTCTGCAGAGGTTATTATCATAGTATCACACACTCATGTTTGTGTGTCGGCTGTTGTACAGGATGTGCAACCAGCGCACAATGTGGAAACATGGACAGACGCCATTTACAAAACGAACCTTTTGGACACTTGTCTTTATCCTCATGCTCCTAGTTCCAGGTCCTGTGGTCACTCCCCCCCACACCCCCCTTTCTCCACAGCTGTACATAGTGACACGAATGCCTTCACATTTCAAAAGGCCTTGAAATGACGCCCTTATGGATGCAAAACGAGCTGTCAGTCAGTGCGCAGAGATGCTCACTATTTGTCAGCGTATCTCTCTGATAAATCAACCGTCAGTGGCAGCGAGAGGAAACGGATCAGCATTCGTCCGAGCTGCAGACGTGTCGGTGTCACAGTATTGTCCTCATGTATAGAGTGAGAAGGATTTAAGTTCCCTGCATAGCTACTGGCTTGTATGGCAGCGAGGAACCCCCCCCCCCCCTTCGTGTGTGTGTGAGAGCCAGAATGTGTATATATTGCAGCCTTGTTAGCGGGGGGGGGGGGGTGGCAGCCACAAACAGCCCCCAGGGAGGTTCTGGTGAACGCTGTTGTCAGTGAATGAAGTGCCTTTTTTTCCAGTTTAAACGTTTAACTCTGTGACGCATTGGCTTCTGGTTTTAGGGTTTTTGATTTGAATGGAATCATCTATTTGGCTTCTAAGGCCGAACACGATTCCAAAGAGAGCGAATGTTTCCTTCCCAATGAGAGCTCGGTGTAGATGTCGCCGTCTTATTGGTTGTATCAGAACTGAACGCTGCTAAAGGTTCTTCTCCCTGTAACCGCTATTCTCTGCTTGCCTTTTTCCAGAAAGCGTTCCAACTTGTCAGCTTCTCAGACGTGTCCGCGTCACAAACCATCTGGCAGGTCAGGTCGTGGATTCCATTCAAAAGCCAGCTTGAGATAAAAGGAAACGCCGCGTTGACACTTGTTTTTTCTTTCAAGCAGAAATAAACACGCGCACATTGCCTCAGAAACCAGGACCACGTTTGTTCTTTCTTGAAGGAACAGCAGAGCCTCTTGATTTACAAGGACACGCAGCGCTCCGTTCAATGTCCACCGGCCACGCATTGGCAGGAGCTATAAGTTCACCCCACCTTCACTCTGGCACACAAACTCCCACCGCAGGGCTCTTTGACATTTGGGCTCCCGACCAATGGGCTGGTAAAAGGCACATGGGCATTTCTTTAAAGGCAGGCCAGGTGCTCATAAGTGCTGCTCCCACAAACTCTCCCTCCAGTTGGCCCCGGGGTTCCCTCTAATAATAGACAAACAAACCTGGAGCCGAACAAGAACGTTCCATAATGTTTGGTTACGGCCGAAGTAACTTCACCTGGAATGGAACCCTAAGAGAGCTGGAGGGCCGCCGGCCGCCCTGCTTCACAGGTAGGCAGCGACTGGGTTCATTCTGTCTCTGTGTGCTTCCAAACATCAGGGTCAGTCAGACACAGTCAGACACTCCACTGGGCGGCAGCAGTTGAAGGATCCTTTGAGGATTCATTGTCTTTTATGTGAAATAATAAAGAGAAACACAAGTACTAATTGTGTTTTTGCTGTTTGGTTAAACATGAGTCATCTTTGTAATGGAATCATCATCACTCAAACATGTTGCTGCCGTGAGTGACAAGATGTGAAGAATTAAAAAAAGGCTATTTTAGAAGAGTTATGAGAGGGGGCACAGATCTAGAGTCAGTCAGGGTGTGTGTGTGTGTGTGTGTGTGTGTGTGTGTGTGAAAACCCATGGCTGTTGGTCCCGTCACCACTTGTCTGGTGCATAACAATGAACACACAATTTTTCATTTAATCCAAAAATGGAAACATTACATTGGTGCAGGATGTGAAAGGACAGCGACTTTTCTCCAGTAGAAAAAGACAAATGTAAAGTACAGTGTAGCGCTGCTATCCCACCTTTCCACCCCGCTCTGTGGCTGAAACAGCAATGGGTGCGATTTGATTCGATGATTACACATCGGCGGAGCGGCTCGGCTCAAAGTCTTAGTGCTGCATTCGGCAGGAGAACCAGACGCACATCAGTAGACCATAAAGCAGGGATGCTTCCGGCCCAGATTCTGTCACTCCGCCGCATTCCAAATAAGGAAATTACAAAAAAAATGACGACAAGGCAGCGGTCATAATCCAAGATGGCGACGCTGCAATGACCAAAGTCTGGCTTCAAAATGAGACAGAGGGATAGAGCCTTTGAGCTGTGCCCAACTTTTGTTAGTCTGTATTTCCAATGTCTACACTGTGTACAACATTTCTGCTAAATACTGGTTTGGTTTTCAGTATTTGAACTACGGGGCGTTTCTAGAACTTCTGATTGCTGGACGTTCACATTTGTGACGGTTTACTGTCTTTTGGTTACGTGGGTGTTTTCCACTGTGTATTCATGCAGCACATGTTATATACAGTACAAGTTGTGTGTCAGAAGGGGTTTAGGTTTGGCGCCATTGCTTAACTGCTGTATCACGTTAAGCTGCTATAAGCAGACCTCTGAGAAGTAGAGCACATCTTGTTTCAGCTTCTTTCTCACTTTGGCCCCCGGTCATCCGCTTGTTAACTACCAGAGACAGTTTCTTCTGATGTTTTTCCTCCTTTGCGCACTCAGAGCAACATACGTTTCACTTATGTGCTTGCAATAAATGTTTGTTCAAAAATGTTAAAAGATGTGAAATTCTGCCAAACAGACTGAGTGCCAACTGTAACCCGATACTAAACCAGAAGTATTTACTAATATGAATATGAGACGAGTCACACTGGTGGATCACTTTGGTGTTCTTCGGTCTAAAATGTAAAAGAGAATCCATTACATCAGCACTTCAGCACTTTGCATGTTTCCTTGTTCCCTTTCCGCTTGGCGTCGTCTGCAGCCAGAGACACAAGAAAGAAGCTGTTGCCAAAGCCTCACAAGGTCATTGGTTCTCAATGTTCTCTTTTTGTGACCTTTAACATTCTGTTAAATCCTTAGTGTTTAGTATAATCTGTAATAGGACGCAGCAGTCAACCCAAGCTGGCCTTTCCACCTTTAGATGTATCCTCTGTATCAACATACCTCGTAAAACATTTTTATTAGCGTGCAGTCTTCTTTTAACCTGCTGTTGTTGGTAGCATTTGTTGGTGTGCGGTGGAAAAGTGTGAATCCATTGTGAGGACGATGCACAACGCCAGGCAA
Organism: Gasterosteus nipponicus; assembly: GCA_014132575.2. Taxonomy (NCBI): domain Eukaryota; kingdom Metazoa; phylum Chordata; class Actinopteri; order Perciformes; family Gasterosteidae; genus Gasterosteus; species Gasterosteus nipponicus. Next base: position 97,615 of record BMAF01000001.1, read on the forward strand.
ACGTCTTACGCTCCAACAGAAGCCTTGAAAGCGGCTATAAACAACATTTTTATGATGCCAATGCACTGAATGGCTAAATGAAAAGTGGGCTGTTTATAGGGATGAAGCTACAGAGAATTATCACCTAGATCCACAGCTCCCGACAGCGTGATGGAGCACCAGAGCCAGTTGAGTTCATTATTGCGAGGTGCCATAGAGTCATGCTGCAGCAGGCGTTAGAGGCATTGGGCAGGTTAGAGACCAGCTGGACAGATATAGTAGAACATTTAGCAGAGAAACGGATTTTCCTCAGGAGTTGGTGGAGCTAAAAGAATATTGGACTGTAAGGATTATGTTTATTGCCTGATGCTATTCAGTAGGTGGAAACAGTTAAATGATTACGGCCGAGTTCACCATATCAACAAAGACAAGTGACACTGGTGGACATCGTAACTCGACTGATCTATTACGTTCTGTGCGCACGTGGTCCTCACTGGTGGATCTTTTACTCGTGTCCCCACAATGGGCTCCCATATAATCTATTGGTATTAATAGTACACTGAATGCTTTGAAGAATGAGGCTTTTTGAAGGAAATCACCAACTTAAAGCACGTATCCTGTCTACTGAGCAGCGGAGGGTTGCAAAAAGTCTTCTCACTGGATTTATTACTTCAGTAAACATTGTGAACATAGATTTATAGTCTCACTCGCTAGTTTCAAGTCTTCTTCATCGTGGCATGATATTCATTTTGTATGTTGTGGTCCATTTTAGAGTCGCTGCCACTACCAATGCACTATACAGGGTCTCTACTTCACAACTACCAATTGTACATATGGTGTTCCAACCAGTATTCACTGGTTATATTCAACTCTGCATCTTTGACAAATTTACCTCAAACAGCCAACAATGAACACAAATGAACACCTGGCATTAACATTGGGGGATCCAATCACAAATGGGCAGGTCCAAGCACTGGCAAGATGCAGTCAAGACACATTGAGGTCTCATTGAGATCCAGACCGTTGACGGACAAAGCTGGCTTTGCCGACAACTGAGATACACATTTCAAGCGTGAAACAAACGGTCCACTTTTACCCTGCGGTCAAACCTCGGCCTGCACGTCGAATCAGTAACAGAAGGTTGAAAGACGACGGGGAGAGCGGCCAAGTTAACAACTAATGAGGTTCCATTATAAAGAATACTTTCTCCAGGTGTCTATAGCAACTACACTGCTGCAGTTACACAATTATTGGATTTTGATAAAAAGAATAAAATAAGTGTTCTTATTCCTGTTGAGCAGCCGTAAAGGAACCGGAATGCAATTTGTGTCGAGTTAAAAAAAGGAAATGATGATCTTTAAAGCAACGCTCGATGGTGGTGACTGACGGGAAGCAGAGACACTCTATACAGAGGTCCACAACAGCTGGGGGCTTGTTTTACCGTGACCCCTCAGGAACCCCTTCAGTGTCACGCAGGGAAACCAACCCTTTTAATAACAGGGTCTGAAGCATGAAGGGGACTGTCACGGTTTGGGTTCCCGTCCCGCTTTATTTTGTAGTTTCCGGCCTCTTGTGTCCCTGGGTTAACTTCACTTCCTGCCTTGTCCTGTCGTCCCCTGTGATTGTCTGTCTGATTGTTTCCCCCTGTGTCCAATCAGCTGCACCTTCCCAGTGTCTTTAAGCCGTGTGTGTCTCTTGTTGCGTCATTGAATGGTCGACCCTGAATGTCCTTCGTGATTGTGAATGTCTTGCCTGTGAGGTCCTGGTTCGTGTCTGCGTTTTTTCCCTCCTGGTGTTTTTGGATTTTGGATTTTTTGGATCTATTAGAATGACCTTTTGTTTTCAACACTCTGCGTTTGAGTCCTGCCTCTGCTGACCGATCGTGACATCTCTTAGACTCTATTCGTGCAGTTTACACGAATATATTTTAAAGCAGGAACATCCCTTAAATAAAAAGAAAACTGTGTCCTTATACTATATATTTAAATATATACGTATACACATTTATATTGTATTGAATGTTGTGTTACGAACCTCTTTGTTGACCTGCGAATACTTTTTTCACTTTCCGAGGCTTCGTACCTTCAGCCTGGACAGGTCTCCTATAAAGAGATGTTTTATATTATCACGGCAGTGTGTTACTGTACTTAAATTATCTGAACCATCTGTACACTCAGCAGCCTCCGCTTAAGAGTGCCAGTATCTACTTTCAAAAACAGTAAAGCGCTAAACTTCGCTTGGTAGGATTTAGTCATCACCTTGTTGGTCACATGCTCATACAGATGCTGCGGGTGCTGCATGTCAAAGTTAGTCTACATCATTGCACTTTAAACCAAGGACTCCCTGAGAGAAGGAACCTTGTTTAGGTCTGAAATAGCAGCAGGGGTCCCGAAGGCATCAGGGAAATAGCTCAACGAAACAGCTGAAGCAAGAAGCCGGGTCTTTCCTCACATTGAGGAAACTGGAACTGCGTCAGTGTGTGTCGATGTGCTGAGCCGGGGAAGTGTGTGTACAATTCCACACGCAGATTAGTGTCTATCCGTCCTCCAGGGAAGGACATTGTTCTGTTTGAGTGGGTGTGTGTGACCTTATGAGAAGAGCACACTGTAAAGTTCATGTGGACTGAAAAGCTGTCCATGAGCTCACTGGCTGAAGGTTCGGATTAAGGATGGGTATAATCAGAGTGTCCTTCAGCCTGACCTGCTGTCCACTGTGTCCTCTCTCTCTGTCTCTGCGTGCTGATGAGGGGACTGATAGTTTTGAGTTTGTCTCCACGCTACAATGCCACAGCAGATGAACCAACAATAATACAGTTGTATAGTTTATCAGAATCTGTGTAATTGAATAATAGAACAGATAACAGTGTATTTCTTGACTTCAGGGACAATGTCGCACTCTGGTGGTGGAATTTCATTAAATTCAACAGTAACATGAACACGAGGTAGAGCGCTGTGACATGGAGCAATACTTGGTTGATATCATGTTCCTGAATAATACAAATATATCTACTTCAACGTCACATTTTCTCACAACGATGCAGCTGGAACGTTGGCCCACAAAGCGGAGTACGCTTCAGGCTTCCTGGGTTTACTACCAGAGCCGTACATACGGTGTCTCCACGTCACTACTCCATATACCAGATACTCTGTGTTCACTAACTAACGGCTGACAACGACAACATCAACTATCTCGTCTCAATGGCAGTTCACCAGCCCTTAGATACGTGTAACCTGGGTACAAAATGCATTTAGACATCAGGCATAACAATCTAACTTGGTAGCGGCAAAATATATCGTTATATATAATATAATATGTTTCGTTTGTGTTTAATTGGTTTAATTGACACTAGCAGCCAATCCATGTCCATTGTAGGGGAGAGGGGCGGGGCTTAGGCGTATGGGTCAGGTTCAATGTTATCAGCGAAACATGAACAGTGTAGGAGAGCGATGCTGTTCATATCTCAAGGGCTGACGATACAGGAGGTAAATACTAAATACCTGCTAGACTGTGACTAAACGTGTAAAACAAGTTGAGTCCCATTAGCATAAGGACACTACCCATTAGCTTCATACTGTTAGCTGTGCCTTTGAATTCCCTTGTTGAGACGAGTTGTTGCTAGGTTGCCCTGAAGTAGACCAAAGTGGACTTGTTGAGTTATCTGACTCAGGAGATGGATGTTTGGGACTGTAAGAGACTTTGGACCACAAAGAAGAACGGATTCCCGCGTCGGCTCCGCCTGCCGTCCATTGCCAGCTTCCGCTCTGAATATTGTCGGATTTGTTGTTCACGTGTAATAACTGCCCAACTGTTTTTGTTAAATGCCTTGTGTGATGTGTTGACGTCCAGTACAAGAATGTTCTGGTGAGAGCTGGTTAAAAGTGGTAACACACCATTAAAATACAAGATAAAAGGACTTTTTACTCCTTAATTCTATTGGAGACACCACCAGTTATATTAGTTGTCAAGATAAGGGAACGTCAACTGTAAGACAAATGGTATTAGTGTAGAAGAACAAACCTGATTCCTGTACTACTATCTAGCTTCATGGGACGGGTGTCCCAGACCTCCTGTCCCCACCTCCAATGAGAAGAACTGGACTGGAGACACGGAATTGACCGACAACAAATAATGTTCCTCCCTTCTGGTGTCATGATCACCCATGAAACGGATCCTCCTCCATGTTTCCCTTTTGGCCTCAAGGTTTTGTACAAATGTTTAAGGTGGACAGTTGCTACGTCACAGTGGTACAGACATCAGAACCCTTATTGGTTGTATTTTGCGTCCTGCAGCTGCCAAGCCGGCCTTGTCAAGGTCCTTTTTATAGTGGCGGCCTTCTCAACACTGCGGCACAAATGTTTTGTGGAGCGCTTTATCCTGGAGGGATAGAGTTACACGTGCACACGCACGCACCTACGCACAGCTGCCAACACACTTATCTATGTTCTTAGACAGTGGTCTGCATCGCAAGCTAGGCCTGTCAGAATGACTCAAAAAGGACGTTCGCTTTAAAAAAAACACACATATTGGAATATCTGGTTGCGCATTAGCCGTGTAAATAACAGGACAAATTAATACGACGAGACATAACTACCTGTACAGGTAATTTATTTAAGTTTAAACCTATTTAACAACATATTACCTGCACAAAAAAGTAAATTAACTAACGGCCAAGACCGCAGACCTCCTACTCGTCTTTGTGCGACGAGTCTTCGTCCACCCTCTAGTTAAATACTCCCAGTCAGTGGAAGTTGGCCATATACAGTCAGTAGTCAGGCACCCACCCGCTAAGCAGACGGTCACTCTGCCGTTTTTACATTTTTTTAAAAATTCGAATATTAATTTTCACATTCAAATAGTTGTTTTCAACAACTATTCAAATATATATTTGAATATAGAATATTCGTTGACATTCACAAGCAAAGTCCCACGCAAAACAACGACACTTGTACTTTACGACAAGAAGCCATCGGGATTTTCAATTTGTGGACGATTTGATGACACAAAGAGTGAAGATACGCACAAACCCAAACTGTACAAACTGTGAATATACTTGCGGGACAGTGGCACACACGCGCACCCTCACTGGCACTGGGAAGTATTGTGAAGTCAGGGGGAGTCTCCATGTCACTGTGCCTCCCCCTCTCTGCGGGGGAGAGACGTAAGAGAGATGCGGTGAGTGTGCAGAGGGGTGAGGACGCACTTTGGATTTGCTCCGTCTCTGTCCACACCGGATTAATGATCTCCACCTGTCTGATTTGTCGTCCTTCGGCCGGTTAACTTGCTGCCGGTCCGTTCATCTGTCTGTTTATGTCTCCGTCTGTCTGTTTGTCTCTCGTGTCTTTCTGTTGGTTTAACAGTTTAGTTCATAGGGTAAAGGAACAATCAATCCATCTTTAAATATTTGTCTATTTAACAGTTTGTTCATCTTTCCGTCTGTTCTTCTGTCCATTAAACAGTTTGTTTGTGTCCGTCTGTTGGCTGCAGAGCGAAGCCGGCCGAGTATGACAGCCCCCCCGAGCTCCTCCAGCGGCTTAGAGGTTCTCCTCTCCACCCTGCAGGTACGAACAGCTCTTTGCACATATTGACCACTACAGGAATTCTGATCGCCGGTTCTTCCTTACGTGAAAGGTCATAAAGCCACGAGGTGTTTGAGTCGATGTCAGCGAAGGCATCACTGTACGCCATGTGCATCAGCCATGAATCCCCAGTACATTCATGCTGATGGTTCACAGTGTGTGAGGGAAAAATACACTGCTATGAATTCTATTTGTGCTGGAAAATGCTGAAGCATTGAATGGGACTGCAGTACCGTTCATCAGTGCTACATGTGATCATATGATTGGAACATGCCGGGAGTCAGAGTGCATTCTCCAGTGACGGCTTCATGAAATGAGTACGTACACACACGTTGTTCCCATTGATCAGACAAATTCTTCAGGCTATATGAGCAATTATATTACTGGTAGATGAAATCCAGCGTCCTGATTGGTTGAGAGTGAGTCACAGGGGGGCCTTATTCAGCGACAATGTACATTGACCCGGGCGTTCTGTATCAATGTGCACTCAAAGTAACGGTTAGATTTTGCGCAACCGTTAGTTGTCATTTTAGCTTTTAGCTCGGTGGCGATCGGCGAAAAAAAGACCAGAAATCCCACAAATGATCAGTTTGATCAGTTTGGGGCAATGCGAGCTTTTGCAACCGGACAATTAAGGTGGACGTCATGAGCGATGAGAATGAATGAGATGCTGAGGGAGCCGATGCTCAGCTGTGTCCTGACTACATTGCTTAACAATGACTGCAAACTCTAAAATGTAATGAAGTTGTGGCTAGAAGCTAAAAACACAAAGAATACATAAAGTTGAAATTTTCAAACAACTATTTTCAGCAATGTACCGTAGACCGAATGTTCTCTGTATTATTATTCACTTCAGTGAACATTCAGATGAAATAAGTTTGATTAGTGTTGACAGACAGCGTCAGCATCATTTCTCTAACCCATTATTTTATATTCAGCCTGCTCTATTTAGCTAGAAGTGTTTAACAGCGTTTCCGTGTATCAAACACAAACTGGCTGACAAGCGCGTGATATCGAATCCCTCTTCCTGCGTATGAAGTCAACGTCATGGCAGACGTAAATGACTTCACCAGCTCCCACATCGCAGAGCGCACTTCAGTTTTGTGATCAATATGTACTTTTTTCAATATAAACTTCCATCTGCAGAGGATATGGCCTTTCCTTTAAGTTAGGTTGAGGGAACAAAAGTAGTGTGTTAGGTCTAAGCATCAAAAGGAGGACACCTGAACAACAAAGAGGACACTCTTGCCCACCCCTGACCACCTCCAGTGTCTCCACCATCAAGTGACAATAGACAGGGGTCACTTCGCTGTATGTCGTGATGTTGTATTAAAGCTATATGTATGCAGGTGTTGGGTACATGCATATCACACCTCATACAATAAGCAGAAATGGGCAACTATAGTCCCCATTGTTACATCATCATTATCGCTATTTATCGTGCATCTAGGCACAATCATTCCCTCAGATCGGTCCAAGTTCAGTTAAGTCTGGTTTTAATCTCCAGCACCATGTTCTGCTTTCTCCAGATCAACAACTACACACTCTTAACAAAATTGTTAAGCTTCGACAGCCGTCATTTATTGTGCCGACGCCTCCCCGCCAGTCCCCGTCCCTTATGAGCTGACAGTTTAAAAGGGTTTTGTTTCATTCACTTTGTACAGCTTTCTACAGATATAAAGGCAGATGAAGCAGACCCTGATTTGACAGAAATGTCCTAAAATTGCATCACACGTTGTGGATCTGTTTTCCACCTCATATTTTGTACGATATTATAATGCATTGTAAATATAAATGCTGTTGCAGGGAGAAAGGTTCCCTACAAAGTAAACATCTACCAATATCACGTTAAACTCACAGCATTGTGGCGTAGCTCCTTCTACTGATTTATTTTACACATTCATAGTTTTAGGATTTAGCACCAGTGCCGATAAAATCTGGTAATGAATCCAACAGCCAACAGCCAGGATCTATTTTCCAGCGCGCTCACAAACTCAACATACTCCCATGCACAAAATAAAGATAGTACATCTCAAATCCTTTTTATATGATGGCAGTTTAGGAGTGATACTGGAGCTGCTCTCCGGTCGGTCCAACATAATCTAAACTCTTCAAATACTGATGCTTGGACAGTGACCGTCTGCTTCCAACTGTTGGACTTCCACTTGTTACATGCTCAGTATCTCTTGAAAAAATAAACTTCCAACGTAGATTTAATTTAAACGTTTACCTACACAACAAAAGCCCTTTATTTGTTTTAGGAAAAATCATGATTCAGGTTACAATAAGCAAGTTGAAATAGATTTATTTGTTACAAAACTCGAGTTAAGCACCTACGTTATGTAACCACCCTACATTTGCTGCAACCGCCTGTGATATAAATGGGTTTAATTGGAGTTAAAGCCTGGTGTATCTCAAAGATACTCTTCTTAGTTCATAAAAAAACATCCCTTGTGTTAAACAAATACTCGATGTAAGTGAAAACGTGAAGCTTAAAACGGACAGCTACCAGTGACCCCGACTGGAGATGGTGATATGGAACAATAAGAACGCGCTGAATGTTACTGCAACACATGAGCTTTAAAGACAAGAGGTAGATAAGTTGAGTCATATGTTCATGTATCATTGAGGTGAATAGGTTGTAGCTTCCTTTCCCAAAGTTAATACTGAATCCCGATTCCGCATATAAAGTTGCTGCAATCAACACGAATGACGAATGGGGATGAGTTGCAAAAAGATGTCTGGGGTATCAAGTCTTTGAATGATCTTTTCCTGGTATGGCTTGATGAAACCAGCCCGATACGCCATTTGGATGCTTTCACATACACATGTGAGGACGTCATGCCAAAGCAAACCCAAAGGTTGGGTAGGTAGCAGGGTGCTACAGGAGGTCAATAGGTATCTTTGGCATAACTTGCTCCATAATCACAGATGCAGTTACCAACTGTCTCTCATTACAGTAACTCAACACAACTCTGCACTGTTTGTCCCTATTTAAACAAGCAGCTAGTTGGCCACCCAGCAGGCCGTCCTCATTCAACACACACACTCTAATGAGGGGATGTTTAGCCAACCCAACAGATTTCTTTCAGAGCAGCATAATTTAATCAGTTCCATATACCCGTGCACCTCCGGTCAAGGACACCAATTTTAGCATTTGTATGGGAAATCCCTCATGGTAGGACAACTTGTACAATAAATCAGATGATGATCTCTAAAGCCTCTTACGAATATGTTTGTTGTGGGAAACGGCCAAGAATCTATTTTCGCGCCTTCACACTCACACAAGCCTGAAGCGTCCCATCGTGATAGATACTCATCATCGGGGTCACTTTCAATCTTTATGTATGTGCCTTTCTGCAGAATAAGGTTGGGCATCATTTTTAATTGATGTGTTTGGTATTTTGCATTCATTGTATATTTTCTGTTTTGATATTTTGGTCTCTGCAGAATGCGGGAGATGTGGAGAGCACTATAAATATCCTCAATGTCCTGGATGAACTTCTGTCTGCTGGTAAGCTTAGCTAGCATTTTCCACCACTCAAGTTTATTTGACATGGCAGTGTTGTGTAGGACAGTGCTGTTTTTGAGCCCTCCATTGACGTTAAGAAATGAGCAGTGTGTTAGTCTTTTATCTGTCTCAGACAGTCAATGTTCGACCGGCATTCACCAGCTTTCTGACAATAGAAAATGGTGGAAAAACATATTGCATATAGGACAGTGCTTGGTTTTACCTGCACCCCAACTAAACCCCTCTGCTGCGAACAGAAACAACCTTGAGTTAGAACTGAAAGTCAACACTAGGCCTCAATGTCTAAAGTGAAAGTGCTTACGGAGCCAAAAAAACAGTGTCAGCCTTAATACCACTGATAAACAACCGCCTGTATCCTTTTTCTAAATACAACGTCTGGACAACAAAGCATTAGTTTTCTTTGCAGCTGTTTTGTTTGAGTGGAATTGTCTCTTGGTTCAGGTACAGATCGTCGGATCCACTACATGATCACCAAAGGTTGCAGCGAGGCCTTGCTCACTGCACTGGTGAACACCGGCCGCAGCTTCAGCCCCAACTTCCATCTCCTGCTGCCGCTGCTGCACCTTCTGGCTAAAATTGGACACAGAGGTAAGGATGGATGAAAATATGAAGACTAAAATGTTTTTGATGATGGAATAAAACCCAAATGTTTGAAACACTTTGACCAAACTTAAGTTACCTCAGAATTGCGTTTCTTATAGGAGTGTCCCTAATTTCTACTGTTGCCAGGCTATCAAACCCTTCACTGTTGGTAGCTACTGAGCTCCGCTCCACCTGGGCATGAAATCATTTCTTTTTTACTGTGACAAAATTCTGAAAAAAAAGTAAATGGCTCCACACCAAACACATGTGCTGTCTGCATCTCTAAATAATATTCATTCATTCAAATATCATGACACATTTTAATTCAATCAGCATGGAAGTCTGTAAGACATACGACAACTGAAGTCGTCCCCCTGTCTCTTAGTAGCTATAGTAGCATCCTTTATCAAGAATATGTCAAACTGCATGACCACTGATATTTGACAAATTGTATACACATCCATTCCCTGCACCTTTTCCCCAGAGGCCCCTAAAGGGCAGTTATCAAACCACTCCTAAAAAGGCTAGACTGCAACAATGATAAATTATAGGCCACTATTCAACTTCCCCCTTTTCAGTAAAATCATTAAATAATCTCTTCCACTCAGGCGTTTAACAACAGAACAAATAAACAAAGATAAAACTGAATTGTTTTTTAGGCCAAGGACGAACAAATGAAAGTCAATGCTCAGCTTTCAAGCCGGAAATCTTATAGATTCAGAGGTCAAGTCTACACATGTCAGCGCCGTGATATGGGGATTTAAAATCCAATAATTTAGGTCCACTTTCATTTTTCACAAATAGAAAAGAAGAGTTGCTAACAATGCCACCTAGTTTGAGGAGTCCAAGTCTCTATAAAACCGGATTCTTCTACCAAGACATCATTTAGAGGGTGAAAAATGCTTTTATTTAAGCTCAAACCAATAATATACTATGAAATGACTGCAATCATATTGGTAAAAGTCCAGCAAAAAGAGGATCTATTATTAAGAATTTTTAAAATTTAAAATTATTAAGAGTTCGACACCAGGTAAAAAACTGGGGGGTTTCGTCAGGGTCCAGCTGGTTCTCTGGCTCTCTCCACCTTCATGGACACCACCGCCCGTCGCTTCCACGCCTCCCGTTCATCATGAGATCTCCTTTTTCACGCACCGTTCAACAACTGATGTTGCTCTTCGGCAGGCGGCAGAATTTATAAGCAAAATTTGAACGGCATGAGCTACTTGTCTTACGTGTGTTGAGTCATGGTTATAACTTCATAACGACAATGAATAACCTGTAGGTTTAAATGAGCCTCTCCAGCTGCAGGAGACCAGTGACTGCAATCTACTTTAACCAGGTTAAAATAGTGCCCAATATACGCCTGGTAAAATTGTTGGTTACAAAAGCATGCAAATAACACAAACCATGTTAAAACAATCATCCACAGCAACAACGAAATCTACACAGCAATATGGCTGTGCTGATGGCATAAAGACAATTACAATATCAACCTATTATCGCTTGAAGAATATATCCAGGATTAGAGGACTTGTGTCTCAATAGGATTTGGAAAACGTTTTTGTCACAACTCACATCAATAAGTGGAAGATCGATCCACACTGAGCTCCTAAAATACATGATGTGCTCCCCTGATTCTCTGCCGTTCATCTTGACTTCATGAATACAGTGAATGTCTCTCTCTGCAGATCGGCGTATAGGTGTGAAGGCAGAGGACGCCGGAGCGGCGCTGCTGACTCTCAATCTGCTCAGACAAAACATCAAATATGCCAAGAGGGCTGCTGCCTGTCTCTGGGTGATCCAAGTATTTTCTTCATCAGGTAGACACGAAGACTTTTCCCAGATTGGGACACAGCTCTTGTCCACAACTGGAGAAACCTTCCCCAATTGACAAATCTTTAATCTGAAATCTGTCCTCCAAAAAGGTAGCTAAAGCTCGGAACATTGACACACTCATGTGTGTACTTCTGTCTTTGAATGGAATATGTTCCCTAGACCTGTTCTACTACAAGGTTCAATCTGACCCAAACACGTCTCAATGCCTCTGAAGAAGTGAAGGTGTCCTTATTTGTGAACAATGTCCTCACTCTGTGGTTGACATCTTGTTCCTCACTATGTAGCAAGTACAGGAGCCCAAACCCTCACGTGATTTATAGTTCACTATATCCCTGCATGTATTCCTCTCATTCCTCTTCCACTGTCCTTGTTGGTTATGCTGTATGATACATTGAAAGAGGTGTCAATAGAACCTGCACCGGCATCGGATCCCCACAGCAGAGTCGTGTTCACCCACTAGATGTCAGCAGCAACCAAACAAACACACAAACTGGATGTATTAAAAACCCAGTGCGGAAATATGAATCATTTTCAGCCGTGTGTGCTTTGAATCTCCTCACCATCCTTACTTCATGAGCAACGAGTTAAGGAAGAAATATCTTTCCATCTTATTTGTAATTATTTGTCTTTTCTCACTTCAAGGATTCTAGTACTAACCGATGAATTAGTCTAGTAGCTTGACCTCGTACTTTTTTTGTTGAAGGTGTCAGGGGCGTTCCGTAGTCAAACTCCTTTACCAAGAGAAAAGTTGTAGGCGGCACTGTGACGCATTCTACACCCCATGAATGGTGGAGTCATTTATCAGTTTGTCCGTGGAGCAGAAAGGAGGATCAGACTGCGTTATTGCGTCCGTTCTTACCAGCTGGCAAATGAATGACACGGCTGGTTGTTCGTCATCTACACACAACGAGAACGTTGTCTTCTCTTATCATTATCCCAATCGAAACCCAAATCAGTTGTGGTTGCCCAGACCTCAGTCGGTTACTGGAGCAGTAGCCTTAACATGGACACAACCGTTGACGTGGCGCTAAATGTGCCGTCGAAGAATGAACCTTGTGACATAAACTTGTAGATGAAGAGCCTAACATGACATGCAGAAATAGCTGACTGGATTATGGCCTACGTTAAAATGGGCTTCCACATTACTATTCAGATTACGACAATAACAAAATCCTACACATGATATTGTATCTTGTAGCTTTGGATTTACTACATAGCAAATACCTCAGTAATAAAATGGAACAAAATTAGAATCCAGACCTTTTATAGAGCAGTAAACTAGCTGAAGTTGGCAAAAAGAAGTGCAGAGCCGGATCGTGTCTGACATTAAGTTAAATATGAGTCAGTCATAGCGTAACAACCATATGAGTCCATAAACCCCCCAAAGCATATAGCAGCTTAACACCAGTAAACATTGATTATTAACTGATTCAATGAATATAAATCATTTAAATATGAGCATTACACTATTATTTCTGTCATGGTTACCTTCTGGGGCATTTTCTCTACAGTTTCTACAGCAAACCTAATTGGAGAAAACCATGGATTGGAAACCATCTATCGACTCATCCCCCACTTTACCACCAAACATCTGCGCGCCATCAAGTACGTACATCGCCAGGTTTTCTGTGTTTGACACCGATACTAGTAACTAAAAGACCCTGTGTCCTTATTACACTTTGCGTTTGTATGCTTCACGTTTACTAAACTTTTTTAGTACATTTTCTTCTGGTCATCTATATGTGGCGGAAGCACGATACACATATTGCAGTCAAAAGAATACGGTGGGCATCTCAACCCAGTCTTATTTATTTATGGTAAATAACTAGTTCAATACTGCATACAAATTCAACACCCTTTTTACAAAATGAACCTGCTAAAACCACACAGTTTGTACAATTTGCTAACTCGTGCATTAGTCCAAATGCACAATTTCAAATGCACAAGCAGCATTTTGCTCCAATACACAAAAGTTACCAGAGTTACCATGTAACGGTTATATGACTTTGCATGCAGGCCGCTTGGACAGAAATGAACCACTATGGAAGTCCAGGGTCACTCTCTGTGCATGGAGATTCACTGCTTCTAGGAGTACAGTTTACACGGAAACATAATAACATGATTATTTTCTCGGTCTCTACACATCATGTTTCCCCCTGATCTCGTACGTAGACTGCAGCTCTTACTCAAGTCAGCGTTCTTCTCCCCTTGGCTCGTATACGCCTCCCTCCCATTTGTCTCTGTCAGAAGTGATGGCATTTGGCTCACATAGCTGCATCCTCCAGTATACCCAGTGGGGACATGCCAAGAGCTTCAGGAGTACGGGCCTCTCTCCGCTGGCTCCGACCCAGGCATACCAGCTACTGATGAACATGAAACTCCCCGGCGGCGTGAGGGAATCGGATGCTCTGACACAAATTTATAGCCCTCAGGGTGAATCTTCTGTATCGTTCCCATGCAGAAGCCAGCTGTTAATTGTCGTAACACAATTAGAAGACTCTGGGATTCCAGATTTCAAAGCTGCCTGGTACTTTGGATAATTTGTTAGAATTGGCAGCTGTGAACGTCTGTGATGCGAGTGGAGCAACGAGGAAGGAGATATGCTATTTCCCCCACGAGTGAGCGGCAGTTAGACACGTCTGTCACAGTGATTTATCCAATTCTAGCTACGCTGTGCCAACCCTTAGATATGCCGCTTGGCTGCAGTGCACACTTTTAAAGCAGTCAAAGTCAGTCAGTCACTTGTACAACTACATCTGTCCATACATTCTCACTTGTCAACAGCACTTCCCCTCCGTTGGACTGCTAGTAACTCATAATCTACAGTGGGGAGTATTTGATACACTGCCGATTTTGCAGGTTTTCTCACTTACAAAGCATTCAAAATAATACATCAAGAATTCATACCCACTGTATGATAAAATCTATTTGCTGTGCACGTGTCCCTCTCATTTGCATGTTGAAGTGTGTAAATTAAAATGCCTACGAGACCAACTGCCCCCCTCTGTTTGTTTTCAGGGCAGCAATCGATGCCTTCGCTGCTCTGCTGTGTACAAGTAAGTGTGTCATCAGCCGCCAGCTGATCATCACCATCTCACCACACAAGCAGACCCACACCCTTTGTCTGGGGGCCGGCGGTGCCTGTTTGAGGCCAATTCTTCTACACACACACACACACAAACACACAAACACACACACACACCAATGGCACCGGCACATTTTCTCCTTGGATTCTAACCCCCCGAAACAGCGTTCCCATGATGCAAAGCGGCATTTGAGAAGCGCCTCGGACGGCAGCGGAAGCGGCGGATTTCATTTGCGTGTTGTGACTCCATTCAGCCACGGAACAAGAAACATGTAAAGCGCTTTTCTTTTCTTTATTTTGCAAATATTGAGCAAATGAGACGCTTAAACAGGAGCTCCGGACCTAATGTTTCTCTCCTTGAAGCACTTTGAAATACCTTTCATGGATCCTGCCTCTTTTTGGAATGTTGAAGGGAAAATAACCGTTGTCTTTCTTTCCATTGACTTGTTCATCCAGCAGTTTGAGACACTCGGTACGGTACATTAAGAGTGCGGTTTGACGTGACTGATGGAAGCGATGACTCGACCCCTCGGTGGTCGCTGACCGTCTCAAAGCCTTTTCACACCCTGCTGTGAAGTACAGGTGCCCGTGTCCCCTTTGCTGTGTGCAGGAGGAAGAGACGCTTCAGCAGGTCAAATAGTCAAACAATCGCCAACAGGTCAGAGGACGTCTTACATGTCCACATGTCTCAGGGCTCTTTGATGTCCACACTGGTACGACCGTACTCATCTTTGCTCTCCTTTCCTCTTTTCCTGTGTCCTTTCCTCCCTTTGTATCGGATCATGTATCGTCTCCCCCTTTGTCCCTTTCCTCTCTCCCGTTCTTTCCCTCAATCCTTTTCATATTATCTTTTCCTGCTCCTCCTTTCCTCTTCCCTCATCTTTCCCACCGTCCCTTTCATCAGTTTCTTCCCTAATAAGTTCTTCCCTCTCCTTTCATTTTCCTGACATCCATACATTTAGTATTCTCCTTTCCTCTCTCCTCTCCTTTGGTCCTCTTCTCCTTTCCCTCTGTCCCTTTTGTGTCCTCGCTCCCTTTTTTTCAGTCCTCCTCTGGACGGCAGACCTCTAGTGAGGGGCAATAGATGGAGAAGCATGTCCTCTGTTCTCACGAGTCTTGTGTGCAAACTGCTGCTGTGAGGGAAGTGCTCCTCTCCCCCCGTCTGCAGAACGCCTCCCCTGTACTGCTTCAGGTTTCCCTGCAGGGGGCACTAACGCACCGTGTCTCCGGTTGTGGGGCATTTACAGGCTGAGCAGCTGACTGATCTCATGGTGTGTGCGTGTGTGCACATTTGACTGTTTATGCTCATTTAGTCTCACAGTGTATGTGAACACACACATCTCCATATTGTCTTTTGGTTTTGCACACGACCCCCCCACAGGCCTCTTTCTCTCTGCACCCCGTCCACAGCCGGCTGGAAGCTCTGAGGAGGTTCTTATCTTCTCTCTCTGTCCTGACCAAATATTTCTCACCGTGAAAAAAAGGTAGTTTTACAAAATGTGTATTTCCTCAGCAAGGCTGGAGCCTGACGTTGGTTAGCGCGCCGCTGAGGCTGCGAGGAATTTTGATGTTCTTTGATATCATCAGATCAGCACAAAAGTCGGTTTCTTCAGGACAGGACACGAGCCCAATTCTGCCCTTTAGATTTTCATATTTCTTCACATGAATTTAAACAATGCATTATGCTGAAATAGAACTGTTGTTTCTGTTCCAAACTAATCACTTCAGGTTTGGTTGTTAAGCCTCCTGCTTTTTCACGTCAGTTTGGGCGACTTGTGTGAATCGTGCAGATCAAAGAGTTCTGTTTTTTAAGGGGGGCCGGGGGTCTGTTTATAATGTCATCGACACAGATGACCAACAATAATGTCGTGCTCTCAAGTGTCACGCATTGAGCGTGACAGTCACTCACTTCGGTCTTTAGTCATGCACGCGCCCCCCGCCCCCTCCTCCCCCCCGTCGGCCATATCGCCCGTATGAAGCATGTGCATATTTGCTTATTTTTTGACCATACATTTGCATCCCTGCTAATGGACTTTCTGGCTTTTTATAGTCATTGTTACACAAGTTTCTAATTCATGGGCAAAGTATAGTGTTAGACTGTGTATCCGCCCCACGTGGCCATCCGTGCCATTAAATTGTAAAACAAAATCCATTCTTTTATGCATATATCAGTCAAAAGTTTGACACTTTCTTATTAAGTTGCTAAATGTCTCTTTTTAAGTCGTCCTTGTTTTTATCTTTTGGATAAAAAATGAAACGGTGCAGTATGTGGAGCGCAATGGAAACACGTATGCTTATTCATACATGTAGGGGCAATAAAGCCCATTCTGACTCAGAAAATGAGCCTCTCACAGCATCAGAGCAGTGAAGTGTGACCCCGGGGACTTTGGGAATACGACGCTTTACTCGTCCCTCCCGCTGTCTTTTCTTGTTGTTTTTTTCTTTTCCTGTTGTGTACACAGTTTGTGGCTGTAATCCTTGTGAGAGGCTCGCTGACACATTGGGTTTGGAGAGTCACTCCTCCAGAGGCCGCCAGAAAGGTTCAGAAGGCTCCGAGCTTCTTTTCATGATCTGTGCAAATCTGTCAAAGTGCCAATTTGCACAGAACATCAAGGGCAACGCATCCGCTCATGAACCCGAACGCGGCATAGAGCCCCTCTCAGCGTTTGCCTTTCACCCGTCATGCAGTGTTTGGAGTGAACATAAAGGCAACAATGTTGCTACGATCGAGTCGTATTTGTAGATTTGAACGTTTGAATGTTTTGGGTCCCGGCGACCCTCCTGTACTCTGTTTCTCTCCCTGATCCCAAACTGTTCTGGGAGCTCGTTTAATCGAACGCTCGTCCTCTGATGACGTTTATTAGACGTAGTACAGCTGTATTTGTTGAGGATTGGTTTGACTTCTGATTGTACAGGAAACTGGAAAATTCGCTTTGCTCTTGGTGTGAACGCAGCATTAGAGATTAAAAAGCTCCAGATGCTTGTCTCTTATTTGAACTCCAAAGACACTAAATGCTCCACACAACATTTTGCGTTCTTTAAAGTAGATATATGATCCTAATCTTCAGGTTTGTACTAGTAGTTCGGGCTTCTTTTTTACAACACGCTTTAATATTCCAAAAACATTTTCTGATTTCTCACCCTTTGCATGAAAAGCTGTCCTTTAGTCCCTCGCTTGTTGGACAGGACGCTACCAAGGCGTAGTCCGCTCCCTTCACAGTGTGTATTCACTTCATGAAAGTTCATTTGAACCTTTGTGTTGCCCCAAAATGTTTCATTCAGCGCTCTGGTGTTTCCCCTCCACCCTCTCAGGTCACTTATGGTTCGTGATTCTAACTCAAGGCTTCAAAATGGCCGTCTACAACCCGAGGGGTGACATGACGCTGAACACCATCACTTTTTACATTACATCACATGTCATTTAGCTGACGCTTTTATCCAAAGCGACATACAATAAGTGCATTTCAACCATAGTGTACAAACTCAGAAGAACAAGAACAAATTTCCTCAAATAAGCCAATTTACAACTTGCTATAGATGAGTGATGTTACAAGTACCATTTAAGTGCTGAGGTGTGTCTTCAGTCTGAAGATGTGAAGGCTCTCTGTGGTCCTGATGTCTTCAGAGACCTCCTTCCACCATTTAGGAGCAGGACAGCAAAGAGTAGAGATCTAGTCGAGTGTTTTGCTCTCAGTGAGGAGGAACAAGCAGTTTATCACATGCAGAGCGGAGAGTGCGGGTCGGGATGTCGGGTTGGACCAGGTCCTGGATGGAAGCTGGACCCCATCCATTCACAGCCTGGTACGTGAGCACCAATGTTCTGAACTGGATGAGCCACCGGTACCAGTGAAGAGAGCGGCATTTGTACTGTGTGAGCACTAAAAGGAGTTCATGTTTTGTACAGACTGGCATTGACATTTAAATACATACCAATGGACCAATGGACAATGAAGAGTGGACAGTTAACAAAACATGTGCTTTTCTGTGGCCTGCGGGAAGATACTCAGTGCTGCAGACATGGAACTGTAGTTACAGAGAGATACAGAACGCAGAGCAGCATCAGTTATTGCCACAGCTCTACCTGAGCTGTGTACAGTTTTTATGTTGCGAGGTATTCATGTGTGGGTCAGACAGGGTTCATACGGTCATGGAAAACCTGGAAAAGTCATGGAATTTTAAAGTGGTCATTTCCGGGCCTGGAAAAGTCATAGTGAAAAAAATACTGAAAGTTTTGGAAAAGTCATGGAAATGGAAAAGATACGTTTGAAATAATTCATATGGTTTTAAAGAGAGGCTCTTAAAATATGAGCAGGGCGCTCTCATACTCGCAGCGCAAATAATTCGCACCGCCGTTGTGTGAACGTACCTTAACTGAAACGTTTGGTGGCCTTAAAAACAGTAGCTCAGGAATCATCCACTGTGCAGGGAAGTGTAGATTTAACCGTCGTTGGCTACATGAGGAAAAGTGCATGTCATGAATTACAACAAACAAAGACCCGTAAGTAGATACATTAGGCAGAACATTAGATATTTAAAACATGGGAGAGCGGCATTAACAAGCCGTGCTAAAAGGAAGCAGATATCCTGCTAGCGAAGCTACTACAACCCCATCAGAGGGCGACTGCTAGCGAAGCTACTACACCAACCCCATCAGAGGGCGACTGCTAGCGAAGCTACTACAGAAACCCCATCAGAGGGCGACTGCTAGCAAAGCTACTACACCAACCCCATCAGAGGGCGACTGCTAGCGAAGCTACTACACCAAGCCCATCAGAAACCCCATCAGAGGGCGACTGCTAGCGAAGCTACTACAGAAACCCCATCAGAGGGCGACTGCTGGCGAAGCTACTACACAACCCCATCAGAGAGCGACTGCTAGCGAGCTAGCTACTACAGAAACCCCATCAGAGGGCGACTGCTGGCGAAGCTACTACACCAACCCCATCAGAGGCGACTGCTAGCGAAGCTACTACACCAACCCCATCAGAGGGGGCGAATGCTACAGCATCAGAACTGCTACTACACCAACCCCATCAGAGGGTGACTGCTAGCGAAGCTACTACACCAACCCCATCAGAGGGCGACTGCTAGCTGCTAGCAAAGCTACTACAGAAACCCCATCAGAGGGCGACTGCTACCACAGAAACCCCATCAGAAGCTACTACACCAACCCCATCAGAGGGCGACTGCTAGCGAAGCTACTACACCAACCCCATCAGAGGGCGACTGCTGGCGAAGCTACTACAGAAACCCCATCAGAGGCGACTGCTAGCAAAGCTACTACACCAACCCCATCAGAGGGCGACTGCTGGCAGAAGCTACTACAGAAACCCCATCAGAGGGCGACTGCTAGCGCTACTACACCAACCCCATCAGAGCTACTACTAACGGTTACTACAGAAACCCCATCAGAGGGCGACTGCTAGCGAAGCTACTACAGAAATACTTACGGCAACTGAGGGTCCTAGCCGGACTTCAATCCGGAGCTGGTGTCACAAGGGGACATATAGTGGGTCACGTGGGGCTGAGACTATAGAGGCCAAGGTTAACAAGACCATTAAAAGGAGGGGCAACGGAACGGTCGGGCGCTGGGGTGGAAGCTGCGGGACATAGAACTCGCGGGGAGGGTCTAGCTGGACCACAGTAGGACATGGTGGGATTTCAGCAGATCCCAAAGTAAAAGATAGGATAGGTGAAGGGCCAAGGTTGACCGAAGACAAGGACAGGTTGTGGTCGTGTAAGTCTGCAGACAAGATAGGGGTGGTCACCACAAAATGGAAAGGTAGTCAGCTTGACTGGTCCCGTGAGACCGCGAGTTGTCAGCTTGACGGGTCCATACGGACATCTTTTTTTGGAAATTGATGTGGTCCTGTGAGACCAGGAAGACACATTAAGCCAGGTAACGTTAAACCTAGGAAACACAGACACGTTAAACCAGGTCACGTCCACCTAGGAAATTAGATTTTCTAAGGGAGACTGTAAGGAACTACGACTACTGAAGTGACCTTTCAACATTGCCAGAAGGGAATACACCACCGCCACCAGTTATATGCATGCTTATCAGCTCTTTTACAGCTTCAAGGATCTTGCTTTGAGAGTTCAGTCTTATGGTCAGGCCGGAGGTGGAACGTCACAGCAGATGACGCCCACCACTACGGCCCTATCGGCTGCCGGCTTGTCACTGGGATGCCTTGGTTAGCTGCTGCAGCTCGAGCAGTTGTTTTAGGTTGAGAATAATGGGGGAAGTGGATCCAGTTGTTCCACATGGAGATACTGCGGCATAGATTTAAAACCAGCACGGCAGCAATCAGTGCGAGTCACCACTCAGGGCAAGCGCCTCCGTATTGGCCGTGTGTAGGACCACCTCTAGCAGAGCTGCCAGTACGGGCCACAGTCCGGAGTAGCGTGGGCAGCGATAGGACGTCTGGAGACGGGAATTTGCAGAGACAATTAGCAACCTGCCACAGTGATGTGACGCTAGGGCGAGTGTTCAGAGAACTCAGGAAGGGAACATCTAACTCGACTGCTGGTGCACAACCTGCGAAGATAGGGTAGGTAAAACGCAGAACAGTAGCAAAGATGCAGCAGCCATTAGCAGCAGCCTTGCGACTGCCGTAGCCAAGAAAATCACCACTCTGTTCATGACCCCAGTTTTAAGAGATATGCTGACTCTTGCTTCCCCATATCCATTCTACCTGACTGAATTTTAATATATTCTGTCACCCTGTAGATATGATCTCGTGCCTCATGCAGCTCTTCTGTGTTGCACCTGCTGCATTCAAGACGTCAATACATTGAGACACACAAAGAGCGTCAATCCAACATGAATGCTTCCAATATCTGTTACATATATTTCCTGCACAGTGAGCATAAATTAAATGATTAATATTCCCAAAATTCCAATGAAGTAATACATCTTTCGGCTCTTACAGAGACTGTACGTATACTGTAAACTGTTAACCCTTCATATATTGTCCATAATTTGAAGTAAAAAAAGAAAGAAAAAAAGTATTGGTTCAGGAACCGGTATGTTTTAATATTTTGGGGGAAAAAACCCAAACGATACTCATCCATAGTGGATAATTGTAAACATAAAAATCTGACTTTCTTGGTGCCTAATTGAATGGTATGGGAAACACTGCGTATGCGTTGGAATTCTCATTGTTTGTTTAAATACTACATTTTCTCACTTTTTCATATATACACCAAGATTTTTGTTTATGGAAATTTAGTTTGAAGTCATGGAAAAGTCATGGAAATCCATTGGTCAAGTTGTGTTGCCAAACGGACAGACGTAGCTCGGACTCCAGATCTTTAAGCAGCCTTGAGTTTGCTCAGCCCATGTCCCTTTCCTTTTTCTGTCTCCCCCCACAGAGGCTAACGTTTGCTCGGTGGTATCCAAGGGTTACGTCTCTGGCCTCTTGCGGCTTTACGAGGACTGGCACGCCAAAGCAGTCCAACACGGGCGTTGGCGATCTGCCACTCGCTGCTGCGCTGCCTCCATAAGGTCACTCACAGTACTGCGGGCAGACAGGCGTTCGTATCCCAGGGAGGGATCCGACTACTGTACGGAACGACACAGGTAAAGTTCCAATCATCCTTTTTTACTTCCCACTTCTCTTTGTAAGTGGTTGAATTGATTAATTCTGCATGTTTGGAAAACAAATCAATGAAGCTATTTGTTCCATCCTATGACTAGCAGTTCTTGAATCAGCAGGGTTTTATTAATAAACATCCTGTCCCACAATGCAACACAAAGTAGAAATGAAGCTGGACAAAAGTGTAATTATCGGAGGTTCGATCTTATTGCACTAAGAAAAGCATTTGCTGGACGTCTTTCCTGTTACTACATCACATTAATCCTCTTTACATTCTGTTGACTGTGTTTGTCTCTCTGCAGACATGTTTGCTGAGTAAAGACCTGGAGTCTCTCGTGGAACCCTCTGTGCAACTGATGAGAAAGTGTCTTACTAAAACACCTCTTCCACTGACCTCCGACCGGTCTGCGTACTCCTTCCCCATGCCAGGAAGGGCGCACGCTGTGCCTGCTATGGACGCCGAACCAGGTACAGTATTCACGACCTTTTGATCGCTGGATGATAAATATATAAATTCATGGTAAGCTGGAACCAGACAAGCGGACTGATCACACGGCAACTGAAAGCTTTGTTGAAATAATTGAGTCTTTTCGGTAAAAACATTTAGAATGGAAGTTGTCAAGTCGCCTAGATTAAGGAATGGCATCCATACGGTTAACAGCACAATCATTGGAACAACCGGGAACTGTTCCCAACCAAATTCTTACCCTAGTAACCTCTGCCCGTCCGACCACCTGCCCTCTTGACCCCATTCCATCACATCTTCTACAATCTATTGCACCCGACCTTCTTCCGTTCCTCACCTGTCTCATCAACAACGCTCTGATATCTGGCTGTTTTCCCAATTCTCTGAAGGAGGCAGAGTCAACCCTCTCCTGAAGAAACCCACCCTCAACCCTTCTGAAGAAAACAACTACAGACCGGTCTCTCTTCTTCCCTTTTTGTCCAAAACCCTTGAACGTGCTATCTTTAATCAACTCTCCTCTTATCTCCACTGTAACAACCTCCTTGACCCCCACCAGTCAGGTTTCAAGTCAGGCCACTCTACAGAGACTGCTCTCCTTGCTGTCTCTGAGCAACTCCACACTGCTAGAGCCGCCTCTCTCTCCTCTGTCCTCATCCTTCTGGACCTCTCTGCTGCATTTGACACGGTCAACCACCAGATCTTATTTCCTCCCTTCAGGAACTTGGTGTCACAGGCTCTGCTCTCTCTCTTCTCTCGTCCTACCTCGATGGCCGCACCTACCGGGTAACCTGGCGAGGATCTGTGTCGGAACCTTGTCCTCTTACTACTGGAGTTCCTCAGGGTTCCGTGCTGGGTCCCCTCCTGTTTTCGCTTTACACAAACTCTCTTGGCGCTGTCATTCGCTCGCATGGCTTCTCTTACCACAGCTATGCTGATGACACCCAACTAATTCTCTCCTTCCCTCACTCGGACACCCAGGTGGCGGCTCGGATCTGCCTGTCTAACTGACATCTCTCAGTGGATGTCCGCCCACCATCTGAAAATCAACCCGACAAGACTGAACTACTTCTCTTTCCCGGAAAAGATTCGCTTGCAGGACCTGACAGTCAACTTTGGGAACTCCGTACTAACGCCCACCTCGGCCGCTAAGAACCTCGGCGTCACACTCGACAGCCAACTCTCCCTGACTCCCAACATTGCCGCGACAAGCGCGATCCTGTAGATACACGCTCTACAACATCAGGAGAATACGTCCCCTTCTCACTCAGAAGGCAGCGCAGGTACTGATTCAGGCTCTTGTCATCTCCCGCCTGGACTACTGCAACTCCCTCCTGGCTGGTCTCCCTGCCACCGCCATTCGACCTCTGCAGCTCATTCAGAATGCAGCAGCTCGACTGGTCTTCAACCTTCCGAAATTCTCCCACACTACTCACTCCTCCGCTCTCTTCACTGGCTACCGGTGGCCGCCCGCATCAGTTCAAAACATTGGTGCTCACGTACCATGCTGTGAATGGATCGGGTCCAGCTTACATCAGGACATGGTCAAACCCTACATCCCAACCCGCACTCTCCGCTCTGCATCTGCAAAACTACTCGTCCCTCCCCACTGAGAGCAAAACACTCGACTAGGTCTCGACTCTTCGCTGTCCTTGCGCCGAAATGGTGGAACGAGGCTCTCTGAAGACATCAGGACCGCAGAGAGCCTCCCATCTTCCGCCGCAAACTAAAGACACACCTCTTCAGACTCTACCTCGACTAAAGACTAACAAATTGTAGCACTTAAATTGTACTTGTAACGTCACTCATCTATAGCAAATTGTAAATTGGCTTATTTGAGGAAATTGCACTTTCTTGTTTCTTGTTCTCCTGAGTTTGTACCCTATGGTTGAATGCACTTACTGTACGTCGCTTTGGATAAAAGCGTCAGCTAAATGACATGTAATGTAATGTAATGTAATGTAATGTTCCAACAAAGTTAGCAGTTGACCTGCTATGTTCAGCGCCATCGGGGGCGGGTTTCATCACGGTCTCTGCCGTCAGAGCGGCGGTGGGTTAGCTAGAACAAGACAGTTAGACTGAATTATCTGCTCAGGTTGCTTTTCTTTGTTTAGCCCACCTTGTTTGTTTTTTTCATGGACTGTTAAATGCATTTTGTATAAAATGTAGTCCAATATTTGATTTTTTTATTGTTCTGTTTGACTGAAGAGCTGTTGTTGATGTTATTTTATTTAAATTGCTATGTAACTTTACAGATGTGAAGATAAAAAAAAAGTGTGTATGTGTATCTCATCATGTTAACGTACCGTCGCTTTTCCTTCCAATCAGAGCAGTGATGAGTTCCGTGTCAGAAGTATAACTTCTCCCAAACAAACACACGTGTAGAATACTGACCCCGGCGGCTTTCTTTTCCTGTTACATCCAGATGAGAACAGTGAGGAGAGTGAGGAGGACGACAACGAGGCTGAAGACAGCAAGGAGGCCGACTTTGTAAGTGTGTGTGGCTACTGGGTTTGTGCCTTTCATTTTGTGAGGTCCAGTGTCCAGCCAAAAGATGTTTCCAAGGACCAGGGTCCCCTTAGAAAAGCCCATTCATCTTTTCCTTGATGGTATCTTATGTAGGTCATACAACGGTCAAAAATGTTGCCTTAACAATGCATGGCATTGTGCATGCACACTCATTGCTCGTGTTGATGGATATTCACACTAAAACCTGAGCAAAATAACAAAATAACTTTTCAGAAAAAAACATCATGTCAGTTGAAAGAAATGACAAATGAGTTTAACAGTGACAGTGACAAGAAATGTCCTCACAAGTACTGTACATCTCTTCCTGATTAGATTAGAGTTGAAATAATACATATTTATTTCATGCCTAGGCGTCCGTGTAAAGATTAGTCTTCTTAGTGGAGACACGTTACACCATGTTGGTTACCTGACTTGATATTTTAAACAGTGCATTCTGAATGTAGGCTATGGGATTGAGGAACACACAAATCACAGCAATTCTGTCAAGAGTCAAGTGTCATGTGAGGACACACCGACCGACACACTAGCACCGCCAAATATCCAACCTCTGAGGAAGGCCGACCTGCTCTCCACAGTTGCCCCCATATAAGTTATGTATTGTTTAATGTAAATGATGTACCTGACTACGGCCAACTTTTATATGTAACGTTACAAACTCTTTTGTTTCAAGCCAAACTACGATCTCTTTCCTCATCCTAACCAAGCAGTCTAGCTGCCTAGACCGATATTTGGTTTGTTTCAAATTACAACGTTAAGTTTCATGTTCCCGTTTGCAACATGGCAGTCGCGTATTTGTTCTTCATAGCTTCTTTGTTCCCAGTGGGACTACTCCAGCAGCATGCCCTGAAAGCTTGTTATCGATCATACCGTCCATCTTCTCATGGATAAAGTAGCATACATCTATAATCTCTGACCAGGCCTGGTTCCATTCTACACCCAGGACTGTCTGGCCCTCTTTTCAACAACTCTCTTTAACCCTGTAACTGTTTTCCCTCCATCTGTTGTGACGCGTATGTCTGTAACTGTCCAGGATGAAGATTTGGAAACAGATCTCCACAAACTTCGACTTCGCCCTGACCCAGACAGACCCAAAGAGCTGCTGCCACAGTACAGCCGCCTCTGTCCTGAACTCTCACATGATTTCCAGGTACAGATGTGTGTGTGTGTTGTGTAAACTAGTTTCTTAAACGGCGCCAGAACCCAAAACTTTTTATTCTGTATGTCTTGATTAAACTGTTGCCCAAAATAAACCATTTATTCAACACTCTGTTTGCTGCTGAACACAGAGCAGAGAGGTTGTAAGATCAGTATGAATACATTTTAAATCAAAGAATTTCAACATCAAATTGCCTGAAGACAAAAAGAAGGCTAAAACTGAATCACGTTGTCACTGTCAATGGGAGCTGAAACCAATAGAAACCGATAGGTGGTTTTGTTGAGTGAATGTAGTTCACGGTGGCGCAGCGGTAGAGAGGGTGCGCTCGAAGTCGCAAGCTTGGCGGTTTGAGCCCCGGCTGCTCCATGTCCTTGGATGACACGCCTTTTCAACACCAGGTGGTGGTACCCCTCTTCAAAAAGGGGGAAAGTGTGTGCCAATTACAGGGGTATCACACTAAGTCTACTCCAAGGTGCTGGAAAGGAGGGTTGGGCCGATAGTTGAACCAAGGATTGAAGAGGAACAATGCGGTTTTCGTCCTTGTTGTGGAACAACAGACCAGCTCTTCACTCTTTCCAGGATCATGGAGGGGGCTTGGGAGTATGCTCATACAGGCTACATATGTTTTGTGTACTTGCAGAAGGTGTATGACTGGGTCCCCCGAGAGATACTCTGGGAGGTGCTGCGGGAGTACGGGGTGAGGGGGTCCTTGCTTGGGTCCATCCAATCCTTGTACACCCAAAGCGAGAGCTGTGTTCGGGTGCTCGGCAGGAAGTCGAAGGCGTTTCCGGTGGGGGTTGGCCTTCGCCAGGGCTGCGCCTTGTCACCAATCTTGTTTGTGGTCTTCAGGGACAGGATATCAAGGCGTAGTCGGGGGGAGGAGGGTCTACAGTTCGGGGGGCTGCGGATCTCATCGCTGCTTTTTGCAGATGATGTGGTCCTGATGGCATCTTTTGTCTGTGACCTCCGGTATTGCACTCGCTTTACCACACCGTGCTGAGCCGGAAGGCAAAGCTCTCAATCTACCGGTCAATCTTCGTTCCTACTCTCTCCTATGGTCATGAAGGATGGATCATCACCGAAAGAACTAGGTCACGGGTACAAGCGGCCGAAATGGGTTTCCTCAGGAGAGAGGTTGGCTTCTCCCTTAGAGACATTCGCGAGGAGTAGAGCCGCTGCTCCTTTGCGTCGAAAAGAGCCAGTTGAGGTGGTTTGGGCATCTGGTGAGGACGCCCCCTGGGCGCCTCCCTAGGGAGGTGTTCAGGCACGGCCAGCTGGGAAGAGGCCCCGGGGAAGACCCAGGACTAGGTGAAGAGATTATATCTCTGCACTGGCCTGGGAACGCCATGGGATCCCCCATTCAGAGCTGGTAGATGTGGCCCGGGAAAGAGAAGTTTGGGGTCCCCTGCTGGAGCTGTTGCCCCTGCGACCCGGCCCCCAGATAAGCGGCTGAAGATGGATGGATGGTTAGCGACTGATTAACTTGTCATGTTGATTTTTAAATAGTTTGGGAGCATTAATGTAAGATTACGTCTAAGGAAGAAGGCCTGCGAGAAGAAAGGAAGCATTCAGAGTGATCTGCATACTGATCACCATCATGACTCCTGATGATTGCTGATTAGAGAGAGAGAGAGGCAGGAAATGACTTGTTTAACATTTGAGGGCGATACATATAGTCCCATTCACCTGTGTTCCTTCCTGCACCATGATGCCCATTTGTGAACGACGTTTTGGACGAAGAAGCACTCGTATTGAGACGTGTGAGAGGATGTTTGGGGTCAGATCATACCAACGTGAAGCTCTCATCCCACAGATGTCTCTATGCGCTTTTTTTGCAAGCGGCATATTTTTATATGCCGAACCAGTAAATAAAAGCACTATTTGCCGTACTGTCAGAAGTGTGTGTTTGGAACTGAAGTCCTTGGCACACATCTGTATTACCTTCGCTGGACACAGAAGAATTTTTTACATCAAAGAGGATTTCCACAAGATTGCAGGTAACATAAACATAAAATATGTGGGCAGGCATCTTGTAAGTCATTTCTACACCATTTGCAAACTTACCAGCCTGCAAAATGTGTTTATTTGATCTTGACTTGTTTGTTCTGTAAGAACAGTAATTTTAGAAAGATATTTAGAATTAGACACAGTTTATAGAGATTTGTGCATATGGTTGTTTCTGAGGAACATTAATTCCCCCTGCTCACTTTTTAATTAATAATACATTGTTTTTACATAGTGTTTTCCATGGTAGGTTACTCACATTTTACAGTAAAACCAGCACATTTAGCACATAAAGACAGATAATTATAAAACCAACACATAAAACAATCATACTTGAAAAGAGTCTACAACTTTCCTAGTAAGTAGATGTTTTTAAATCCTTCCGCATTCAGTCGGTCCGTGATTGTCTGCCAGGCCTTTTCTCTGTTTAATTACAGCTGCCGTTTTCCCTTCTGTATATTAGATGATGATATTAGATTCTACTTTTGTGCAATGCCCCCCTGATGTGCTGCGCAGTGTGCAAGATTAGCCGTGGACAGAAAGACAATCCGCTGGCGGGATCACAATTGCAATGTAGGCCTGTCTTGATCCTCCTGAATGTTGGAGTGTGTGTGCATGTGTGTTAAAGAAAGACAGAAATAGATTATGTCAGAGACAAATGGGAGATAATGAACGAGGGTCTCGGTCCATGATAATGTTTCATGTCATAAACCACAGGATACCATCTGACTTGACTGATGACAAATGTGTTAATATCTGACTCATAGGAAGCACATTCATGCTAATTCACCAGAACATATCATGAGGATAAAAAAGTAAAAAAAGTAAATCCCCAGATTCCAAAAAAAATCCTGATTATTACATAGTATGCATAGTAGTATGCTGTTGAACGCATACTATTTTTCCCATAGTGAAGAAAGCTATGCTTTATATCTCAATGCATTGTGATAAACTATACAGGTCATTTGTCCAGCAGCTGAATTTGTCTCGTTTCCAGCCGGGTCGCAGTAACCAACATCACGTACCGGCAAAATCCCTAGCCCTGAGCCAGGAGTTAGGTCCTGGCTGGGGGAACTATTGAGGCTGGACCCCCTGTCACAAACCGTGCGGGTAATACTTGCGCCTACCTTCTTGTAGAAAAGAGCGGCTTCTGACTATGTACAGTCACCGACGTGAAGTCTAAGTCCTGCAGTGTTGCCATTGCACTCGTGTTTTGTCTCCAAGGAAGAGTGGTTCACGTCCGTCAACCTCTGTCATGTTCCAGGGTGCGTCACCACGGGCAGCTACCTTATTTAGTGCCCAGAGGGCTTCCATTCGGGCCCTCTCTGTAACACCCTGACAGGGTGTTAGGTCACTGTTTGTTTTCTGTTGTGTTTTCTGTCATTCACCCTACCGCTCGTTTCACTGTATGACTACCCGTGTACCAAACCCCTGCCTGAAGTAAAGACATTGTTTTTTTGACCCTGACTACCTCCCCTTCGGTCTGCTTTTGAGTCCAGGTCCTTGTGGCCCCAGCTCCTTAACACTCTCCATGGGTGCTTACAGGGTGTGTTACTGCCGCCCTTTCCTCCCGTAATTGCAGGGCGAAAGATACTGCTGCACTTAGGCAATTGGCTAAGTGTGGCCAGCCTGGCACCACAGGGCGCTGCTTAGCTCCTCTCACGTGGCTCGGTGGGGCCTCAAGGTCTACACGGGAATTACCCTAGCCCTTCTCAGACCACTACCCATAGCAGGAGAGGCAAGGTCAGGGCAGGGAAGTGCGCAATACGAGGTGGTTACTTGTAATCCTCGTGACTCGTGGCTGTTGATATAAGTCATCCAGTGTGAAGCACTGCCTCTGGCGGTCAGCAAGGATGAAATAGAACGAAAGTTAGGTATGTAACTGCGGTTCTATGAATCCTGGCTGAAGCTGCTGCTGCGGTAGTTGACAAATTGCAGAGCGGGGCCCCAGCATCTCGGTGCTGGGTGCTCTGGCTAAGCTGGTTGGAGAGGTTGAGGATTGTAGCTATGAGCTGGCGTCCCGGTGCCGGTGATTTCCATTTGGTGTTACAAGGCACTATAGCCCAAAGACGGACATGAACACTAAAGTAAAATGAAAGACGTTTGACGTTTTACTGATCTTACTTCTTAAGATCATTTCTGAGCTGTCCAGACACATGTCCAACAGAGAAAAACACACAGGTTGGAATCCATTTGCAACTCACATTTCAGATATTCACTTTATAAGGAACAGAAGCTTCACACTTCAAGGTTCGTGGAGCAGAGGCAGCGCTGGCCTGAGGCAGCTGCTCAGAGACTCTCAGACACCTGGGGGCCCGGAACAAGCAAATTACACATGTAGAACAGTCTGTCAGCTCCACTGCTCAAATTTCAATTTCAAATTAAGCTCATTGGCAAATTGTGCCTAACAGATAGTTAAAGATGATGAGTTGCATATATATATATATATATATATATATATATAAAAACATATCTTTGTGTGTGTGTCTATACTGCTGACGTTTTAACCTTTTGACCTGGAATAACTTGACATCCTCCAGGAGCCAATGAATATAAATGTGTAAAAAGAGTTTATATAATTTTCCTCATGGCAAATATAGGATTAAACTAATAAGCTGTGCAGCAGGCCACAGCTGGTACTTCAAATCGTGCTGCCACACAACATTGTACACAAAATGTACAGATTTCAATTGAATCTGACAACAAATAGAATTAGGAAGTTTTCATTTGACCTTTTACGATGGTTTAAAATAAAATGATGGCTAACTTACTAACTTTAATTCTTTGGATATAACCATGAAATGTAACTTTTCTTGTTCTTGAGGTCTCCTGACATCCTGAAATACCCGTATGAGACAATATAATTTAACTTAACTCTATAACCCAAAACATTTGTGTCCCACAGGAGCTGGGTTTGTGTTCTGAGCCAGAGAAGAGCTCAGCGGCATCATCGACATCAGACGGGGACGCTGCACTGCTCAACGGTTCACAGTCCCACCTCTCCGGGACAGACGGTGGGTGGAGCGATTCCTCCACCTCTTCGTCAGCGTCAGACCCTGTGGGACGCACAGCTGGTTAGAGGCGGGGCCAATTTCCTATTAATTTTAAGATGAAGACGAGATCACCCACTTGCAGATGGCTCTGAATAACTGCATAACCTCTTCTGAAAAAATGATGCAAATTATCTCCTAATTATCAGCAATGTTGGTGGTCGTAGATCGTGTTCACTGTAGACGCCACGTCCGTCCCATTCGTGTGCAGCCTCGGACACTATTTCAAATTTTGCATTAACTTTTGGTTAAAGGCCACTGATATACATCCAACGACTCTATGACTTTGCATAACAAACTTTTTTCTACAGAAACGTATATGACATTAACAGGATGAAAAAAGTTTAAAAAGTTATTTGTTGAGGGAAGCATTTGTCTCTTTAGCTGCTAAATGTTCCACCATGTCAGTGCTGTTAGTCTCATTTAGTCCAGGTGAGCTTTGGAGGTGTTTTTAGTGGAGCTGTGGAAGATTAAAATGGTTATGCACAGCAGCTAATACAAAACCACCTTCCTACCGTAAATGAACAATGTCTGAAGAACTGTACTATCAGATCCAGAAACATTACATGTCTTTGGAAATGAATGCTGATATTCTAAATAGAAATAGCAAAATATTATTCTGGATTATTTATTTGATATATAATATGTTTAACGTCCAAATGCCAGATATTAATCTGATAAAAATGCAAATGTTTTCATACTCCCTTTGTGGAAAAGAGACCATTCAAATGACCAATTTTCTCTCAATCTCTCCCCAGCTGTTGCCCAATTAGAAGCCCGTGATTTCCACAGTCACAGAAGCATCCTCAGCACCGGCCCCAGCTTCAGGACCAAGGTTAGAGAGGCAAGGTACGCTCACACTCAATATTCTCTCGGCACGGATGTATAAGCATAAGGTATTTGTCACGCTGTGATAATGATGAAGGAACAATTCATCTGAAGGCAGAAGGGAACGAGGCTGTAAGAACCCATCGAGGACACTGGCCTCGACCCGTTGCACTGAGAACACCTCGTCTCTCAGCTGGTAGTCAACACTGAGACCCCCCCCCCCCACGACCAGGTCCTACCACTAAACCTGAAGGCACAATACAGAAGCAGTACTGCGTTGGACCCTGCTGCTGTAAAAAGACAAACACAAATCAACACAAAAGAAGAGTCGTGTGTCGTTTTGGGCCACAGTGGCTAACATGTCTTTGACAATAAGCTATAACCTAAAAGGCCTTTCCTTCCCACCGGTGACTCTCAGCAATCTGAACTCTGCATGTTTCCTTTCTATCGGCAGTCTCTCACTGGAGGGAAGTTGCACTCTGTCAGGTCCAATGCTGCACGTTTTCATTCTGATTTTATTATAATAAAGGTAGTCTTGATGTAACTGTTCGAGCTGATGAACTAAATGTATTTGTCATTAAAAGTAATAAATCTCTCCCGAGGAAATCTCTACAAGGTGCCCCCACTTTCGCCACGTCCTCATGGGTATGGGTATGTAGTGAAATGTGTTGAGCCAATCGGCCAAAGTGACACGACTTCGCGAGTGCCCCACCACTGCAACAAGGGTGTCCACGGGGGGCAGCCTCCAGCGTCTTTCAACTAACTACAATGCCAACCAGCCAGGACAGGCTTCAGACCAGTACGACTAAGAGCGAGACAGTCTATGTAGGCCAGGCGGTGGGTGAACAGATCGAAAGGTCAAACAGACACACCGCTTTTTGTGTCCCACTTGTGTCCCACAGTCAACCCTAACTTGGTTTTCAACAGTTCCTGCAATTTGACATTCTTTCTTTGCTAACACCAGTTCCTTTACAAAAATACATATTTCATCCCAAGTAATTATCTTTTTTTGAGCCTAACTTGGTACAACCATGTTTGGCCTGACGGTGGATACAGATTTGTGTGTCTGTGCTGAATTGGTTGTACGAACTGAAAGTGACAACTTGGAGCATAAAGCTTTAGCATCGGCGACGGACTATAATGGATATTTATCGTTGACCATTATCTTAACTTCTCCTCACATGGAATCCATGGACAAGTTAGGATGTAATGCCCAGATTGAGCAGCTAGCTCAATGACTGAAAACACTGTTGTAAAGTCTCTCTGTAGTCAATTTGTCTGTTTTTGTGTTCAATTTGCGTCTCTTTGTGATCTTGAGTCTCTCTGCTTGTATACTCTGTGTCTTTAAATCCTTTTGCAGCAAGTATTCGTCCCTTGCGCAGTATATATACTTTGTTATACATTTTTCTTTACCTATAGTGGTGAAGCCCCCTGCGTTCAGAGTGGAGAGGATCAGGACGAGGAAGATGCAGATGAATCCCACCATGGATCCATGATAGACAGGTTATTGGAGGAGCATGGCGCCTGCATCCCCCATCACGAGCCCAAGCTGTACCGCGCCGCAGCTGCCAGAACCAAATCTATTCCAGGCTTCAGCCTCCTGGCTTTCCCCGACTTCTGGGGGCACCTCCCGACGCCAGGACATGAGCCCATGGCCCCGCGCAAACCCAACGTACAGAGGTACGTTACAGCGCTCACCTGGTGTCTGGAGAAGTGTCGTGGTTCATGGGTTACGAACATTGATGACATGTAGAGATAAACGATGGTTTACCTTCATAGTCTCTATAGGAGAAGTACACGTATGTTTGTGTGGCGGGTTCCAACGGCAAAGCGCTTCACATAAAAGCATTAAAAAGCTAAAAGAAAACAATTAACATTACAAACAGTCATCAAAACATGAATCAATACATGGAATTTGGTCATCATCCTTGAGTCTTGTTCAATTAAAGTCAGCAAACAGTCTTCAGGCTAGGTTCTGGTGGTTGAACTGCACTGTGACATCATGTGTAGAGATATTTCAGCCAAGAGAGAATTCTTTACATTTGGCACCAACGTGGATTCAAGGAACGGATCCGATTTCTCAGGCGGACAAATGTACTGTTCCCTCCCAACTTTCTTGTCCTAAATTCATGCATTGAAATGCTAATTGGGACAATTTACACAAATATCTAAGATAAGAAGATTAAGTGATGACACATGATGGAGGAGGCATACGACCCTGGAGCAGTAATTCCAATTCATTGATCTATTGAACCTTTTCTTGTGTGTAGTCCGTGGCCATGTGAGTAATATTTACATTAGCACCTATGTTATGTGTGTGTATATAGAGTGTTTGTGTGCGAGGAGGCCAGCAGACGCTGACATTTAAAAATGTTAAATATGCAATTTCCCTCTGAACCTAATCTAGTTTTGTTTCCTGTCTGTTGCCGCTCACTTCAGGGAAAAGAATAGGTTTTATTTGGTTTTGCAGTCCCTTCCAGACATAATGTTAATGCGATTTGGGTTTTTGCTTTGTAACTAAATTGTCTGAGGTGTAGAATGACATCAGGCCTGAAGCAAGAGACCTTTCAAACCCCGTGTCATTCCTACCCCAGATGTTCTCCTGCAGTCCCTTGACTATGTTTCTAAAAGGGTTTAAACCCAAAATATCTCCAGAAAGTTTGGGTTAAACAGAACATCTAGAGTGGTCAAGCTGGAGTTAACGCTGTGTGTTTGCTGGAGAAATTGAAATATTAAATCAGCATCGGACAGATTTTCTAATGTTTCTTTCTTTTTCTAAATCATTGCAATCTTTTGCATCTTTCTAACAATTGATTCTCGCCATCCTAGAAATTATGTGAGGGTTTAAAAAGTAAATTATGATATATATTTTTGCCCCAAAAAGCTGTGCCTTATTCATAAAAAGCCACTGTACAAAGGTGTGCTATACTTAAGCAACAAGGTATGAGTGGCTGTACTTTATGTCCAATAATGTAACAGTTTGGGGGTGTTGCTAGGCAGTAACCCTCGATATATATATTATATTATTATTATTATTATATTATTGGACGAATAAGTACTGCCTCAAGTACCTTATTGCTTTTATAAAATAAATCATAATTAGTAAGTAAATGGCTGCCCTTCAGCACAAAATATTTGTAGCACCAAACGTTCTCATCTCATTTCCGTAGTCTAGAGAAAAATAGTCCCCCTACGTGCACGGAAACAGCATCGGGTCCCACAGCATCTCATTCATTCACATCGCTCATGACGTCCACCTTAATTGTCCGGTTGCCAAAGTTCGCATTGCCCCAAACCGATCAAACCCATTTTTTTCGGCGATCGCCACCAAGCTAAAAAGCTAAAATGTGAACGATCGGGCAAAAATCGAACCTGTTACTTTGAGTGGAACGCCCGGGTCAATGTGAACAGGTGCTGTACATTATCGCCCAATAATATACTCCCCATGACTCACTTTATCAAAAAAATCAAACTTACATATCTGTCTCTGCATTTAACCCTCTGAAACGTCCATTACTTCTGTCAAAGCGTCTTATTACACCCAGCTCATTAAAAAATACTTCAATGCGGTTTTTAAAGTTACCATAAGAAACTGTAAACTGATCAGCCTGAAGATTGTCTGTTTCTAACGCCCGCTGACTAGTTGCTCCAGTGAAGTTGAAGGTTTACTAAAAATGGACTCTTGTGCTCAGAAAAACTCTTTTTTTCCACAGGGACCAACAAAACGTAGTAGTTATTAAGATATTGAAGAGACGATCTCAGTTCAAATACCGTATGCCTGTCTGTGCTTTCCTTTATCAGGCAGAAAGTGTTTGAGGATGTGCAACGCTTTCTGATCACTGATGGAATAATCAACCAGGTAGTGTTTGACCTGGAAGACAGCAGGTAGGTACACGTAGAAGAATAAACACACACAGCACAGACTTTAATTAACCTTCACAAGATTAACGTTTGATTGTGAACATTTCTTCTATCAGCTTTCTTTATTTGCTGAAATGGGAAAATAAATAACATGCCCCAAATGCATGTGGCCCACTCTGTCTCCTTGTCTGCCAGTCTCCAGTGTCCATCTGATTCCTTGAGGTTTTTCTCAGAGTTTGAATGTGGGAACCTAAGGAAGGCTGTCCGGGTCCGCAGGTACACTGTGTCAGCAATAATATGACTCAACAGTGCTACTATCACTGCAGCGTGTGCTTTTCTTCTTCTCTCCTCCTCTCTAGATGGGAATATGACCTCATATTGAATGCAGATGTTAACAGCAGCCAGCACACCCAGTGGTTCTACTTTGAAGTCAGTAACATGGTGGCAGAGGTTCCCTACCGCTTTAATGTCATCAACTGTGAGAAGAGTAACAGCCAGTTCAACTATGGTGAGACACGTGTGTGTTTTGTAATGACATCCTTTTGAACGTCTCATTCAAGTTTACACTTTCATGCATTCGAGGATTCAATGATGTTACCAGGTAATATTTTCAGAGACAAAGCAGGCAGCTGTCGTGGCCCTGCTGTCCGCCAACTGTCTTAACCAACAGTATGTGCTAGTATCTCGTGTTAACCGTGCGAAAATCAGGCCAATGTGCTGCTTTTACACCCCTGTTGGGGTCAGTGGTGACAACTACATGGAAAAACCCTGCGATTCACAAGATGGTCACTTGGTCTGCGTTTTGTTCAACTCCACCTCTTTCCCCAGAGAGGTTTCAGTTCAACAAACGAGCAAAAGCCAGTTGTCTGCCTGCCGAGTCCAAGTCCCCCCCCCATACATACAGTTGCAACGGTCCACATGTCATGAAATGGCCCACACATTCTGAGGTGCAACTCGTCAGATATCTTCAAATAAGAAAGAAACACCGAATTGGGTTCTGGGAAGAGCTTGGTGACATCATCTCGTCGGCTCATGTGAGTTGTCAGTGGGGAACTATGATTACACAATGGACATAAACAAGTCCCGTCTTTGTTGGACTCATCCAACATAATTTGCTTATAGGGCGACTGTGGAGCAGAACAGGGCTGTCTTTCAATCAGAGAATCGACGGTTCTTTGTCCTCAGGCAATGTACTCAACCCCAAACTGCTCCAGCACCTGTATGAATGGGTATGAAGACACAGGGCACAGGGTCGTTTCCTGCTCCAGGTGCCTGTTGAGTTCCATACAAATAGTGGTTGGAATTCTTCTTGTGTCCATGGAGGCTGAGTTTCTACACGCCTACAAACACGCCAACTACGCATCTCCTAGAATAGAAGCCGTCTTCATCTCTGCATTAGTGGAATGTGTAAACATGGGGGGCGTAGTCCGAACACTACTTTTGATCTTGAAAGAAGCAGCCTAAGCCCTACTGTCTGTACATACCTTTCACAATAAAAGCCCTTAACCTATGCACTATTTCACTAAAAGGAAAC
Organism: Gasterosteus nipponicus; assembly: GCA_014132575.2. Taxonomy (NCBI): domain Eukaryota; kingdom Metazoa; phylum Chordata; class Actinopteri; order Perciformes; family Gasterosteidae; genus Gasterosteus; species Gasterosteus nipponicus. The sequence continues at coordinate 135,228 of BMAF01000001.1, forward strand.
AGTACAACAATTAAGCTGGGACAGGCTGCCAGATGCTGCTTGGTTAATAGGATCTCAAGTAGGAGAGGCAAGCAGGCGAGTCGAAGGGCAATGATGCTGGGGTCACATGACCAGGTCCAGGTAAATGGAACATCATGAAGACACAGCTCTGGTAGAAAATGTTTGGTAGCCAAAAGAAGACAAACGACCACTGTCTCAGGCAAAGATAAAGTGCTGGACGGATTATGGACCTTGAGCACAGACGTGTAGCGGCTCCACCACTTATGACACACCTGTTGTTGTAGTTAGCCTCTCGTTGCTGTTGTTTTGTGTCTCTTTGTCGCTGCTGCATCTCTGTGGCTTTGCGTGTTTGTAGTTATTTTACATGTTTATCTCTTTGTGGTTGATTTGTGTCTCTTTGTACATTTTCAGGTTTCCTCATTTTTTTCAGTTTTGGTGCATCTGTAGTTAATTTCTTCCTCTTTACTGTTGGGACGTGTCTCTTTGAGTAACATTTACAAGGTAGGCCGTCTCAGTGATCCACTGCAGCTTTGCAGCCTGGATTCACTTGGAAGCAATCAGGGAGGAAGTAAGAGAGGCGCTAGGGAGACCGGACGAGTTACAAACAAAATAGAAATCTGTGGAAGGTGAAAAAGGAGAAGGACAAAGATGCTGACTCACATAAATGCAATGGCATTACACAAAGTGATAGAAGTGTAACCATCTATTGCTGAGTAAAGTAACAGAATGGCGACTGCGCCTTTGGCCCACTGCTAAAAGTGCTCGTATTTGCAGTACTACAAACCAGATGGTGGAGACACTACTGTGGAAAGTAACACGCCATGTCCACTTGGAAGGGAGACTACTTATCGCCAAAGGCATCTCCAAACATGCTGAAAACTCTTTAATGGATTCTATGTTTAAAATTTAAATTGACACTTTACAGATTTTTTTGAATTATCTTTACATCCTGATAGAAATCGCTAAGCTACAGGCCTTAGCAAAGAACAGGAAACCAAAAAAAGTGGCATCTGTGGTTGTCACGGGAACGTTATGTAGGGAGGGCTGGCAGCCAACCTTTTCTCATCGTTGATTTAACAACTTTACATGTTTGTGCGTTGACTTAAACTGTGTTTATTTTATTATTTGGGTTTTGTGTTGAGTTTTGGCATCTATGCTTAAAACATGAAACAATTATGTACAATCTCCACAGCAAAGAATAAACTACCGATTTCAAACAGCATGATAATATTATAGAGACAAAGTGCAGCATTATCGGTCCACGAGTTTTGCTGCTGAGACACTGAGACACCGACTGCAGACGGACTGCTGTGTCGCTTTGTCATTTTTTCTTTTCATAAATAAATGAATTAATGTATTCTTGACATCAAAGAAGAACCTTTTAACATTTTACAGTTTAAGTAATATTATTTTTACTAATTCCTTCTAGTCTGCTTGTGTTTGCACTACAGGGATGCAGCCCGTGCTTTACTCCGTGACGGAAGCTCTGGAAGGAAGACCACACTGGCTCAGGACCGGGACGGAAATCTGTTATTTCAGGTAAGAATGAGATTCTCATGGCCACCCTGTTTCTTTTCTTCAGCAGTAAAACACAAATAGCATCACAGAGACAGATAGAGAAAATATAGAGTTTATTTATTACTATTACATACAGTTGTTCCTGTGTTTCCTCTCTTCTGCCTGAATGAAAGAAGTCATAACTGTAAAGTGTTTATGTAACGTATGCCACAGCATGATATTGATTACGGAGCTGCTTGAAGGCTTCCTGCTATCTGAAGTGAAGGCAGATACCTCACAGGCACACTGGAGATGCAGATTCTTTTATTCTCACAACTTGACTTCATGTTTGTCCTTCGCTCACTTTCCTCCTCCAGGAACCACTTTTGTCCAGCTCGGGGAAGAAGGAAAACAACCTTTTACACTCTAACCTTTACCATCACCTTCAAGCACAATGAGGACGTCTGCTACCTGGCCTACCATTATCCCTACACGTACTCTGCTCTCACGGTACCCAGCCGCCATTCACCATTTAGCTAGTGGTAGTTTACCATCTGCTTCTGGAGTTACTGACTATGAGGCACAACTAGCCGGGTCTACGTTAATACAGCAGTGGGATCTTTGGAGACAACCAGGAAGTAAAGGAGATTTACCCCAAAAGGGTTTAACTCACTCCAAAGTAAACGTCTTTATCATATATCACCAACGAACCAAAATGTCAACCTGAAATTGTTTGAATAATGAATGTGTACAACTCCTCCAGCAGATTTCCACACAACATGCTTGAATGCAAATGTAATCAGAAAATCAGTGTAGCAGCCGTGCCAGATGGATTATAATGCTCCTTTCTGTGCAACCAATATGCTAATTCAGATTATTGGGCTTTCTCTCAAGCCTTACGTAGTCGTTGTGCAACCAGCGATGAATGTGACTGTAGATATCTAGAACTGATAAGGAGTCCTCCTTCATGGGGTTTAAACTACACAATCTGAATCCAAAGCAGCAGTAGTAATGTTGTCACAGGGCCGGAGTGGACGGGTTCCGGGTTTTGGAAAGATCTACTGTGCACAACAAATGGATCAGGGGCCAAACTGCTGAGCCCTCTGCTACCAAATCTTACTTTTGATTTGTGCTGTATGGTGCCACCCTGTCACCAGAGATAGAAACCGTTCTCATCTAAAAGACAAGTTTCATAGCCTGATATCGTGCTTGTTGAAGCCCACTCTGTGAAACGATGAGTTGAAGCAACAAAACTACTATTATTTATGTGTGTTAAAATGATTAACAACCAGGACAACTTTTATCAGCGCAGGTACCATTTATGACAAGTGTCCCTGTCGAACCTGAGAATGACTTTGACCTTTGCATGTGAAATGAAGTCCTGTATCTGTTTGTCCCATCCATTGTCCCTCGTGCTGGTCTCTGGGGGCTGTCTTTATACCGTTTGTCATACCGCTGCAGGTACAGCGGGACTTGGCCTGAATGCGAAAACGTCCATTCCATTATTCGTTCATTATCATTTGTGCCTACGGAGGCAGCTCTACATGGGAGACCCGGTAGTGTTCCCGGGCCCTCTTACCCGCTGGATGTACTTGGCAAACCACTAAAGGGAACCGTCCAAGATGCCTCCTTATCACGTGCCACAACCATCTTTCCAACCAAGGTTGCAGCGGCTTTACGCCAAACTCTCTCCAGACCACAAAAAACCCAATGTGGATTGCCAAAAACAAATTGACAGTATTTCTTTGTAGCGACTAGGCTGAGCTTAGCCTCAAGATCTGGGAAGGTTGGTTTTGGTGAAATGTTGATGCATCTCATCTAATTTCAGAACTCAACAGACTTAAATAGTGAAACCGATGTCTCAGGTTTTGGGCCCAGCAAGTGGATTCCACACCCAAAAGCCAAATAGTTACTTGCTCATTATGATGATAAATATACTTTTAGTTGTCCTATAAACAAAAGGAGTGTGTGTGAATACAGAGCCATTCCGATGGAGAACATTGCAACTCAATGAATTAGTATATTGCAAAGAGTCCTTCAATTTTTAAAAATTTGAATTCAAACTGAATTGAAGATTTCAAATTCGTCCACGGATCCCAATGTGTGTGGAATAAAAAGACGTGAGTCAGTCCAGCTCACGCTGTGGTGCATTTATAATGAATTCAAAAGCAAAACAAATGGTTGCATTGAAGCCCGGACAAAAAAAACTCCGATTACACCTCCATGACAATAAAACAATAACCCCAAGACTGATATGAACAGAACCTCACATGTACACTTCCACAACAAATGCTAATCCACATCACCACCGGCCGCCGCCCAGTGGGGTTTTGATCCAAAACAGGAAGTGACCTTTCCCTGACCCGGGTATTTATGATGTGTCAATGCTAATGGGCTATTGGCGACTAGATATTTTAGTATTTCATCGAGCTGAAGGCCGTTATCAAAGCGACCTGGGCTTCCATGACACCTGAGCAGTGCCACACTGCGTTCTGAACACACCCACTTCAGTGGTCAATGATATATTTAAATGCTTTAAATATATCAGGGCGTGTGTCAAGGGCGTAACTACGCATCCTTTGGGGGAGTCGAAACGCGGCGTGACTCTCGCTCCGCTCTGAGGGGCCGTAGTGTCCGCGCCCCCCCACCGCAATGTCTAAACCAGCGATTCCCAAAGTGTGGCCCACTGGTAAATTAAATTATTTACAAATAAATAAAATGTTTTTAATTTCTGTATTTTACTTAAAACGATTGATAATTGATCTTTTTCTCAGTTTAAGTATTATTTGAACAGTTCTAGCGGCACATTAGTTACGTGAAACATTAATTGATGAAGCACAAACAATTTAAACGAAAGCTCGCTGGAAACGGCTGCTCTCGTCCGCCTGTCGTTACTCAACAAAAAGGCGCCGCCAAACAAAACAATGTCACATGTGGCGCCCGCTTGTAGTATTAAAGTAAATATATATGAGCTCCGGAGAAAATGGCACACAAAACATACATTGTCGGTTAATACATTTTTAATCGGTTAAATTCTTAAGGTCATTTAATCATCCCTAGTTTATGTTTTGATCAGAGTTGTGATTAAAGGTTTGGGTGGGCCGCAAAAGATTTTCAGATTGCAAAGTGGGCATTCTTGAGTTTGGGAACCGCTGGTCTAAACCATGGTTACACCCTTGGTGTGTTGGTGTGTGTGTGTGTGTGTGTGTGTAATGAACGAGTTTCACTTTTTGCATTGAAATACTGACAAGGACCTCCATGCCAACTCCACACGCTTGTGTCCATCAGGCTCACCTGAAGGTGCTGCAGAACTCGGTGGACCCAGCCAAGGTGTTCTTCCAGCAGCAGGTTCTTTGTTGCACTTTGGCTGGAAATCCGTGTCCCGTGGTCACCATCACCGCCCGTCCAGCCAGCCGGGGCTGGAAAGACATGCACCAAGTCCGTGAGTATTGCTGTGTGTGTGTGTGTGTTAGCTGGGAGTAAGGGTCTCAGTGCCGGGGGTCATATAAACAGAGAGGCGATGTGTTTTTGTGTGAGAGAGCGAGAATGACGGACAAAAGGAGACTAACAGCCAGCCAGGCATCCTGACAGAGACAGATATCAACGCGTTGTTTGTTTCTCAGTGTCTAATTGAAAGCCAGTGAGCCTTCACAGTCACAAATATATAGGAATAATTTGTTTAGGAGATTCATCGAAGCATATCGTCATTAGCATAACCTTGTACCTGGCTACTGTGGAGCATTGACACACCAGACAGTTATGGCATTTCCCCCCAATGCGCCTGCTGAGTCAGCGTTTCAGGGAATGAAAATGGATGATTGATTAACTATTGATGCATTTGTAGTTCAAAAGTGTTTCCTTTAAACTTCCCTAACGGATATCTACAGTAAACCGTGGTATTCTGATTCTAATTGTTCATGTCATTCTCATGAAAAGTGATTTCTACGACGTTTTCCTAAAAACTTTTCGGGTCCACAGAGATACTGAACTACTCGACGAGGTTAAAATATGGTTTGGAATTAAATCCCAACAGAACTGTCATGAGTTTCGATTGGTTTACAATAATGAAGGAAGCTGTCACGAGGAGCTTACATCCTTTCTTGTGTTTGGTGGTCGCTGTGGATAAAAGCCGCAGTGTTTCTGAGCTCCAGACTCCCTTTAGAAATCCTCTCATTTCACCCCGATTCAGCCATGGTTCTCTATCTCGTGTGCCCCCCCCCTCCTGTGGGCTCCGCGAATAAAGCCTGGTGCTCCATCAGTGTGGTGCCAATGTTAGCGTCCAGCGGGGGAAAGCGCTGCTTCTGGCCGCCAACCCCTACTTGCCCCCCCCCGACTGCAGCTCGAAGGCTCTCAGGCCAATTGGAATCACATTGTTAGGATTTCCTGGTGTTGTTTTCTAATCTAATCCGAGCTGGTGGAACCCATGACGAGAATTGAATCAATATCTTCTCGTTTACTGGTCTAGTGCATAAAGCGACATCAGTATAACAGACCGTTTCATAAGGTCCTTCAGTCCTGTTAAGCACAAAAATTGCAAATAATTCCTAATCCCTCAGCATTTTACTTCACCTAATCATCATGATTATTTGGTTATCAAACTAATTTGTACAGACTATAGTGCACTGCTTATTGCTACAAATGGTGTATGAGAGCAGCCTAGTGAACAAAGGTGTTGCCACAACTCCAACTGAATGAAAACATGGCCGCGGGATTATGTGTTCCCCCCCCAGGGTCACAAATCTGATCACCCAGCTGTGAATATCTGCCACTGGCAAGTCACCTCCTTCCCCTCAAGTGTTTGTCTCCCTCGCAGCCCAATTTGCAGTCGGCATCGATTACGCTCAGGATGCCGAATCCCCTCCACGCCGAGAGCTGTTGCTGTTGATCTCCAGCACACCCGAAAACGTTGCCGGTCAACTTGAGGTGCAGCAGAGAGGAGATCTCCCACTGCGCAAAGGACGAGCTGTGTTCACTAGGCGATTAGCCTCAAACCGTTCAGTGGCACAGCTACGAGGGGGGGACCGTGGTAGGCTTACCCAGATTTGTTTAGACTTCAAAAAATAAGAGTTTTCTTTCTGAGGGGGTTTGTGTGTGCGTCTACGTTGGAAAAACAACCCAAACTCCAGTGCAAACAAAGCCCTCGGCAACCGGCAACCACTTCCTGTGCATGCTAATGAGTATGCTAATTGGCTAATTCCAACCAGCCGTGTATAAAACAGCACCGTAAGTATCACTTTTCCAGCAGCTTATAACTCGTCTCATTTCAGCGAAAGCCGAAATTAATTTGAAGTTGATTTGAGTTATTAACTTTTCTCCTCCCAAACAAGTTTAGCTCTTTATCGAGGATGTTTTCCTTCAACACTCGGATTACACCGAGCAGCCCGCTTCCTGCCGCTCTTCTTGTCTAATTTTAAAAATGCTTTCACTGGAATCACAGCTCATCTTTTAAAGCTGTTAATTATCAAACATAATCTCATTTAGTGGGACGTGCGCGGCCTCCAGACAAAAGGGTTCCTGAGAGCCACTTTGAGCTGTGGTATAACATCCTGCAACTCACTTCTCTCGTGTCCCTCCATTGATTCTCATGCTAGAAGTGGTTGGTTGACAGGTCACGCTGCCTTTTCCTCTCCAGATGTTCAACAACCTGTGTCAGTCACAATGACAATCATAAGATTCGGATGGAGGGTTTCAAAAGTTAAGCCTTTCCAAATCTCTTTTGTGAGCTGTCTTTAAAACCTGTTCTACCTGAGAGGCCCTAAAGGCCGGCAAACTGAGCACAGCTACATACTCCAAACACAACTCCAAGTTCTAAAATATGACATGCAAATTGGTCCAGAAAACATTTCACCAAACCGAGCAGGCCGACACGAAGCTGAATCGTTTCTCTCAGACAAACGTTGCCACATCACCATCCATACCAACGCATCACCATCCATACCAACAAATCACCATCCATACCAACACATCACCATGGATACCAAAACATCACCATCCATACCAACACATCACCATCCATACCAACACATCACCATCCATACCAACACATCACCATCCATACCAACACATCACCATCCATACCCAAATCACCATCCATACCAACAGATCACCATCCATACCAACAGATCACCATCCATACCAACGCATCACCATCCATACCAACAAATCACCATCCATACCAACACATCACCATGGATACCAAAACATCACCATCCATACCAACACATCACCATCCATACCAACACATCACCATCCATACCAACACATCACCATGCATACCAACACATCACCATCCATACCAACAAATCACCATCCATACCAACAGATCACCATCCATACCAACAGATCACCATCCATACCAACACATCACCATGGATACCAAAACATCACCATCCATACCAACACATCACCATCCATACCAACACATCACCATCCATACCAACGCATCACCATCCATACCAACACATCACCATGGATACCAAAACATCACCATCCATACCAACACATCACCATCCATACCAACGCATCACCATCCATACCAACACATCACCATCCATACCAACACATCACCATCCATACCAACACATCACCATCCATACCAACACATCACCATGCATACCAACACATCACCATGGATACCAAAACATCACCATGGATACCAACACATCACCATGCATACCAACACATCACCATGAAATCCTACATGCCCCTTACCTTTGAGGTTTTCTTCAGCAAGAGACGAGCTTGCTTCATCGTCTGCGTGCCACGTGTACTGTCCACGAAGATGAGCTTTTTAGCCTGGTACCTCCAAGTTATGAAGGATTTAAAGTTCATTTTAAAAGGATTTTATTTCAGGTGATTCACAAAATCCAGTTTCAAGGTTTTTTTTGTGTGTGTGTTGTCTTGACTTATTTCATTAACTTACACTTCGGCACACTCACAAGGGTTCCCCTCCATCCCCATAGGTCCATCCCCAATGGTTCTGCTAGACGAAGCAGTTATAACACATTTTAATATGGGTGTGCCATTTTACTCAGTGTACTGAGGCAGGGAAGGTTAGATCACATTGATCCAAAGGAGGTCCAGAGTTACAGTATAATATCATATATCAGCCCTTCAAAATCTCAGAGCTTTCTTCGAATCATTTTCTTTACCGACCCCTTTTCTCTAGTAGCTTATTATCAACAGCCATGTCCAAAAATTTCGTCTGTACATCAAGTTGCTCACTTGCCTGCAAAATAAGTTAGATTGGCATATTTTTAACCATATGACCAAGTTTTCATTTTTATTCATGTTCTCAGACAAAAAAGTCTACAGAACAAAGAACAAAGGGATTACTTTCAAATATAATAAGGCTATACATTTGGAAATAAGTCATATTATTCTATATAATATTTTAAGAAATAAAGCGACCCGGCTATCTGCAGTGCAGTAGGCCTGTAGTGTCTGGACACGACTATCTTTAGGGCAGCGACTGTTGGAGATCTGAGACCTGATTAGTCCTGTATTTCCGTAAACGGTACTGTTAATATAAAAATAACAGCGGTCTCTTTCTCACAGGTTTTTAAAGCTATTGCTAGGGACATGTCAGTAGTACCTGGATATTGGTGGTCTACCCCCCACTGTCCCCATCCGAGTACACACACGCCCAGGCATACCTTACTGTCCATTCATTCGCACCTGAGGACGTGTCAGTACGTTCTGTCCCGACAAGCCGTCAGCGTGTGGGACGGGTTCCCCAAAGGTCTGTCCCATCAGCCACTTCCCTTTTTCACGGCTGCTGCTTGAGAATACAAACCCAGGCCTGTAGAGCGGCCCATGTTGTTCCATTCATCACAGAGTGAGAAACCTCAACGCTGCGCAAGAACACATTTGCAATCAGGGAAGTAAACAAAGGTGACCCAGAAAGCACGGCGTGCGCTGTAAACATCCCGCATGCTCACGATCATTTGTGACACTTGATGTGCATCAGTGACCTCCAGTTGGATGTGAACTGTTGTCTCCAACCTGTCTGATTGTCCCGCTGCTCGTATTTCACGGCCTGTCGTACATTCAGATGGTGATGTCATTGTGTTCCCGGATCTAAAGTTAACTTATAACTGGTCTCTTCTTTTTTATACTCGCGACTGGGAACCTTTGCACATGTGATTCAAAGCAGCAGAGCATTTATATTTTAATTCAGATATTATACACATTTTATAGTACTTTATTCTAATATTCATTCCAATTCTCTTCTGTAAAGCTTTCCTTTGCAAACATTTTAAATATTCTAGATGTTGTATATTTATTTTTGTTAATTACAGATTTGAATTTGATTTTCCTTTAATTCTATTCCATTGTACACTGCTTGGCCAGGAACCAGAAATAAAGGACAGTGGGGATCTGAGCCACAGACGCTCCAGTACATCCAGGCTGTACATGCAGTGTCCCCAGAGGCTTCTCCATGTGGATTGTAAGCAGGTTACGTGTACGTGGGAGCACTGTTCTGTGGACATGCTATTCGCAGCAATACAATGTTCGAAGGAAACAGCGAAGCGGCTAGAAAACCAAACAATAAATCTCTCAAACAAACGTGACGTCCCTCTGATAGTTGGCTTGCTTGGTGACATACTAGCTGGTGGTGCCTTTATCATTTCTGCTGAATATGTGACAAAAGGAGTTCACTATAAAATCACATGTCAATATAATTTAAGATGAAATTTTTGCACAGTAAAGTTTAAAACTCCACCCCAACATTGCGGAAGTTAGCCTTTAAATAGTGCAGCATTAATCTAAATGAACATTTGGAAATGTTGGATGTGTCTTGAATTGTGAAGAACATACAGGTCTCCGTGTCTCGATTAATAAACAGATAAACTACATTAAAGCAGAAGTGGAGCGAGGTTCTGAACACTGGCACATGGCCATATGAATAAAAAGAGATGTAGTATAGTATTTGTTCCAGTTGTTTTTTTCCAATCCACAAAGCAATCATGAGCAAAACCTTCTATCGCATTACAAGACTGAAATGATCTGCTGTGAAATTGAGCCAAAGACACATTGGCTCCCCCATTCCGGGGGGGAAACCACAGGCCTGTTTTGATTTACCAAAGAAAAGTGGTGATGACAAAAAAGCACACGGACGGTCTCCTGCATTCCAAAAATGTCCTGTGTGAGGTGCAGCTTCTCTGGACAGCTCTGCTCCTCAACTCCACTCCCGCAGTGGGAATCCAACAGTATGGAATTCTCAGGCAAGATTACAGAATCTGGGGCAATTAAGTACCACGTTACAACTCCACAACTAACCGCTAAAGCTTTTATAAAACACGTTAATCCCAATAAGCCAAATAAACCTGCCTCTTCGTTGGTACCGTCAGTGTTTGGAACGGATCTTCCGACCCGGCGCCAGCGGTTTCAAGCTCCGTGGCAAAAAGTGGATAATCTCAGAGACGATGGGCTCCGAGTCCCTGTCCAGTGAGCTCTGTCCGTTTTCACACCTCTATGCTTGGTTTTCCGGTGGGTCAGCTGGTCCGACCTGCATGTCCTCCTGCAGGCCTCTCTCGCATCTCGTAAGTGGGAGAACTTGCACAATTGGTGGCTGACTAAATACCCACTGTAGGTCTGAGGTGATCATCTACAATCCCATTCAATTTAGAAAGAAACCTGAAATCTCTATCCAGCCAATCCACCCATTCAACATTTCCCACAGTATCTCCTCAATAGCTGCCTGGCATAGAGCTTAAACAACCAACTGATCACAGGCTCTCGTCTACCCGCTTGCTATCTGCACCACGTTCGCGTTGTAATCTCTGACACTAAAATGTTATGTATGACCCTTTCGCAACATTACAATTATTACTTGTGGCCTCGGGTAGCCGACATAATTGTCCATCTGTCACCAGCGCTGACAGAGCTTAATAGATTGTTGTGATGGGCTTAGAGGACATGCCGTCAGCGGGGTTTTAATTAAAAACCCATCGTGAATAATTGAATGATGCCGGAGAATTAGAGAACACAGGAGATATAAGAATATAGGCGCCGGCGCTCCCTCAGTTGTTTGTCACGATTCCTGACCCACCGAAGCCACTCTGCCACTGAAACAAAAAAACTATCTTCTGGGGTAAAGGTCACAAATCTGTTAATTTTCTCTATGACACCCAAGGGGGACATGCATATGTTTAGCCTTGCTGAAATAGGTATAAAGTAAAATAACAGGGTTTTGGACAATAATTACAATGTGTATATATTACTAAAACATTCAATGAATATGCTTCACTGAAATTTACCAGACTCGGGTCAATCATTTTACCTCGATCATGGGAACACACTTTCAAGCTTTACAAAATGAAAAAGGATGACTGGTTTGGTCAGATAGAGAAGAAACAGCCATTACATGCCGGAAAAAGAATATTATTGCTGCTCCAACAATCGACCAGGGCATTTTAAGGCATTCTGAAGATGTGGCCTATTTGTAGCTTGGTAAAGGTTACGAGTGACTGAAGATTCTACCGCTCCACCCTTACGTCTTACGTCTCGGCCTCTGTCTCTGTCCAGGTAACCGTCCCTGTATCGTGCTAACAGGCCGAGTCCATCCCGGCGAGTCCAATGCCAGCTGGGTGATGAAGGGCACCCTGGAGTTTCTGTGCAGCAGTGACCCTGTGGCCCAGAGTCTGAGGGAGGCCTTTGTCTTCAAGCTCATCCCCATGCTCAACCCGGACGGAGTCGTCAACGGCACGTGAGTGGGAGGCATGGACGAGACGGGCAGCTCCCTTATGCAGAATGGTCGCGATGGGAATGTGGAGCAGTGCATTTGTGTGTGCCGTTCTAAGCTCAGAACTCCCTGGTACACCGCCGTGATTAAAAAGGCTGTGTTGGATACGTTGCAGTGACAGGGGTACATAATAGGAGTCGTTATGCCCCAGCTCGCTGTGTGCCCCATCACAAAGTGACATCGGGCTGATGTGGGGGTCGTAGTCGGACACATCAGCGTAAAATTGGCCGCTGGGATAAACGGCGGCGTACAGAGTGTGCTGAAGATAAACGGCAGTCTGTGTAGCAGGGGTGCCAAACTCATTTCAGGTTTGGGTCCAATACTGCCCACTTTGATCGAAGGCGGCCGAACCATTATAATCATATGGAGGGGTGGCGCTGACGATCCGGCCCGCAGGCGGTACGGCCGTGGGGGAGTACGAAAGGTACGGGGGGGTTGACGTGCAAAACAATCCGATGAAAGAAGCAGAAGCGACTGTGCATGCGTGAGGACCGTTCTGTCGTTGTCAGTCATCTGGCCGACCAGACTCTGGCGGCAGGCCAGACTTGGCCCCAAGTTTGACATATGTGCTTGAGAGTGTGCAGAGGGGCCCGCCAGGGTTGTGCTCTGTCTGCTGATATCCGGATGATATGGTTCATATCAAGGACCAGAGGGATACCTTTTAAACAGCCAACCACCAGACTTTGGCAACGCACCGGCAGCGAGGGTGAACTGCAAGAAAAGCCTCCATTCACCAAAGCCCTGGCTGTTGGTGAATGGCGTGACGGTCTCCAAGTTCTCCCAGTTCTTCTACAGGTTCTGGGGCCTCATGTACAAAGACTTGGCGTGGATTTCTTACTGAAACATGGTGTACAATCAAACCCAAATGCCATCCGGATGTATCAACGTGTGTGAACGCATGAATCCAAGCACATTTCCTTTACGTCCCAATCAACGTGGAATTGAGCGCACTGTTGGAGTACCCGACTCCTCCCTGTCCACGCCCCTACTTAACTACCACCATCACATAGAACCACCATCACATAGAACCACCATCCACAGAGCACAGACACTTTAGGAGAGGGTAATGTTGGTACAGTAATATGATTAATATCTAAAATAATAATGATGATGATGGCAGCAGCAGGCGTCAGTTTTTCACGAGATGAAAACGAGATCATCTCTGGAAGCGGAATCCCTGTTTTGTATTTACTCCAATAAAGTTCTGTGTTTCAAATGAATATTGAAGGAATCACTCAGATGGACGTTGGATCTGTGGGAAACACGCCTGCACACGGCTCCCACTGTGTTAAACATGCAATGTAAGTCTCTAACTGACATGTGATGTATTGACAGGAGGATCTCCCCTCAGTTTTGGGATACGTTTGCTTCGGTCATGTCTTGAAGGCCACATTCATGTACTTTAGTGTCCTGTGCTCGTCTTGCTGTGTGAAATATGGCAAAAGAATCCAATGTCTTTTCTACTTGAGGCAGCAAGCTGAAACACCTTCTAAATATAAAGCTGACACAGAATAATAGTCGTGCATTTGGATGGTGGGATGAATGTAGGGTTTTGTAGCCCCATGTCTGGTGTCCACTTACTCCTGAGGGATTATATATCTGTTTAGCTGCTAAATGTTCACCAAGCGGTTGTGTCTGCGGCCTGCAGGAAGAGAGCTTGATGCGCTCTCTGCTCAGCAGCCCACAGCTGCACTTTCACATGTAACATATAGTTTTAGGTTTCAATCAAAACCTGGTGTGGTCCATTTGGGGAAAAGTAGAATAGGACACAAATCAATCTCTCTGCTTTCATTGGTGCACTGTGACACCAAACCAGAGCAAATTGAGCAAACCCAAAGTACCAAATTCCCTCTGAGTAGGACTGATTTCCCTGAAAGGCCCTTTAAAGCTGAGGGGAACTGGATAGTTGGTCATCGTCCTCTGTGAGCTTGTCACTGCAAGACAGCTCACATTTCACATTTCATTTCATCTGTTGTCTGAATAATAAAAACCAGCTGTGATATCTCATCAAGGGTTACTAAGGCCATCAATCATCTGTATACTCCTACAGGGTAAACTGAAGAGCCTCTACCAGTCTTAATAACGTATATATCTTCAAGATGAAATATATATTTGGTTGTTTTTTTGGCAAAATGAAGATGAAATATCTTTTCTAAGTTCTAGAGATCACTCATCAAGGAGGAAAAAGAAATGTTTCCGTCTGGCTTAGCGGTCTATAATAAAATGTGTGTGACTGTGCAGACTCTGGATCAGTTGACTCTATGGTCACTTCTCTGTAAGTCTTTGGAGCCTCGCTATGTAACTGCAATGCTGCTCCAATGATCATATGACAAAGAGGTAAATGGACGTTTCCAGGCCCCAGCATACCTCATATAGGTCGTGGTCGGGCAAAGCTGTGCTTATAATATAATTATAATATATAATTGTTTGTGTACAAACAACGCTGCCGTATTCACATCTAGATTACATTATTTTGAGTGTTACTGGAGCTGCTAAAAAATGACCAATCCAGGCTCCAATAAAAAATAAGAAAAACCTCTTGAAATGAATCTTCCGCAGAAAAATAACAAAATACAAATACCGACTTAGTACTTTTGCAGTCAGTTGTTATTTTGGCATATCTTATTTCCGTTTATTGAAATGAAATCCCAACTAACTGTTTTTCCTGGCGTCCTACAGCGATAGTTAACACACACGGAGCGCCGCCACTCTGTTAATGTTGATGGATTCATTCGGTTCGGACCATTGGCGGCGTACAAGAAGTGGGCAGATCACTCATTATTTTGTGGACTTACGGTACGAAGCCTCGGGTCCATTTAGGAACACACTTGGTGTCACCATCAGCCTGGGAGCACAGCACACATGCGTTCTTTCATACGGAGAAAGGCTTCATCAGTAATAAGGCTCATGCCAATGTCACAAATCACATCAGAAGTTCCTGTGCTTGTTCGCCTTCGAACCAAGACGTCATATTAAGGGCGTCTTGGTTCGGATGTTTGTTTTAACCGAAGCGATCAAAACGTAGAAACAACGCTCTACCTAAACGGTTCTATGGACTTATTGCAGCGTGTTAACTGTATTCATATTTCCAAACCAATGAACAACTCATTTCTCAGTTCCTCTTGATACCTACGAGCCCAATATAACACATGATTTACAAGGATTTCGCTGTTTTTGGTTAAATGGCAAATTATTAAGTGTGTGAAAAGCTTACAGAATAAAATATAATCATTCCCTGTGCCATTTATTTTTGTACACACACACACACACACACACACACACACACACACACACACACACACACACACACACACACACACCGGCGCCTGAGGGCAGCCAGCTGCAGTGTCGTTTAGAGAGGAGCAAATGTTGTGGAAAATAACAGTTTACAAAGAGTTTACCGCGTTGGATCTCCGTGTTCCTCTGTGTCTGCTGCCCAGGGATTTGGGATTTTTAGAAATTCTTTGTTCAAAACACCATGAAAGAAAAACCGTTGTCATGGCAATCATTTATAATGAATCAACCAAAAGAAACCCCCAAAAACCCCACTTACACATTAGTTACACAATGTTTTGAAAGGACCGTAGCACCGTTAAAACATCTATTCTGGTTTTGTTCTGTGTTTGCCCATTTAGAAGCTGAAGTGTGCTCACATGAAGCTGCGATGGAACACAAACCTCGTCCTCAGAGACACACAAGTTAAATGCAAACAGAATGCTGTTTCACATGAGAGGGACACACACACACACACACATGTGTTGTCCTGACGTTTGGGGACCTTACATTGACTTACATTCATTTCCTCAAGACTTAACCTAAACCGATGCAACGCTTCACCCCATAATGTAGTAATTTAATGTAGTTGTCCCCATTTGGTCCCATAGAAAAAGGTGCGTTCAACGTCCCCACAAGCCGGTTAAAACAGGGCCACACACACACACACACTCACACTTACTTACTGTCACTGGAGCTGTAGTGGAACACGGGGGGATCTTGCACCGGGATCCTATTAAGAAAGGTGAATCAAACTGTGCTCCCCCCACTGGCGTTTTGTTGACCGTCTCAGCCCTTTCAGCAGCAGACTCGTCGAATAGGGCGGCTGGCCCTGGGTGTCAATCTGTGATGCTCTACAGGGATGAAGTTAGACACAAATCGATGCGGTTTCCATGGTGAATTCTGGTGATCGATTCTGCACAGGACCGGCTCATGAGCGAGCCTAAGGCCTTCCTACACCCCCCTAATTGGACTATAAGGCTGCATGGGGGTTAAGTAAACCAGTGAGGGAAATTCCCAATGAAACTTGGGCTGCAATGAAGATTAAAAAAAACTATTGTAACGTCTACAAATCTGCCACTGCACATATGAGCGTTCTCACCAGAGGCCTATTTCCAGGTTCCTCCCTCTACATGTTTTCATGCGGCAATGTTCAAAAAACTGTTTGCTTGTAAGCTCTTGGTATTGACGTCACTCTAACCTGAAATAAGCTGGGCCACACTAAGAAGTTACATTATATATATATATACAGTATTACAAAATATCATAAGATATAGACGATAGACGACTCACTAAATACCCTGAAATGTTGATTTGATTGTTCTTTGTGCATTTCGTGCTGTGGATGTGTAATTAAAAAAGAAGACATCACTATCAGATGATTGAAGAGCAGTCAATGGAAACGTTGCAGCAGCTGAGAGGTACACCTCCCCTCAAGCCGATTTCGCTTAGTGGGGTGTAAAAGATAACTGGGGAGTTGCAGAGCAGCACAGGAGATATGGAGCTTGCTGCGGTTGTATGGTAAGTTTACATGGTAATGGCCTTTACTTTTTAAGAAGCAAAAGACCTGGGTGCCTCTTGTAAAGCTTGATTTAAATGTGTAGACATGCATTTTCCCGTCTCAATGCTGACTTTTCGTTTAGCAAGACAACAGACAAATGCACATTGTGGTTCTGTTGTTCATATAAGTGACAACTTTACTTTTTTTAGTGATCAGTGTGTAGTTAAAGCAGCCAGCCATCCACTGGTTTGCCTGCTACAAAACAGGCGGGAAACCAGACAACGTCTAAGTGAATGTAATCTCAAACTGCAACATCTCTTGACCTACTTTTTTGGAAGGCCTCAATAAGTGTGTCAAGAGCGACTAAACAAACTTAGCAGTGTGCCGGGACGTCTTCTGGACGGCGGGGGTCCACAGGTCCTTCCTCCCTGCTGCTTCCGTGCTGTACCTCCTGTACACTAACAGAGGTTCATCTTACATGCTCCTGATGACACTGACTGGTCTCACAGGCCGATGCATCGTGTTTACACAACCTTCACTACTACTGAGCTGTACTATCACCTTCATAATAGCTACATGTTAACTGTGTCGGGCGGCCCTTTCACTTACCCACTCCTAGCTCATCTGGGTTGTGCCTGGGGGTGTAACGATTCATTTTAACAACGGTTCGATTTGAATCGCGGTTCATGGTTGCCGATTCGATTCATGGACGATCTGGGTTCATTTAGAACGATTCGATTTGATTGAGTGACCTGATTCTGCTTTGCTGCAGCAGGCAACGTTTCTGGAGGTCCTGACTTGTCGAAATCAGGTTTAAATTAATTTAATAAACAAGCAAACAACAATTAGTAGAAATGTAAAGATTTGAATCAAGTGCCATTTTCAATGTGGTTTTTCATTTGTCTTCTACATGTTCTACAAACAGCGAGCGACTTATTTAGAACACCTCCGTGTTTGCAAAAGCCAAAATGTTTCCACGCGCTGGATCGATAAGTTTGTAAATGTCTCGCTCGCAGTCGTCTCCTCCACGCTGTGTTTTGTTGTTGTTGTTCTGAGTTTGTGGCGGCTGCGCTGCGCTGATGACGTCACAGACAGGCAGACTGAATCAGTGAACGCGTCTAAAGTGCTAACAAACAAACAAACAAACACGCATCCACACCGCTTTTGTGCTTAAATCAGAGTTTGAATTCAATCGATTTGTAATCGATATATGTCGTCCGGAATGCCGATTCAGTTGGATCGCAGGAATATAAATCGATTAATCGATTCAATGGATGAATCGTTACACCCTTAGTTGTGACTAACTGACTTCTATCATGAGATGTTTTAGCATAATTATGAATGATTGAGCTCCTATTGGTGCGTCTGGATTTGGTGTCCAATGTAACCGAATAGTACTGCATGTACAAAGAACAGTAGGTTTGGTTATTAATATCTTCCATTCACTATCACTTTAGCCAGAAAGGTTGAAACACACCAAGTAGTAATTTAACCAACATCATGGCTGCCGCACTCAGTCCAAAAATGTCCTCTCTGTCCTCTGTGTCTCTCCAGGAATCGTTGTGATCTGAGCAGCGAGGATCTGAATCGTCAGTGGTCTAAACCCGACCCCGTCCTCTGTCCGACCATCTACCACACTAAAGGGTTGCTCTACTACCTCAACAGTATAGGACGGACGCCACTGGTGAGATACACAGGCTCTTCTGTCCCGTCCACATGTCGGCTTGCCGTCTCTGGCTGTTGCGGCGTGTTGCGCTCTCCCTTTGTTTAGCTTTGAAGTTCGGTTCCAGCTCCGTTTGAGACGCTACTTGTGATGTAAAGTCACAGCCGTGGTGGTAAAATCATTTAATATAGTGAGTGTAGGCGACGCCATGGCGATGAGCTCAGCGTGGAGCCACATTCAGCAGCACACTGACAAACACCTCTGAAGGCCGACAGCGAACACGGCGCGTCGTGTCCATGACCTGCTGCTGCAGCGTGTGGGTGGCGCATTCTCACCATATGAGTGTGTTCGTCATCACGGCCCAACGTGATCACCAGACACCAACATCAGTGTGGCAACGACAACAGATGGCGTCCACTTCATCAGGTGTCTTTCTGATGGCAGCAACGCAATGTTGACGCAACTCTGCTGAATGCAAACTTAGTTTCCAGCCAAAGGTTTGTGATGTCAGGGAGGTTTTTTTGTTGCTTAATTCACAAAATGAATTAGATTCCAGCTGCAGTGTTTCTAAATTTGGAGAACATTTTCAAATCAATGAGACTACAAAACAGCAAAACGAATGAGGGTTTAATTTTCTCCCGCAGTAGCTGCAGCTGATTATCCAGCTTGACACAGCTGACATGGTACGAGCGTAATGAGGCTTTAATAAGAAAGACCTGTAATGAATTGACCTTGATTGGCTTATTTACCTGTTCTGATTTAAAGCAATGATGTTGGAAGGATGGATGGACTTGTGCACAGGCTGCTGTGCTACTTGTGGATGGTTTCTGTACATTTACCTCCTGAACTACAGTTACTACTAACTACTACTACTACTACTACTAATAATAATTCAATTATTGAATATATTATCTTAACTACAAAAGAACCAAATACGCAATGCTATGAGAATAAAAGCACCCAGGAGTTTAGTTACATAAGCAGCCATTAAGCATTATTAAATCATGAAGCTCTGCATCACAGATCAACCAAGAATTACTCCAGACAAAGATTCCCGTCAGACCATCAGACGCAGGAAAAGCTCATCACGCGTCTCCAGATGCTTTCAATAAGTCGGGCGGACGCGTAATGCAGAGACGTGTTCCTCCTGCAGGTGTTCTGTGACTACCATGGCCACTCCAGGAAGAAGAACGTCTTCCTGTATGGTTGCAGCGTTAAGGAGACTCTGTGGCAGTCTGGCTCTGCCGTTAACACCGTGGGATTGAAAGAGGACCCTGGCTATAGGGTGAGACACACACACACACACAGCGGGCCATGGGGGGCCATGGGGGGCCATGGGGGGTTCCGTGGTCCTTTCTCCACGGCCCAGCGACCAACAGAAAACTGTCTTTGTCCTCTGCTTCCTTCGTAGACCATTCCAAAGACCTTGGATCGTCTCGCACCGGCCTTTTCTTTCAACAGCTGCAACTATTTGGTAATAAAAGAAATCGGAACAATGAGAAAATAAACATTTTAAAGCGATATATTATTGATATCAAATGATGTGACGTGAAAAACAGATCCTTCCTTGAACAGGTGGAGAAGTCCCGCTCTGCCACGGCCCGGGTGGTGGTCTGGAGGGAAATGGGGGTGCTGAGGAGTTACACCATGGAGAGCACCCACAACGGCTGCGACCAGGGCATCTACAAGGTGTGTGCATGCACGTGCGGGTGTGTCGGTCGGTGCAATTGGTCCAGAAAAGCTGCTGTAAACTGGCACCCTTAAAATATGTTTCATGAACGTCTCGCATCATTTTTTGTTGTTTGTTCTCGAGTCCACGTCAAAGTTAGAGCAAAACCAAATGAAATTCTATTATCGCGTCCAAGACGAGTTAGCGTTGAGTTAATTGTCAGGTAACTCACTTCTGTGTCTTTTCTAAACCCAAAGACATCTTTAGTAAACAAGTAGTTTTGTTGACTAAAACCAACTAAGATGTTTCCTGTGAAGAGGGAGGTTTATTTTAAGAAGACTTTATTTTATTTAACAAGCAAAAATTCCGGTGTGTTGCCGGACTTTGAGGAAAAGACAAGAGTTGCTGTTAGATACACTGTATTTTCAACACAATGGACAAGTAAAAGACACCCGTTGCAAACGAGAAGAGATGTTGATGTGTGTGTGTTTATCAGGTAAACTGTACATTTATTTAGCAGCTCAGCCAAGAGATCACAAACCAAACGTGAAACATCAATGTGGCTTTGTCTGCGTCACCCCATCAAACGGACTCCTGTGGCCTCAAGGCGACGCCTGGATACAAGGGGCCCAACCAGCAGCCCACGGGGGACCAGAATGACCTCATTCTTCAAGACATTTGATTACCCACAGCACCTGGTTTCCCTCCACACTCCCCATACACTGCAGTGCACGATCAGCACACCCTACAGCTCATCGCCCCCACCCGCCAACTTGTCCTTCACAACCTACCAGGTGAGAACAGAACTGAGGAAGCCCACGGGTCCAGACGGCATCAGCTCAAGGCTCCTCAGGTCCTGCAGACCAGCTTTGCGGGATAGTGGAGCACGTCTTCACCCTGAGCTTGAAGCTGGAAAGAGTTCCACGGCTGTGGAGAACGTCATCGGGGTGCATGATCTACCTGCAACACAGAGGCCTCTCTCACCTGGAGCGGGCTGGAACCACCATCACCATCCAGCCTCTACTTGTGAAGGACAAGCTGGAGCAGTCCGGAGTGGACCACCATCTCACTCGGATCCAGGAGTATCTCACCAACCGTCCACAGTACATCACACCACATGTCATTTAGCTGACGCTTTTATCCAAAGCGACTTACAATAAGTGCATTAAACCATAAGGACACAAACTAGAAACAAGAAAGTTTCATTAAATAAGCTGATTTAAAACTTGCTATAGATAAGAGCCGTTATAAGTACAATGTAAGTGCTACAATCCGTTAGTGTTTTAGTCGAGGTAGAGTCTGAAGAGGTGTGTCTTTAGTTTGCGTCGTAAAGACTCTCAGCGGTCCTGATGTCATCAGAGAGCGGACCTGGTGTTCTGCAGCACGGGGGCCCACGAAGAACTGTCCTAGCTCCCTTCCTCTTCACCATATACACCTCTGACTTTTAATTCAACTCTGCCAACTGCCACCTACTGACGTTCTCTGTGACTCTGCAATCGTCGGTCTCATTTGGGCCGGTGATGACTGGGAGTACAGAGACTTTACCAGGACTTCTTAGGATGGTTTCAGCGGAACCGTCTCCAGATAAACTAGCAAAACCAAGGAGCTGGTGGCGGAGTCAGAGTACCGCAGGGTAAACGCTCTCCTCCAGTAGCAGTGAACATCCAGGGAACAGACATTGAGAGTGAGGTCTTCTAAGTACCTGCGTGTTCACTTGAACAATAACCTGGACTGGACAGATCACATCCGTGCACTCTACAAGAAGGGTCAGAGCAGACTATCTGCTGAGGAGGCTGAGGTCCTTTGGAGTGCAGGGAGCGCTCCTAAAGACCTTCTTGGACTCTGTCGTGGCATCTGTCATTTTTTATGGAGTGGTCTGCTGGGGCAGCAGCATATCAGCGGCCGTCGGGAAGAGACTCAACAAGCTCATCGAGGCCAGCAGGGAGCTCGGGTGTCCACTGGACACGGTGGGACCGGCGGGAGACAGGAGGGTGATGACTAAGCTATCATCCCCGATGAGAAACCCCCCCATGGCGGACGCCCTGGAAGCTCTGTGCAGCTCCTTCAGCCAGCGGCTGATTCACCCTCTGGTGTGTGAAGGAGAGGAACCGCAGGTCCTTCCTTCCTGCTGCTGTCAGGCTGCACAACCAACGTGCAGCAGTGAACCACAGGACATTAATTCACTGAAAACACCTGCAAGGAACACTAAATCAATGTGCAAAAACCACTGTGGTACATATACTTATTTAGTAGTTGGTATACTTAGTTACTGTGGCCTTTGCACTTTGTTTTTTAAATTATTATTGTGGGACTAATAAAGGAACATCTCATCTTCTAACCGGAGCTCAGGCAGACTGTGGGTTATTTTCAGCCCTGACTCACGGTTGCACAATCGATTGTACCTCATCTTTCTTCTTCTCCAGAGGCAAGAAGACCTCAAGCCCGTGAAACAGTTATGCAATGATCAAATATTTCCAAAATACATTTTCATCCATGTAAAAGGGGAGTGAAACAACCACTGTGCCGTCTCCTAGAGGCACACGGCTCTGCAACAAACACACACACAGACCCCTGCAGAAGCTCAGCAACGCTGTATGCAAATTCGCAGATATTTCATAGCTTAATGCATCATTTACAAAACAGAAAACATCTAGTCACCAGATTTCAGGAAACACGTTGTCACAAAAACAATATTCATCTCCTGTGTTTCCCTTGTTGAAACTTTTAAACCGTTATGAAAGTGTTTCAAAGTAATACTGATGCGTCTGCGCCACACGCATGAGTAAATAGGACCATCTATTATATGTAAATCCTGCCACGTATCAGAAAATATCATGCTGCTTACAAAACATTGTTCTTCTGGTCCTCTGACGGTCAGCTCCCATTTAATCCTCCTTCGGCTCCTTAAGATCCCTTTTCCATTATTGAGATTTTCTGGCCCATATTGAAAAAAAGAGAGATGATCATCAAACGTAAAACCACTAATATACAAACGCACAAGAGAACAGATGTAAACCTCACCGGCTCTCTGAATTATTGAACAGACTTCTTTGGCCCACAAACACACAAACAAACACGTTTCAGAGAAGCACACACACTTTGGACTGGTACTGTAGGGGAACGTGAAACAAATCCTTTCAACTGCAGTAATGTGTGTGTGTGTGTGTGTGTGTGTGTGTGTGTGTGTGTGTGTGTGTGTGTGTGTGCGCACAGGGCCTGCAAACAGGAACCAAGGAGCTGCAGGAGATGGGCGGGAAGTTCTGCCACAGTCTGCTGTCCGTGACCAAAGACGTGAAGTCGCTCGACAGCCAAAGACTCATCGGCCACATCGACAACGACGTCCTGGACCACAAGTCTCACAAGTAAGACGTGTCCCTGTTGTGTCAAAGTGGACACATCAGTCGCAGAACTGAACCAACAAGCTTTAATATCGTCACTCGTCACACAAGATGTCAGGTTGGTGCAAATCAGAACCCACCAACAATAAGCCACGTTCAGACTGAAAAGCCCAGCCAATGTGTTTTTACAATGCTAATAGCTAGCAGAGCCACATCTACAGCCCCCTTCCTGCAGGCGTCCCTCCTGAGACGCCGCTCTAAACGGATCAGAAGGAGCATAAACATGTGGCCGGTCCCACTCGTCTCCTCTGATGCTGCAGACCAGACGCCATACGTCCACCTGGGACAGTTCAATGCAACCTGCGTGATTGGTTAGCATCATCACGTGTTCAAAGAGGCGGCTTTTAAACAAATTATTCATAATATAAGTGCACCGTTATTTGTACTTCTTGCTTGTAGAATAGCCACCAACATAGTGATTTCCTAGAAGTTTTTCACAATAAAAGCCACAAAATTCGCAAATGTTGAACCGATGAACTGGTAGATGTGGGAAGATTACGGGGGGACGGGAAGACACTTGGACGTTGGATAAATTGTCCACATTCCATCCAACGCCTCAACGAGAGCAGAATTCTATGAGAGCCTCATTGATCAGAGCTCACAAGAGTATAAATGTCCCGTTGTTTTTTCTGTCAGAGCGTTGTGTTCATTTAGGTCATTTCCCTTCTTGATTGAGTATTATTAACATTGTTGTTGCCCTTATTTTTTAGCATGTGCTTTGTTTTTTGAGTTCACGTCAACAACTATTTTGTTAAGAGACAGTGAGTTGCAGAGGAGATTAAAAAGGACACGAGTTCCACAGCTGACCAAAAACGCATCAGCAGCACACTAATACTACTAATAATAAAGTGTGTGTGTGTTTCCATGAGACATGAAACGTGAGACGTGGAGCACACACACACACACACACACACACACACACACACACACACACACGCTAACAGCCCTTCTTAGCTGTGATACGCGGTGCCGAGGATCCGTCACCGCAGTGATTGATGCGAGGACCTAAAGTGGAGCTGAATGGCTGCCATTGATTTTCAGACGGCCGCTCAATCTCCCCAGTGAGCTGTGACAGCCGAGGGGGGAGGAGGGGCTTTGCTCACCTGAAGACACACTATTATTGTGGGATTTCATCTAATTTACTTTCTTTTCGTTGGTCCCTCGACGTTTGTTCATTTCTGTCTTCTCTTAAAAAAACAAATTCCCACATTTGTTCTCACAGTCTTTTCTTCCGTTGTGACCTAAATGGAAATCTGACCCCCCCCGTCCTGCACGGTGAAAGATACTCTTTAACTTGGAATGAGTCCAATGAAAATAACAATACCTTCCTATTGGAAATATCAAACGTAACATAACACGCATAACGTCTGATCGGATCCAAGTGACACAAACAAACAGGCGCGTTGCGTTGAACAGTAAATGTGTTATTACCCACTGGAGCAGATGTGTTTGTCGATAAAGACACGACATCCGCTTCATGGCTCCGCTGCCCGCCAGCTAATGATGTCACCACAGCTGAGTGGGCACCGCCGCTGTGGTCACAGTCGATTGGGCACCGTCTGCCGACGGGGCTAACAGGGTCTGAGGTGTGAACACGGGCCTGTGTGTGGGGGATGTGCAGCACTGCTTGGGGGCTAATGTTCGGTCTGTATCGCTGTGCTAAAAGCACTTGTGATACGGGTTCATACCACAGAGGTCACGAGCGGACAATGGCCCTGAACCCAAACCCAAACTACACAATGCTCAAGTTTATTAACCAAGGCAAATGTTGCGGAAATGAAAATCACCGTCGAGGAAAAACCCCGTAACTAAATCTAAGCACAGAGGAGGATCTTGAACATAAACACCAGGCTGAGAAAAGGAATGAAACAAAGCGCGGTGAAGCTTTGACGATGGATGCTGCTGTACGCTGGTTCTTTGACTTGGGACAAGACGAACTGGGACGGGACAAAGGGAGACGCAGACAACATGGTGGAAAACATCTGGGCGGTTGCCGGATGAAGGTTCATTTTCAAAATAAAACAGTAAATCACGAGACGACCTGACTAACAGTTTCTTGGACACGGGCTGCAACAACGAATCGATGAAATCCTTAAAATGACAATATTAAAAGCGTTGGCAACGGATTTTATTATCGATTCGTCGTGTCGTGCCATTATTACCATCACGTCACTCTGTGAGTTGCGGCGCTGTGCGCGGAAACAGCTCCGGCTCGCCGCCGAGTTGACGTAGAGGAAAGAGCAGCCAGCAGCGTTGTGAGGCACAATGACGCCGGCCAATGTGTGCGAGCGTCGGGGGGGTTGGAGAGGAACCGAAGTCCGATTTTGTGTGTCAATGGCAAATTATGCAAAGTCGACGTAACTTTGCACGGGAGCATCACGTCGTCGAGCCTCCTGTTTACTCGTCATCCAGCTGATCAAGCTAGCGTTAGCTCGCTAATAACAGCAGTAAAGCAGTTAGCAGGACTAAGACACGTTTTTATTTACTCGCCTCTTGGGAACCATTCATTTTCAATCTGTTGTCTTGTATTTTGTGCGAGCGAGTGAGAGAGAGAGAGAGATTTTTATTTTTATTTTTAGAAAACCTTTATTTTTGCATAAAAACAATTTCAGTAATTACCCCGCTGGCACTGCTGTGTAAATGTCGTTCTGGTCCGATCTGGACTCCGCCCGTTCTCCTTTATTTTGCATCTCCTTCATTGGCCGTTCTCAGCATCTTCCCGCTCAGGATCCTCCTCCGCCGGTCGGACGCCTCACTCAGCCCCATTTCCTCCTTCCCTGGTGATCTTGAGGTTGATCTTCCGTAGTGGGAAGACCTCCCGCTGGGTGTAGTCTGCAGCACCCTTCTTCGTGCAGCCGTGTCGAACGGAGCGAGCGAACTTCTCCAAGTCGGAGAAGTAGTCCTCCAGCTCCACTCCTCTCTGGTTCTTGGTGGCCAGCAGGAACGATTTCATCTGCCCCACCCCGTGCCTGCTGGTGACCGTCCCCCCTGAGGAGACGCTGTCTTCAGAGGCCCACCCTGAAGAGGACCCTGACTCCACACCTCCCACCTTTCCTCTGCGCCCCCCCTCTTTGCCAGAGAGCCTCCCCTGTTGGCCCTCGTCTTCCTCTTCAGGCGGGGGGCCTTAAAGTCCACCCCCCCCTCTTCCATGTCTTCCTCACTGAGGTTCCACCTCGAACAGCTCCCCCACTACCAAGTGCCCCCATCCCCTCTTTCACTCGGTCACACACACCTGCCCGCTGGGCTACATTCAACCCCCCATCCACTCCGACATTCATCCCCTCTGACCCCTCACCCACCTGACCGACCGGCTGGCTCTCACACTCACCCCCTCACCCGTCCCCACACTCTCCCCCTCACCCACCTGACCCGTCTCACCCGGCCTCACCCAATCCCTGGCTCTCACACTCACCCCTCACCCGTCCCCACAGTCACCCCCTCACCCACCTGACCGACCGGCTGGCTCTCACCCCTCACCCCTCACCCGTCCCCACACTCTCCCCCTCACCCACCTGACCGACCGGCTGGCTCTCACACTCACCCCCTCACCCGTCCCCACACTCTCCCCCTCATCACCCACCTGGTCGCCCCGTCTCCCCCTCACCCATCCCCACCCAGTCACCCCCTCACCCATCCCCACAGTCACCCTCTCCCACCTCCCCCCCTCATCCACCTGGCTGGCTCTCGCCCATCCCCACACTCACCCCTCACCCATCCCCACAGTCACCCCTCCCCACCTGACCGACCGGCTGGCTCTCGCCCCAACCCCCACACTCTCCCCCTCATCCACCTGGTCGCCCGTCTGGCCCTCACCCATCCCCACAGTCACCCCTCACCCACCCATCCCCACAGTCTCCCCTCCCCCACCTGACCGACCGGCTGGCTCCCACACTCACCCCTCACCCCGTCCCCACACCTCTCCCCCCTCATCCACCTGGTCGCCCGTCTGGTCACCCCCTCACCCATCCCCACAGTCACCCCTCACCCATCCCCACGGCTGGCTCTGCCCTCCCCCCCCACCTGACCGACCCGGCTGGCTCTCGCCCGCCCAATCCCACACTCTCCCTCATCCACCTGACCCACCTGGGCTGGGCCTCACCCCTCCCACACTCACCCCTCACCCACCTGACCGTCCGGCTGGGCCTCCCCCTCACCCCTCCCACCACTCTCACCCCCACATCCAGCTCACCCACCTGTCGTCCGGGGTTCCCCTCTCCGGGCCGTTTGGCCTCACCCTCCCCAGGTGTCCCTTTACCACCGTCCAACGGAAACCCCTCCCATCGTCCGATGTGGCGAACATGGCGTAATCAACCCCCCTCCCTCGATCCCTCACCACCTTAATCACCAGGCTGAGGGCCTGGGGTTTGGTGAGGACCATGTGGAGTTGCCTCCTATGAGAGACCACATGCCACAATAAAGGTGACTTGCACCCTGAGGATAGTTTTTTAACAGCGGCACTGCGAGCGGCAGAACGGGCATGTGCGCCCCGCGGACCACCACGCCGCTCGCCACCACCTTGCGCGCCTTCTCCACGCTATCCACAAAAAAATGACCAACGCGGACTTAACGCTTCCGTGACCCACCAACCCCCCTACGGCCAGCAAGGCGCAAGCTTCACGCCGGGCTTCACGCCGGGCTTCACGCCGGGCTTCACGCCGGGCTTCGCGTCAGCCCCGTGAGGTCCGACATGAAGCACGTCGATCGGCTACAAACACGCACAAACTCACATAGACAGAAAGAAAGTCACACATACACACCACCACGCATTCACACCACAACACACACCAGAAACCCACCGAAAATAAACAAAATAACAGATAGAAAACACTTTTAAACAATCCACCTCACGCTCTGTTCACTCACCACTCCTTCCGCTGAAGATGCTTTGGATGTGCGGAGAGCAGGAGGGTGAAATTCATAGTTTTCGCGCAGGTCCTGATGTATGAATGTATGTATGTATGTTGTATGAAGTATGTATGTATGTATGTATGTAGTATAGAGAACAAGTTGTGACGTTAAAACTAATTCTGTTAAACTTTCTGATTTGTGTTTTCTTTCTAAATCTCTGTACTTTTTGAAGTATTTTTGCAATGTGAATTTGCAGTTCTGTTTTAGATTAAAGGGTTGGAACTTAAAGCTTTTTAATGCTGTTTTTTTATCCGATTCATTGATTAATCCAAGAAATAATAGACCAATTATTTGATTATCAAAATAATAGTTAGTTAGCCCTACAGACTGTATATAACATGTTAAAGTATAACATGTAAGTAGTCGTTGTGACGTTAACCATTGGTTTTTGGACGATAGTTTTGATGCCTTGAGTTTGGCATTCTTGCCATCGACATCTTGTTTGGAAACCGGCGGTGACCATATGGCCAACCCATGAGCATACTTTACTTTATGGTCAAAATGATTCTAAATGTAAACTAATCGTATCCTGTATTACAGTACAGGGAGCCGTCCAATTGAGAACAATGCCTGTATTGTAAATACCTGACGGAACCTGACGGAGGTCACACAGGGTTCGATCATTATCCGTCACCCGGACCGACATCACCGTCGTCTCCTCTGCAGCAACTTTCTCTGCTGTTTTTAGCCGACCAACTCTTGGCAGTCGAGCTGAGGAACGGTTTCTTTTTCTGGTAGAAACGGACCCAGAGATATAAAAGATATTTAGTAAGCCTGAGCAGAGACGTGGCGTGGAGGCCCCAGTGTCTTCCCCTCCTGTGCTCTCTCGCACACAACACCCCGGCTTTCTGGTCCTCTTGTCCCTCTGTCTCTGTTCTTATCTTATTTTTTCCTCTCTCGTCTCTCGCGGCCCTCTGTGTTGCTTCCCCTACAGTCTCTCCCAATGAACCCACTGGATCTTAGCGCTGCGATTAGAGCGCTCCAATAGTCAACTGCTGAACCGGACTTGAAACAACGTGTGTTTCTGTTGTATTCCACATGCTGTTGCTAAAGCCGTCCACTGTAATGAGACTCTGAGGCTGTTGATCGCTGAGCAGGTCCCACTGCATCATCACGCCTTAGTGCCTCTGGCCGA
Source organism: Gasterosteus nipponicus (assembly GCA_014132575.2). Classification (NCBI taxonomy): domain Eukaryota; kingdom Metazoa; phylum Chordata; class Actinopteri; order Perciformes; family Gasterosteidae; genus Gasterosteus; species Gasterosteus nipponicus. Next base: position 165,019 of record BMAF01000001.1, read on the forward strand.
GCAGCACACTTTTAGTTCCTTTTCCTGCTCCAAATAATGGTAGTTTGTTCCAAACAGAGTAGTGTGGTTGCTAAAGGCTAATCAAGGAACTTGTTGTTTGAAGTTTACTTCAGATAAGCGTAAAGAGTTCATTCTAAAAACTGAAACGACGTCCCTGACACATCCATGCTTTTGTATTCTATTTGTTCAATATCTATTATTAGGTGTGTATATACAGTATGTTTAGAAAAACTGTCAGGCCTACGGGTGCACATGGGGGGGTACCGACTTTGGCATACAGTCAGCGCCCCCCTGGTACCGTTTGGACAGTCAGCGTCGACCCAACGGCCGTATCGTTTGGACCGTCTGCATCTGGCCCGCACCCGAAGTGAGTTTGAGACCCCGGACTACTATTCCCACAGATACTCAGACGCCACACACAGAAGGTCTGCTTGTTCTCAGCTAGAAGGGAACCGAGAGCACTGGCTCAGGGAGCCTTTTTCTAGCCCACTGGTGGCGCTGCTCTCAGGAGGGGGCGGAGTCACGTCAGGGGACGGAAGTGTTTCCTCAGGAGGGGGCGGAGTCACGCCAGGGGACGGAAGTGTTTCCTCAGGAGGGGGCGGAGTCACGTCAGGGGCGAAGTGTTTCCACTGGACATCGGAATCCTGACGCACTTAGCTGTGGTTCTCACGTAGCACATGTAACCATTACTTGATGTTTTCTTTGTTCTTCGCCTACGGAGCCAAATGTGTGTGGAGAAAAACAACGACGAGTCAGTCCAGCTGACACTGTGGTGCATTTATAGACTCTATCCATAAATAAAACAATTCGGTTAGTCTTAAGTCCATCCGGTTCATCACACGAGGAAATAAAAATATGGAAAAAAGTATATATTGCATTTTGAGGTCCTTGGAAATGTTTTTAGTGTCCTTGTCCTACGACGTCTCCACAGTACTGGAAGGTTGGTCCATTTGGACCTGAAGAAGGTCACAATAATAATTAGCCTCTAAGACAATAACACGTATCCACAATGATCACATGGATATTACCAATTCGTGTTGCCCTCGCTGTCACCGCCGAGTGGGATTGTGATCCTAACAGGAAGTGACCTTTCCCCGACACGGACATTTATGGTGTGACAGCTAGCAAGCGATTGGCAGTACATTTCACATTTTATTAATTACCAGAGTTACACACAACCAGTGTTCTGCACAAGTCTGTATGATCCCTCACATCCACTCACTGCTTATATTCCCGTGGAATTACTCTGAAGTTTTGGTCAATATTTGCTTAATATTTTACTATAAAAATCTACTACATAACAAACCAAATCGTTTCCTGTGAAGTTTATTTCAAACGGAAAGTGTATGCAGGAAGTGTTCAAACACGACACGCAACTGAGGACAAACTGACCCTCAAACACATTTGTCCCTGGCTTCATTGGCAAAGAGGGAGCTGCTCCATTGAACCGCTCCGTCCTCCCGGCGACTCTTCAACACACTCTTGTGTCTAATATCAGCTCACAGGATGAATTTCCTGATGAGAAAAATTCGCAGTTCTATCAAATAAATCAGAGTAAACAAAGCCTGCGATACACACTCGCTGTACTGACTCACACCGGAGACAAGCTGCTTCATTGGCATTCACAACACACACACACACACACACACACACACACACACACACACACACACACATCAGTATGCTGGATGTACAATCGCTTTCCCGTCCGTCTCTCTCTCTCTCTGCCACACAAGGGGGAGATAAGTATGCGTGTCACATCCTCTCTGTCCAAACAGCCCCAGTGTCTCTCTACATGCCCTCTCATGTGTGTGTGTGTGTGTGTCTGTAATCGGGTTACAGCTGACTTTCTGTCAGCCGCCAATCCCAGCGACTGTATCCGAGCTCAAGGTCGCCCGCTGTGAGGGGGAGGAGCCTCAGCGCCCTGTGTCCCAGGTGTCCAGGTGTCTCCCAGCGATGCTTCGGGGGTCCGACTGCTGTGACGCCTTCTTCTGCCACTGGGCAGATTTGGTTTGTGAAGGATGAACACCGAGTTCCCTAAAGGCACTTTTGGTGAAGTTCGGTTTTCAGCCTTCAGCTGTCAATCATACATTGACGTAGCGCTTCAGAATCTAACAAAAAGAGCTTATTTTTATTCTCCGCTTTTATTAAATAAACTACTGAAGATGTGTTTGACCGTCACTGATTATTTCTCAGTCAGCAGTTCAAAGGTTTGTGTGTTGATGATTGATGTGTGAGGGGAAATCCCCATCAACGTCAGAACACTGTAACCAGCAGCAACTCAGCGCTAAATACCCGTCTGACAGTTACAGGGCGCCATGACGCACAATACACGAGTAACGAGATGTGTGAAGTGAGTCTATGAGTAAGTGTGACAACTTTAAATGAAATGACACCAAAGAAAGAAGAATCATCCTCTTGGACGCCTGTCGGAGCTCGGTGAGCGTCACTAAAACCAACATCGCTCTGCTCTCCCCCTGCAGCTGCTTCGAGGACGACGAGCCCCCGTGCGTCGAGCAGATCGAGTATTCCGCACACTGTCCCGCACCTAACGCCGCCGATCTGGATTCGGACGTCAACGCCAACGCGACCGCCGCCGATGAAGAGGAGGACAACGACGGACACGGGGAAGCAAAAGTTCGCAGCGGCGGCGTTGGCCGAGCGCTGCAGTCGAGCGCGAGGGGCCGCCTGTTCCCGCCCGCCATGTGACAGGCGTCCCCTGAGCATCAGCGCACAGATCACAAGCTTCTCAGCTTTCTTCTTCAGAGCTCAGCAGGTGGATTCGAATGAAAATAAACTGTAGCTTTGCTGGTAAATGATGCACACAAACCAAAGCTAAAAAGAAGTAGTTGCCTCCAGAGTTAATATACTTAATATACTATGTGGACCAGTGCACCTGGAACCAACGCTTCATGCGTCTTACAGGCAGCTCCTCAGCGCCAGGTGCAGAGCTGCACCCGTCGGCAAAGTCAACCAATTAAATCCAGTACGTGGCGCGTTCGACTACTTTTCCACTAACTTCCTGTTTTAATGCCAGTAGACGAGGTCGAAAGGAATATTGATGTTAGCAAAAGTTAATAATAATGAACAATGTATCAAATATTTTCCCCTGAAATAGCAGCAATCAGAAGCAAGAACCCACCGTCTGCATTGAGTGTTGCAACACGTCTGGGTGTGATCACAATTCACATGTTCATACCAAGCACTGAAGTCTATTATTCAAAAAACATCCAGAGTAAAGCAGAGGTTCCCGAGGTCGGAGATCTCGCTCTAAATGACTCTTTGTCAGCAGTGTTACATCACGATAGTCTTAATGGCTGGATCGATGCGGACGTGACTAAATTTAACCCATTTATGACTCTGAAGTTTACTCTGTCGCAGCTCACAAATGAACTACCCAGTTTGCCACATACTTCATTTATTCAATGATAGCGATCACAAGTGGTGCTGTGAAGAACGTCTCACTCCACTCGTTGGGAGTATCACGTGTTATGAGTTCTGGCTACTTGTGAGCCGTGTTGAGGTTTGTCACTAAGGCAGGAAGTAGCAACGTGGTGTCCTACAGCGGCAAAATGTGCAACATTATAATGGTGTATGTGAAAAGAATTTGTGCATGAAACGTGTATAGTGTACCCTTAAAAGCTCTCTGAATATGTTGTGGTCTGGATTCTAAAAGATATTTTTAACTTGCAGTGAAACATAATTGAAATGTGGAGCTCTTGGGATACTTATGTTTGTTTTGTGGGTCAGATATGAAATGTGCTTTGAGGAACTAAAGAATACGTCATACTTCATTTTTCCATCACTCCTCAAAAACAATGACTTTGTTTTGTTGAAAATTAAAAATGTGAATAGAACTAAAATTCTTTGAGGAAAAATAAGTTGACTGATTTTTCAAAACAATTGTTATATTCAATCCCAACTTTTAACAGGTTCGGGAACACAATTCTATTCTTAACCAAAACTACTAAATATATATGGTTTTTATTTGGGCACCCTAATGTAGCAATCCATTGACACCAACAATGATTTTATTATGCGTTTTGGTTCTTGCATTGGGGGGGTCTCAACACTGAGAAAACGGAGAAAGTTGCTGTTCTTTGAAATGGACGTTTTCATTTGAAATCTCTACCACACGGAGTAGTCGATAAAAGCAAAGCTATTTGTAACCACTGCAAACCGGAAGTATCTTTTCACCAGGGTACTACACGCCTCAAGTACTACGAACCTAAAATACTACGACAACCAGCGGAGCGAGACTTCCGGCGTACGTGACAACTGTCCACCAACCAACGCAAGAACAATGAGGCGTCTTTAGAATTGCTACGAATGAGCAGACCATGTAAAGCTCCATCAGATACCGGTGGCTTTATCACAAAATAGCCCAACGTGCAGCTAAACGTTACTGGGCTCCAGCACACAGTACGACGGACGCTATCTCAATCTGCCGGGACGAGGACTGCCGCTGATGACGCTAACTTGTAGCTTTCGCCTGCACCTTTGTAAACAGACAGATAAGGACTTTTTGTCCCAAGACATTACAATTCCCGCAGAATTGGCTGACCCCATCTTCTCATTACAGTGATTCACTAGTGTAATAGCACTTTAATCCCAGTCAATACCAGAGTGCCTGTCTAACCCTCTTAAGGGCTTAGCATAGCAATATACCAATGTGCACAGATTATAATAACAGGCATATAGTGTATAATAATGAGCTGGACCTCTTGCGCAAGTCCTTACGTCAGACCACTAAACCCCGCCATGTTTGGGTACAAAATTAAAAAGGCACATAGGGTTGTCCGCTTTTTGTTAAAAGTGCCAGATCTTTCGTGGACTGGTCGCGGTATCGGTACGAGGATGCATCATACAGCTATGGGTACCCACACACCGCTGACGTTACTATTCATTTATTCTCCATTTTTTCTGATTCAGCAACTGTCTGCGGGACGCCAGTGACAATGCTGAGCATCTTAACGCGGATATGCTGTCACGCCGCAACGTCATGCAATTTTGTCGCCAAAGTTGAAATATTTCACCTTTTCACGAGTTTGACTGAATTTGCATGGACTTTGTCGCAAACATTCACACGCGTTTGGTGTGAACCAGTGGCAGCTGGTCCATAGAGGGAAATGGGCGTGGCCCCATCATGAGTGCCAGAAAAAATATTTGTGTTTTTGAAACGTGGATTATATATTCGGTAATATTTGTAAATAAAGATCTTTGCTTTTCCTGCACGCAGGGCCTGGTCTAGGCCATTGGCTGCCCTATAGCGATGTGCTATGAGTGCAAAAATGCAATAAACAATAAATGTTTTGGACAATTCTCATGACCTTTTAGGATTTTGCCGCAGTTTTTCCAGTCATTAAGTCCACTGCTGATCAGGTTAAAGCTTTTCCATGAGAAGCAGTAAAGAGTATTTTTGTCCTTTGACAACCAGCGTCTCATAATTTATTCTCTTTTCACTGTCGGTAAAAATACGGTCGGTTGGGAAAGGTGAAATCTGCTCGGTATGATATGGTCCTCTACTGACTTATTCAGTCCTCACTGTCAGACAGGGTTGGCCAGTCAGCAGGATCAACCGGTTCTCCCCTGATGGACTCATGGATATCAGACCTTGTGGGGGATAAAGTGTTAATCGGGGCAGGTTGTGTCTGTTGCTCCTTCACCTGAAGGCAAATACATACAATTGATGTTCATCTTTTAATACAGATACATTATGGAGATACAATGACTGATTTTTTTCTCTTGTTCATATGTTGAGATTTATCACCGATTTTGAGTCATAATACGACAGGCAGTAAATACATCTAAATCATTTTTTTCTTTTAACAATAACAGTGGTGTTTAATGGAGTAAATAATTATTCAAACATTTGAAATCGGCATTGGGTGTAAATAAATCATTGTTTTGTAAGCTTTTACGTGTAAAGTGAAATAAAAGATTATTAGACTTACCTGCTGCATGTTTGTGTCTGTGTATCAATCAGCGTGGTTACATGGATTCCAATAACCGGCTCAGTCGGACTGAAATCGAATGATCCGTTTCATGTAAACACCTTTGTCCGACTACGTGCGGTCCGACTACGATCCGACTAACACCCCTGGATAACTCCATCCGATCCAGTTGATAGTTCGACTATTGCGGCATGTAACGGTGAATCGGATGAGGAACTGGACTTTGCGTCTTTGCGCATGCTTGAGATCCCGACGGCGTCTTCTCTCCGTTATCAAATCAGCCAATAGCGGCATTCGCTGTTTGCCACAAAGACTACGTTTCATGAACACATGAAAACACATTCATGAAAGAAACAATCTCATCATTATCAAAACATTATTCTGTGATACAAAAATAACAGATATACCATTAGCACCTTAATTGAGCGCATCTCAACGTATTCAAGCCGTCTCTTCCTGATACCAGAGCACATTTTTTCCCAATGAGGTCCGATTGCAGAGATAATTCAGGCTAACCGGTCAGCGGGATGACGCCATTATTGTGGCGTCAAGACAGAATTTTCTTGCTGTCGAATTTGTAATATTGTCGGCCAGAATTCCTTTTGTCGTCACCATTCTTTCTGATTGTATTTTTAAAAAATGTATCCATAGTGAATGAACCTCTACTTTTATTTTGTTCAAGGGCAAAAACAACTGAACAATTTGTTTCATTGCACGAGACAATGAAACAAATTGACCACAGGGTCATGTGAAAACTAGACAAATAATATATAAATACATAGTATAATAAATGCAAATCAAAATAAACTTACTACAGGTAGACAGAAAGGAAATGATTTTGCTTTTGTGTTTTTAAGCAACTAATTTGATCAGATGTGTAGCAGTGAAGCGAGTTTTCCATGGTCACACATCTTGGGTTTTCCTGCTACACAGTAACCTCATAGTGTCTCCTTCTGATCTGCTTCACTGGTAAAAAGGTCGTTTCAAGTCGTCCATGATTTTGTGTCCACGTGACGCATTACTCTGATCACTACTACACGCCACATACAGATATATTTCCCCTCCAACAAAGTTAGAGAGAAGACATCAGCTGTAATTCTCTCTTTCTCTTTCCTCCTCTTCTCTCTGTCCCCCGTCCCAAAGACCCTCTCACACTTGGAAATAAGCTGTGGCATCCAGCTGTTTCAAGTCTCTCTCACTATGAATGAATCGACATTTTACCGCCCGTTTGGGAAAAAAGCTTTGCGCAAAGGGTGTTAAATACAGCAAAGGAAAGTTGACCATTCATGACAGTAAATTATGAAACGAATCATTAAAACATGAACATAACAAAAAAAGCTTTATAACTAATATCTTAATATTATAAATACATGATCAGAACCAGTAGGCTAGTGCAACAGGGTACTTAATGCAGATTGTGATAATGTTCCCACAGACTGATTTTTTTCACTTCAATTCAGGTTGAAAGGCGGTTCGGGTGGGTTGAAGCTTGAAGCTGGTCTGTTGTACGGGAGTCCTGGGCAGACGAGTTAGAAAGTACCAAAAACCAGAAAATACAACAGCAACTCGCCGTGATGGAGGAAGAATCAGGCGATGAGTGGAGAGGAACCAGGGCTTAAGCTGTGGTGATTGCCAGCAGGTGTGGAGGTGCGCCAGGTGTCGTGATGAAGGCCGCGCCCAGTAACACACACACACACACACACACAGAAAAAACACGGAGGGAGAGAAGAGACAAATACTGTGACAACAAACATTTTTTCTGTTTTTGAGAAAAGCTGTAACGTTTAATTATTAATGCTTTGAATTATAGATCACACTATTGTGTGATTTTGAGTATTTGTGCACGGCGTCGCTGAACATGTGCAGCGAATTATGTGCATATACATGAGTGATAATGTAGCAAGCTATATAAAGAACGATGAGCTTGATTGGTTACTGTGTGTGTGTGTGTGCATGGGATCAAGTGCTTTACAACGGCAGGACCCTGTATCTCTGCAGAAAGTAGCACATTTAGCAAAAGCTTTTATTAGTTGGAATGCATTAAGATGCATTCCAAGTATTGTTCTTCGAATCTTTATTAAACTTATTCTATTTCTTCCGTGGCACCTTTCAACTGCTTCCCATTTTCAGCTATTTAAACCGTTCAAATTTTAAAATATTCAGCTTCTTTCTGGCTTGAGGGCTATGTATGTTCAGCTTTCTACCTCTTAAGCTTGAATTTATATAAATCAATAATCGTTAATATTTTAACATGGTTTTCAAATGGAGTTTGCTTTTCAAATCGTCTTCAACTTCTTCAACTTTCAGATTTTTCAGCTTCGCGAATCTTTCAGCTACAGACACCATTTCAACTCTCAAATGTTCACACAAGTCTCAACTATTTTATGAAAAAAAACTGCTTCTTGATATCTATTGTACTTTTTTCATAATCACTGATTATGTTTCACTAGTTTTTCGCTCCGTTTCTGACTTTTACATGAGTGTGTATTGCGTCTGCTAGAGTGGAGAGCTCGAGGGCTAGAGGCTGAAGCAGCGCAGAAATCTGGTTAAAAAAGTATGGAACTTCTGTCCTTGCAGCCAAAGTATACACTCTAGAGGCTTCATTTCTTCAGATTAATGAGGGTATGGTTGTGCTGATTGGATTAATGTGTTCATGGAATCCCAGAGTTTTTTAGTTTTGGCGCAAGGAGTGTTTGAGTGACACAACCTCTGCCAAAAGCCCCATAGGCTCCAATACAAATCTGCCGACATATTTCTCACAAAAATCCACAAGGTACACGTTCTGTCAACGGCCATAGGAGCCGTATTTATTACCGGACAGACATAAAAAGCACATCCACGCGTTCGGTAGAGTCTTGGGTCTCATACAAACGCCGTATTTTTTAGATAGCTGTTATAGTTTTGCGCTGGTTCCCATTTGTTTGAGGTGTGGATTCTGTGTAACTCGCTGTCCTGTGTCTGCCCTTTTGCAGCCGCACAGGTGCGCCGTTGTCGTGGTTACGAGCACTCACATGCTGCAAGATCTGTCTGTGGCTCACAGCTGCTCCTTGTGACCTGATTAGTGGAGTCACATGACGCAGCTATGCTTTCTGTCAACAGACCAATATGATAAAGACACTCGCCCCCCCCCCTCCACCCTGACCTCTTCTCACTGTTAATCAGCCAGTCTGTCTGTCTATTTCTCCTCCTCTCTCTCTCCCTCTATCTCTTCCTCACCACCCCTCCATTCCTCACCCTCACCCTCCCTCCCTCTATCTACACCCCCCACCCCACCCAATCCAATAATTTCAAAATAAAAGCCCCATGGAGGGAATTTTTACTGTAATGTCTGTGATGAGGCCTATTAATTAAAAACTTTAAGTGTGAATAACAAACATTCTGTCTCCCACTACGAATATTACTCGTACTTCTAGTACTACAACTGATACTTCTACTACCATACTACTAGTATTTCTACTGCTATTAATACTACAACTACTACTAATGTTATTACAAATACTACTATGGCTAATAGTATTACAGCTGTTTCTACTGCTATTGATACTAAACCTACTATTACCGCTTATACTGCTAGTACTACTAATACCACAATTATAACTAATACTACTACTAATATTACTACAAACAATTTTAAACAAATTTAAGCTCCTGCAACTTCTGTTTTTAGAAAATCTATTGAAATTCAGCTTCCCCACTTCCTGTATTTGCAGCAGTTCTTTAAAATAATTTCAGCTATTCTTATGCCTCTATCAACAGCAATTTTTTAATATTCATTTCTGTATTTTTTTGCAATATTTCAAATTTATTTCAGCTGTTTTCATTTCTGCTTTTTCAGCAAATCTATTGAAATTCCTTTCAGCTTCTCCCATTTCTGTATTTTCAGCTATTTCAAATTAATTTCAGCTTTTCTAATATCTTTTATTTCAGCAAATGTATTCAAATTCCCTTCAACTTTCTGTATTTTCAGCTATTTTTAAATATTCAGCAAATGTATTCAAATTCCCTTCAACTTTATGTATTTTCAGCTATTTTTAAATATTCAGCAAATGTATTCAAATTCCCTTCAACTTTCTGTATTTTCAGCTATTTTTAAATATTCAGTGCAGCTTTCAGCTTTTTGCATTCCAACGCATTTTCAGCAGGAAATGCCTTTTCTAGTCTTGTTTTGACACTTGTTTATCTCGTCCATTTTATTAAAGCTACCACAATGAACTTTAATTTAAAGCTGATTTTCTTGGTCCTTGTGGAGAGAAGCTTTAGTGTACCGTGTCAGGATCTCCGATCCCCCCGAGTCGGTTGATGAGAAGGATCCAGCACGTTGATCAGCTAAAGTCAAAAAGTTAACATTTATTTAGAAGAGAAAAAGATTACATGAGCAATTCTCCGCAGATATCTGGCTCTAACTATCGCTTGCAAGCAGGAGGTCAAACACAGCAGCACGTATCTCAGCGCTCGGTGTAATGGCGTCTCCGAGCAGTAAAAACGCTGAGTTTTTATACACTTGAAGACAGTTCTTAGCGCCAGTTTGGAGAAGCCACTAATCAAGCTGAGATAAGATCTCAGGTGAAGCTGAGGGTAACACCCAATGCTCCTCTGATCGAAAGGTCCGTGAGAGCGAGATGACCCCCTTCCCCAAACACCGCTGCAAACCCTAAATCTTTCTATCTCTCCATCTCAGGGTCAACCACTGCGACCTGGCTTTTAGCTTTTATTAATAGGACACTGTTTGTTTGCTGATGTCTGTTATGGTCATGAATTTCTGTTTATTTTATATTGAATAAAATGGTCTTCATAGACTTTATTTTAGTGTATTGCTTATAGTACCTTCAGGATTATAATATTCAAACAAAAAATCAAAAAATATTTAATTTCTCACTTAAATAAGGCAAGCTTCCAGGAGCTGAAAGACAAATACACGCTAAATAACCAGGACTACTTCAGATATTTACAATTAAGGGACTTTAACAAAATGAAGCACAAAATTAAACAGGGAAACAAAGGAATAATTACAACCATAATGGGCGTTTACAACTCAAATAAATATAGAATCATATCAACCCTATATCAACAACTGATGGAAAATCTAGAAAAAACAACATGTTACGTAAAAGTAAAATGGGAACAAGAACTTGATGAATGGTTAAATATCTGAAGGACACAACAATCCTCAACATCCTCGCGAATGTGGAGGGAGCACTGTTGGAAAAATGTCATCAGACTCTTTATTACCCCCCAAATCACAAGCAAGTGTCTGTCTAATGCCCAACCATGTTGGAGGAATTGTGGGGCAGTAAATGTAAACCACTCCCATGTATTTTGGCTTTGTCCAGAAATGACTGAATTCGGGGAAAAGGTTCACACCACCATTGTCAGAATCCTGGGCTATGACGTACATAAGTCATGTATGTTATTTATTTATTTATTTTCCTACAGGTATGTATGTGTATATTTGTACGTGTGTGTATGTATGTGTGTACCCTGTCTGTGTTGAAAATGCAAAAATAAAGTGATAAAAAAATATATATATTTAATTTATCACTTGGTATGCCTTAAATAAACAGCGTAATATTGTTGTTTATCGCTTATTTCTGATTTTAGTGGCCTTAAACAGTTTCCCATAAAGCCTTAAGATTGTCACAGCTCAACAGTAAGGCCGCCGCGTGTTTCTGCGTTGTGTTGACGCACTGGTTTCACTTCCTGGTTGTAAAGTCCTGCGTGTGTTGCAGAGCGATTCACCTCCAGAACAACAGGTGGAGTCACGTGTTTTGTTGAAGACGACCTGGAGAGTCACGTCTTTGTGTGTGGAAGTCGCTGGTTGCTTTATTTATTTATCATAGACTTTATTGCCCCGTGCATCCACACTGCTGCTTTTCATCACGGACACATTTGTCCCGTATTTTCCTCCACGACTTTGTCCCCCTCGTTGGTGGAGATCTCCCTCCATGAATCAGAGGCCATCCGGCGTCCTCATAGTCCGCCAATGACGGCTTGTACAAGCGCTCATATTTAAAAGCTCTTCAATCTGATCCGTTCTCTCGTCAACGTTCTTCCTTTTAATAACGGCCGTATCGGGCTGTGAAAACGGAGACGTGAGACTCCGTAAAGGACGTAGTCAGCAGACCAATCACAGCCTGCTGCTGCAGGAGGCTTTAGGCCGAGATGCAGGCTTGCAGCCTGCTCACCAATCGACTACCCAGTGAAATAGAGGTGAAGACAAACAATCCTACTCTGCACAATTAGTTACCATCCATAACATGAGGTTGGAGCGTAACTACCAACCTCCAGTTCTCCGCTGGCATTCCTGTCTTTGTGGCCTTTTAGCTACAGCATTCTTTACCCAATAACAAGTCACATTCAATAGAAAAAGGCGTAAAAAGTGTAAAACTATCCTTCGCTTTGTTTTTTTGCAAAATGTTTTTTCAATACTTTCAATCGTCCCCAGTGGAGTCGAAAAGCATTTGTGTTAATAAATTGTGGCAGCAGGATCTTGAATTAGTTTTGTTCATTTTTAAAACAAACCCTGACAATTGTCGCTTTAAAGGACCATTGAGGAAACCAACAGGGATTTTTACACCCACAATACCAATAAGTTTTGAGAATGGATTCATTATTTCAAGGGTATTTTTATGGGCGAGACCAGGGTAATTTAGGACGTGAAGGGATTAATGAGTGTCAGTATACATTATATATTTTGGTGGCACTACGTAATTGTGTAAGTGATTGAGTCCGTTAAACCATTAGGATTCCTCTCAGGACGCATCAAATTTCACAGCATTCGGTCTATGTGTTTGGACAGAGACAGACATGGAAAAAAAACCAGCAGCCGACATCACATCACCACCTAGACTCTGACGCCATTCAGTCAAAGATGGAGACAGACAATGTGCCCGTAAAACAATTCAGTTAATCCCCAAAAAATCCCTGAATGACCACAGTGATCCAGCGTTGTCTGTGTAGTGGTACGGCTGCAGCCATGAACCCTGTAATCATAAAACCAATAGAGCGAGGATACTGAAGATTAGATGCTGTGGGTCTGTTGATGAAAGACTAAATCCTTTGACACAGGTCACCAGACTGTGGAAACTGTAGGAAGATGCTGGTAAAGACGGCTGAGAAATTTTCCCAGTGACATTGCCAAATATAGACAAAATAAATGACAGTGTGAAAAACACTGAGAGAAAAACCCAATAGACCCTCAGGCGGCAGGAAAAAACCCATCATCTGATACGGCATTAAACACTCTGACCCTGCCAATCTGTTTCCTGATTGGTTCAATCAATTCTAAGGAGACCAATCAGCTGCAGTGATATATTTCCAGTTATGGCAAAGAAAATCCTGATGAAAGCGATCACCGATAGGACAGAATGGCTGGTCCCTCCTGTAGCTCCTTTCTCACTGTTTCATTGGGAAGATGGGCTGATGTACTCTTGAGAAGGACAGACTGAACATGACAGACTGTGCCAAAAGGCTAATGTCAAAACCAGCCAAACACATGTGTAATTAGTAACATTAATCATGGCCCTGTTCCATTCAGCTTGGCCAGGGTCCTGGTGTTGTACATTGCACACACAATGCCTCATTGGAATAGCTGTGACAAGGTAATATAATGCCACCTTGATTCATTTAATACATTTTCGCTTCTGTTATATGTCATGTAAATTGAAGTAGTATTTAATGTGTTACAATCACACAATTTTAAACAAAGTGCAGCTTTTTGTAAGTAAATATGGGAAGAACCATATATATATATATATGCAGCTTTATATATATGTATATATATATATATATATATGGGAAGAATATATATATATATATATATATATATATATATGCCGGCCAACGGAGTCGAACGTCTGCACATTGCGGCCAATGAGCTCGCTCACCCATCACATGGTGTTAGTAGTGATACTTTTAAACGTTTTGGTTTGTTATCAATGTCAGATATGTAGTTATGACACTGCATACATACAATGAATAATTATTATTGTTATGTTCTAAAAACAATTACAAGAGTTCCCTTTATAAATATACATCACCAAATGTATATTTATTTATACATTAAATGCTTCATGTTGAAATCCACTCCCTGTACAGAGATGTATTTATGAATAATTATAATTATAACCCTGGGTTTTCATACGAAAATGACATTAAACAGAACATTATTCATAAGTATGCAGTGTCATGTCTGGTCAACACCAATATCTGTCCCAAAGATTATTGCAAGGTATTATGTCAAGATTTAAGTCAAGACAAAAACATATATAAAAATACATATTCACAACAAGAAGCTTAAATGTTTTGCTTAGGTGGGAATCCTTCTGCAGCATTGCATTGTGGGAGAACAGTTTACCTGACACTTAGAATACATCTTTTGTAAGCAACAGACTGTGGATCAAGGACACAGCTAAAAGCAGACAAGCTTGTTGCCCGTGAAATGTAGACCCAGATACCTCTGCTGTGTATTGAGAACTACACAACCTTTGTGTCTTCTCTCCAAACAGATCCCAGCTGTCCACTTAACTGCACAGTAAACATGCAGCTCTCCCGTTACAGTAGCAGTTAATTAGGTTGGTCAGAAGGGAGTTTTATTGATTAGCTCAGTTAATTGGTCGTTTAACTGTCCGATCCCAAAGGCCCGTTCACCGACATAGCTGCTGTTTCAGGTTGTGTGTGTTGGCAAATAAGCGAGAGAATAAGGGCGTGCACAGCAACCGCATGGCCCACCATGCACTGGATGCACAGTCTGAGACCTACAAGCTTTTTTTATTATTCTCACAACTGTGGCCAGTGGGAAATCAAACGTTTTTTACAACATCATTAAAACTTGTCTGAGAAGATGGAAAATGTCAGGTGGCAGTGGTCAGCAACAACCGAAAAGGAAACCTATGAAAACCCATTGCAGTTTGATCAGTACCTTTTGTAGCTCTAACTTACGAGTGGGTAAAGAAAATACCCCAAAGCATAAAGTAGGAAATAATTTCTCCCTACACTTACATTTTTTTTTTCCCATTTTCCACTTACATCGGTTTTTCTAAAGCAGGGGTCTCAAACTCAAATCAGTTGCGGACCAGATGCAGCCCACTTCGACCGAATGCGGGCCAGACTATTACAGTACAGGGGGGTGGCGCCACGACCGGCGAACGGTACCATCGAATGTCAATGTCAATTTTATGTCAATTTTATTTATACAGCACTTTTAAAGGCCAGTGGCCAGCCAAAGTGCTTTACAGGATAAAAACAATCAGCATCAATAAAACAATACAAGCAAACGTAAAACAAACAAACAAGCAATCGAAGGGGTGGTTGTGCCAAAGTCGGTACCCCCCCCCCCGGTGGGCCGGACTTGACCCGCAGGCCGGAGTTTGAGACCCCTGTTCTAAAGGATTAGGACATGTCTTTGGCTTCAGCTGGGCTGGTAAAATCGTCCTCATGACTCGCAGTAAAGATTTAACATCAATGCTGACCAAAACTGCACTACAAATGCTTTTCATTTCATCCATCCTGGTAAGTACCTGGTATGTCTACTGTCGGAGGATGGCGGAGTAAAGAAAAGCGGTGTACTGAAATTATCAATGTACTAAGGTCGGTTCAGTTGGAATCTTAGATTCAGTTGGAGGTTTATGGCGCGTTTCCACCGAGCGGTACGGTACGGTACGGGTCGGGTCGGGTCGGTACCCTTTTATGTGTGTCTCCACTGCCAAAAGTTGAGAATGGTACCAAAAATCCGAACCGTACCGTACCACTTTTTGGGTACCCTTCCGTTGGGGTACCTGGCACAGTTGTTTGGTACTAAAGGGCGGAGCTAGACTCACTGCAGAGCGTTGATTGGTTGAAAGAGTGTCGTCATTTGCGCGTGCCGCAAGGGGAAAGACAACACACGTAACACACCTGCAGCGTGTAGCCTTTGCTCAAACAAAGAGTGTCGTCTCCTTGTGACAAACAGCCACATATGGAGAAGCAGGAACAGGATCGGCTGTACGTCCTCCATTGTTGTTTGCGGTTAGCTTTCAGTTTTCGCGCGATTGAATGACGTCAATCTACTTTCCTTCATATACCACACCTATCAAGTGACCGTATCACTACTTTCTGGAATACACCACGCTTATCAAGTAAGGGTACTGTTGGCGGTGGAAACGCTCGCCAAATCATGGTTAACAGACCCGACCCGAACCATACCGCTCGGTGGAAACGCGCCATTAGATACATATTTGGTATTTTTACGTTGATCGTCTTCACGCTCAATATTATGCGAAGCTTCCTGTATTCTGTTTAATTCTTGTGGTAATACGAGTTTGTCAAAGGAGAGTGACACACAGTCTGCCGTAGTAGTCAGGGCATCACCTTACCGTGGCCAATGGGTCGACAGGGGAAAAGTAAATGCAGGACAGAAAAGATGGACAGCAGAGAGAGACAGGGACACGGGGTAGACAGTCAGGGCGGGAAGCTCCTCCTCTGAGGCTTCATATCATCTATATCAAGTTTTTTAGAAAACATGAAACTCAGACATGTGGTATGAAATCGGCACTATGATTTGTAATAAGTGAATTATTTAGTAGTCTGAAAGCCTTTGTACCTACGGTAAGGCCTATTGCCAAGGGGCATGGTGAGTCATGTAAATGTAACACTGCCAAAATACAATGCCCGTGGTTATCAAGCCCAGTCCCACAGCTTCGGGAGACATCGAGATGTCAAGTCAGGTTTTTCTGTTTAGATTGGAACGGGATTTGTTTAAATTGTATGTGTGTCACATTTGTGGTCAGATCCATATATTTCAGGTGTAAACACTCCAAATGGATCTGAAATAAGCTCCGTCCTGATTGATAAGATCATCCCTATAAGGTGCGCTGGAAGCAAAACTAAAATGAGCAAAGATAGGGGCCAATGTTTAACAATCAATGTTTAACATTGGATGCATTTAAAAGTGAACTTAGAACCAGTTTGCTGCAAGATGAGCTCAAAGTCAACTGGCTTTAAGCTAAATACCTGACCAATCTTAGCAAAAGCTGTAACAAATTGAGGGTAGTAGTAGAAGAACCAAATTCTTTCACAGAAAATCGCAGACAACATGGACTTCAGACCAAAGTTTGTTCTTTTACATATTACAAAAGGCAATGTTGGTTAATGAGGGCACCAGCCACACCTGGATCTCAGTCTGAGGGGTCCCGATCTTTTGAAGAGTATTGTCTCTCCAAAACACCACTGTCTTGCTTGTGTCCCAAGGGGATCTCTATGTGTCAGTCCTTTGTGACTGATCTTATTCTTGTTTGATTGTCATTTTTTTACTCAGAGATGTTGCATTCTCAATTTGTCTAGTTGTGGGATTTTTGTGTTTGATTGTGTTTTTTCTTTGTTTGATTTTTGTGTTTTGTGAAGGCCTCTGTCTGTAGGGTCAGGACGCTCTGATGACATCTAAATTAGTTGTAATTGACAACACAGTGCTGCTCCGATTGTGAAAGCCAGTAATTATATTAGATGTTGAACCACCAGCGTTCCAGAGGGAACCCTGCATGAGTCAAGAGATGAAACAACATTCCAGGAGGAGGCAACACAAAATACAAATAGAAGCTTGTCATTGAAAGCGGCATTTATAAAAATAAATAAAAAACGTATTTATGTGTATTTCAGGTTCTTCGGTGCATTTTTCAGTACTAGATAAACATCCCTGTTTTGACTTTTTCTGTGTTTTGGAGCATGTTTACTAAACCTTTAGCCACTAGGAGTCAAATTTGCATCACATGTACACAATGGCAAAGAACAGGCCTGTGTGCATGTGGGTGTGTCAAAAAAGTGGTCCATATTGACTGCAGATTGTGTGTCATTGATGCAAGGAGACTCCCATGTGATGAAAGAGAGAAAAGTAGACTAGATTAGATTAAAAACACTGACAAGAAGCACATACACAAACACACACACACACACACACACACACACACACACACACACACACACACACACACACACACACACCGTCATTGAACAGAGGTTGAGTAGAGAGAGGCGGGAGGGTGTCAGATGAGAAGATAAATGTGGTAAATGCATTTAATGATTGAAGATTGATATAGAGACAATGGGGAAACAAATAAATAATTGATATATAAAGAGGGAAAAATAATTAACATGATGAGAAAAATGTCTAAGTGGAGTCTTGTGGTTGAGGAGAGCATTTGTATGTTTCATATACTGTTTGTTTCAAGAAATTATGATGCTTGTCCGAATCCCAGTCAATTTTATTCACACATAATTCTGTGTGTGCAAAGACTGTCAGTTAAATGAAGATGCACGTTATAATCTATGTCGAAAGTGATTCTTTTGTTCACCATCCTACACAGTTGGGGAGGATCAAAAATGAAATGTAAATTTCCTTTTTACCACTGTTATATGAATATTTGTCTCACGGGAAATCCTCCTTTGGAGCGTCAGTTTTGACCAATAGCACTGTAGTTTTTTTAAATTAAATAAATTAAGAAAAAAAAAAACCTGAAATCGTATTTATATTACCCAGCTATTTTCTCCCAGAAGACTACTGCTCTTTCATGTGAAACCAAAAAATGAACTTCACCTATTGGTACAGACCTAGCTAACACCAGTTATATATCCATTGTAGTCTGTCCATCAGGAGACGGATCCTCCTCTGACGTTCTCACTAAGGTTTCTTCCCTTTTTTCCCCATGGAAGGGTTTCTCATTTTTTGTGGAGTTTTCCATGTGAGGGTTTCGGGACAGAGGATTGTTCAGACTGTAAAGCCCACTGAGGCTAATTTGTAATTTGCGATTTTGGGCTATACAAAATGAAATGAATTGAATTAAATTTAAATATAAAGAGGAGGCCTTAACCAATAACCTAGTGTTTCTAGACAGTAATGGACTACGTGAGAGTCGCAATATGTAGGGTACTGCAGACTCCCCTGAGCCTCAACCTCCCACCACAAACCTTTACAACAACAACTTGCAACACATACATTAATTTGAACATTCATTGCATCTACATCTCTCTTGTTCAAACCCAATCACCGGGGCTGCTTGTGGAAAGAGCGAGAAGGACCAAGACGAGAGAGAAATACAAAGACAGGATGTGTAGGAGGTGCCCCAACCTGCCATGGGATTAAATTTGCGCAAGAGTAATACAAAATAAAATCCAACAGTTTAGAATAAATAAGATAAAATCCGTCAGACATATGAATAAGCCAGCTGGTAAAAGTGAGTCTTTAGAAGAGATTTAAGAGGACACTGAATTTGCTCTCAAATTGCAGCGAAGGGAGTTCCACAGTTTAGGTGCCTGGACCGCAAAGGCCGGGTGACCAGTCGAGAACTTGGGACTGTCTCTTTCCAGGTCTGCAGGTGAGAGGAAATACCTGATTTTCCTTAATTGTCTCAGTTGGGCAAAGCAGATCTGTGCAATTTTGGTAACCTGAGCATTAAAGGACAACACAGAGTCAAAAGGAATGCCCTGGGTTGCGTGCTTCATGCCGAACAATTGTCAATAGCGTGCCCATCCCTGAGCACACATAACCAACATGACTTTGGCAGGCACGTGTAATAATAACTACCTTGGATATGGAGTAATTTGACTCCAGACAATTCTTGGACATCCAATTCCCAATATCGGCATAGAACGACATGTTGCAGGAAATGGTCGAGGTACCATGTTTAATAGGGAGGAAAAGTTGTGTATCATCTGCATAACAATGAAACATGTGGTCAAATGATGTGGCCTAGAGGTAGCCTGTATATGGTAAATAGAATGGGACCCAACACAGACCCCTGAGGGACACCACAGAACATAGAAGCAAATGAGGAGGAGGCATCTCCAAGCCTGTGTGGCAGATATGAAATTAGCCATTCTCTAACTAGATCTACACAATATTGTACACAGAAAACACAAATGATGCAAATGTTCCATTCAGCCACTTGTACCAGTAAGTGTCTCTTTGTGTCTTACAATGAAAAACAAAACAGCTGAACACACAATGAAACTTCCAAATGACCGGAAGATTGAAAGGGATCTAGAATCAAGGCTGAGACATTCAGATCATGTCCTCACAGAGGGTGCTGGTGGTGGGAGAATGATATCTAGACGGAGGAATCTCCTCCTTTTAATAATACACACATACACACCAGTCAAGGGAGAATAAGAGCTCTATGTAACTACAGATGCACCAGCACTCGTCTTCAATAGGTCAGTAGTAAATTTGCCTAAGTAATATGCTGGACTAGACTGTCCTCCGTTCTTTGTGGTTAGTCAATTGTCTGCTGTCTCCCTTTAAATATTAATGAAACCAAACCTGATGACTCCTCTTTCATTGCTGCTGATAAATCCACCCCAAGAGCACTTGTTCCATCGATAGGTAGGCCTTTATCCTGCAACTCTAAACTAAAGGGTCACAAAGAGCAGGCTTTGTGTTTTGGAACGATGGATCTTTACTCAGTAATCCGACACGTTTAGGATCGTAACACCCAGTATGGATTTGGTGTGTGTGACATTTTGGGATCAGGACTTTACAGCAAAGAATAAATTACTAAATATTAAGTATAGATATTATGCCATATACTTGGGACAGGAATCAAGAAATAATCATGAAATAGGAAGGGTTAATTTTCTCACTATTAAACAACCACATCATTATAAATTAAAAATTGAAAATCATTATAAAACACATATCACAAAGACAAAAAAAGGAGGAATCCAAACCACAGTTGTGGGAGATGCAATAGATCACATGAAAAGTATTGAAACTAAATATTGAATAGACTAAGCTTTAACAACTAAAAAATCATCGCTTCTATTCTTTATACCATTTGGGTGGATTTTATCACATATCACAAAAAACTTAAATGCATCCAACCAACACATTCTCATACAACCGTTATTTAGGTTTTGTAAAATGTCACAAATTAGGTTTAGGCAAAAGTCATTGTTTGTGTTAAAAATAATAACTATTGTATTAAGCAAGTTACGTAACAAATATCAGTTGTGGTTCTGGTTTGGCACATCCAGGGGTCTCCTGGCTGAAATATGTGTGCTTAATGTGGTGTTTGTATGGCCCTGTTAATGATTGCGTAAATTGTATAGAAAATTATTTTGTATGGAGTCTCGTTTTTTAAAGGCTTTCAAACCACCCAAGGAGCTGATGGTAAATGAATCCCCCCTCCCCATCCACTGATGCATAGGCCTATGCAAATGTCAGCCACAGACAAAGAATGTATGGCTTACAAATAGGGCTTCTGGAAGAATGAATGAAAAAAAGGAATAACCTTCATTAAAAAAAACACTAGATGAACTTCTTTATTCTAAATTTAAAAAGAAATGAGACGAAAAAAGGCAATTGTACTATACTTGTATAGCACTTTTCTGAGCTTTCTGAGCAAAAAATCCCAACCGCATTCACAGAATATAGTCACTGTTACAGCTAGAAATTTTGTGGTCAAGTGTCTTGCACAAGGACACATCAACACGCAAGTAAGCAAGGTCAGGTATCAAATTGATGATTCTCTAATTGGAGGACAACTCACCCACAATCTCCCAAAATGCAAACTACCTCTTCGGATTGCAGGGCTACTTAACAATATTGTGTAGTACTTGGGTGAAAAATAGAGCATGTGGACCTAAGCCAGAAATTAATCATATGTGTCAGAACATTGAAGGTGAAGGGACACACAGGGCACATGTGTGTTTCCACTCTGCTGGTGACCATCTCCCACGCTCACCCTGCAGGAAAGGTCGTAAAGGAAACTGGAGCTTGCAAAGGTGTCAAGGTGATGTGCTGATCCCTTCTGCTTTGCCGAATCCAGCCACATCAGGTCAAATCAGTTGTTTACAGGCTTCGCTCTAGCGTAGGAAACAGCGGGTGTTTGGAGGCTTCACTCCTACAAAGATGACACACTGCTATCGTTTAATAGCCAATGAGTGATAAAGTGATCATAATGCTGCCACTTAGTGATGTTGTGAAGGACCAGTAACACGATGTGTCTTGATGCCTGCTTTGAAGCCATGAACCATGTTATCTGAGGATTTAAATTGTCTATCCCACAATCAAGCCTACAGTTCATCCAGGGCTGACCTGAAGAGGGGCATCAAGCAGGCCAAGCACTGCCACAAGCTAAGGATTGAGGAGCACTTCAAGAACAACTCCGACCCCCATCGCATGTGGCAAGGCATCCAGGCCATACCAGACTACAAACCCACTAACACCACCCCCCAAAACAATGATGCCTCCTTCCCTGACAAGCTCAACAGCTTTCAGGCACGCTTCGACAGGGACAACCAGGAGGCTGCCATCAAGACTGTGCTCACTTCAGACCACCAGCCCCTCACACTCTCCTCTACCGACGTGTGTGCTGTACTGAGCAGGATTAATGTACATAAGGCTGCTGGCCCTGATGGCGTCCCCGGACGCGTGCTCAGGGCCTGTGCTGGGCAGCTAGCTGAGGTCCTGACTGACATATTCCTGTCACTAGCCCAAGCTACTGTCCCCACGTGCCACCACCTCCATCGTGCCAGTGCCAAAGAACTCCACCGCAGTGAGCCTAAATGACTTCCGCCCAGTTGCACTCACTCCAACCATCATGAAGTGCTTTGAGAGGCTGGTCCTGGCTCACCTCAAAAACACCCACACTGGACCCCTTCCAATTCGCCTACCGCAAGAACAGGAGTACGGAGGATGCCATCTCCACGGCATTACACTCCGCCCTTTCTCACCTGGACAATAACAACAGCTATGTGAGGATGCTGTTCATAGACTTCAGTTAAACTTTCAACACTGTCATCCCCTCCAAACTAATCACTAAACTCAGTCACCTGGGTATCAACACTTCCCTCTGTAACTGAATACTGGACTTCCTATCCAACAGACCCCAGTCTGTTAGAGTAGAGAACCACACCTCCTCAACCCTCATCCTGAACACCGGCGTGCCACAGGGATGTGTGCTAAGTCTTCTCCTCTACTCCCTCTCCACCTACGACTGCACACCTGTACACGGTTCTAATACCATTGTCAAGTTTGCAGACGACACAACGGTAATTGGCCTCATCAGTGACAACGATGAGTCGGCCTACAAAGAGGAGGTCCAGCACCTGGCGGTGTGGTGCGCCAACAACAACTTGGCTCTCAACACCAAGAAGACCAAAGAGCTAATTGTGGACTTCCGGAAGAAAACTGGCACACACATCCCCATCCATATCAACGGGACAGAGGTTGAGCGTGTCGCCAGCTTCAAGTTCCTGGGTGTCCACATCTCTGAGGACCTCTCTTGGACCCTCAACACCTCATACCTGGTAAAGAAAGCACACCGGCGTCTCTTCTTCCTGAGGAGACTGAAGAAGGCCCATCTGTCTCCTCAGATTCTAGAGAATTTCTACCGCTGGACCATACCATGCATCTCAGTATGGTAAGGCAGCTGCTCTGTCGCAGACTGTAAATCACTGCAGAGGGTGGTGAAAACTGCCCAAAGCATCACCGGTTCCTCCCTCCCCACCATTGAGGCTGTCCAGAGCAAGAGATGTCTGCGGAGGGCACAGCTCTCACCCCAGCCACAGACTGTTTGCCCTCCTCCCCTCTAGGAGGCGCTACAGGGTGCTCCGTTCCCGGACCAGCAGGTTCAGGAACAGCTTCATCCCTGCGGCTGTCATTCTATTGAACTCTGCCCCCCCTGAACTCTGCCCCCCACCCCCCCACACACACACATCTCCCTCAGTGACTGTACTTTCCCCCCTTCCACCCTGGCTTGACTGCCACACACCTTCCTCCAGCCACTGAACATTTGCACTGTTATTGTATATCCATTTATTACTGTACATATCTATTTATTCACTTACTACACTTATTACACATTACACATATGCACATACTCTGCACTTTTGCTACTTTGCACTTCTGGTTGGATGTTAAACTGCATTTTGTTGCCTCAGTACTTGTACCCTGTGCAATGACAATAAAGTTGAATCTAATCTAATCTAATCAGTTAATCCCATTTGGATACAGGAAAGCCAAGTGTAACTTTGTTAGATTGGACCTCGGCTAGATTTGTGTAAAAGGTCAAATGTCGGCGTTAGCACTTGAACTCTCACCCAAAGAATGCAACCAAACATTTGGTCCAGATTCAGTTTCTCAACCCTCGACTTCTGCTCATTATTGGTACCAGATAAAGAACATGATAAAGAGAAACAATGTAAAAAAATATTAAAAATTGACTGAAAGTCGAGCACCATTCCCCCCACTGTTTGATCTGATTCTGATCATCAACGAGACGCTGACGAAGGCTGAAGCCACTGGTTTAGGGTTAAAAATACGTAGCGGGTACCTGCTCCAGATGCTAGCCTTTTCAGATGAGCAAAACTCTATCTCAAAGTCACTAGGCCGCATCCTTAAGGACGCATTCCTCGGCCGCATACGATACTTCTGCTTTCTCCATGGCAAGTCTTTGACTTTTTCACGCAGCAAAGTGGACTTGCAGGTATGAATTCCGACCAAGGACTTTAAAACTTTTGACTGGAAGGTTCCACCGAGACTTGAACTCGGATTACTGGATTCAAAGTCCAGAGTGCTGACCATTACACCATGGAACCCACAGATGGAGACAAGAACGGTCCAACTCGCCTGGTCTGCAATATCTCCAACACAAAAAAGAGTGTTTTATTGGTGACAGAATAGTACGTAGTATTTGTGTGTCGGGACATCAAGAAATTGAGGACAAGAGGGTTAAAAACCATGCCCCATGTGAGGGTCAAACTCACGGCCTTCAGATTATGAGACTGACGCGCTGCCTACTGGCCAACGAGGCCTGAAACCTGGTCTACATACACAAATCCAGTATACAAGTTTATGGCGGCAAATCACTGTCAAAATTTGAGAGTGTAAACCAAGGTTGATGCGCGCGCGTAAATCAAACATCAGTGAGCAAATCTCCGTGTCGCGCGAGCAAAAGTTTGTCTCGCGCGAGCAAAGGTTTGCCGACTCAGGTCCCCGGTTCCGGTTCCACGACTCAGGTCCCATCCCACCCGTCCCCTGGTCCTCTCCCTCCCACCCTTTAGGGTTTTGAGAGCCGTCTGGAATCCGGCCCTTGAGGGGGGGTTCCTGCAGCCGGCAGGCCCCCGTACTCGGCACCCCATGTCCTGCAGCCGGCCCCTGAGCCCGGCACCCGGTGTCCTGCAGCCGGCGCCCCTGAGCCCGACTCCTGACTGCCGACCCCCAGAGGCCCCCCTGCCGACTGACCGCCCGCCGGAGTTCCCCCGGGCTGCCCCACCCTCGTCTCCTGGTCCTCTCCCTCCCGCCCCTTGTCTGCACTCTGCCCTTTAGGTTTTTTAGGTGGGAGGGGGTTCTGTCTCGGTTTGGGTTCAAGTCTCGTTTTATTTTGTAGTTTCATGCCTCTGGTGTCCCTGGGTTAACTTCACCACCTGCCTTGTCCGGTTGTCCCCTGTGATTGTCTGCCGTGTCCATGATTGTTTCCACCTGTGTCCAATCACCCTAACCCTTCCCAGTATATTTAAGCCACGTGTGTCTCTTCTCCCTTGTCGCGTCATTGAATGTTCAACCCTGAATGTCGCTCGTGAATGTCTTGCCGAATGTTTTGCCTCTGAGTCTGCATTTTTTCCCCTCGTGGTGTTTTTGGATTTATTAAAATTACCTTTTTTGTTTTCATAACTCACTGGGGGAACTCTACGCTGGCTCTGCAGGATGATTATGTTATTGGCGAAATTATGTTCTTTGACTAAAAGTGTAGAAGTACAATATAAAGAGGAAAAAGGTGTACGGATATGAACAAATTTAAATCAATGATTATCAATGTGTCGTGTTATCAAATCAAGGTTTTTGTTTTTTTAACTTATGTTCTCCATTGTTCTGCATCCAACTTTTCCTGCATTTCACTCCTTGTTTCACATAATTTCACCGCTGTCTCCCTTTCGCTGTTATACGAAAGGAAACTGCCATCTTGGTCCTCGCTCTTCTAAGGGATCGCAAAGCCACCAGCAGCTATACTTTGTGTCGATGTGACGAGCACTCTCAACAGCGTCACGTCATTAATGTAACCTCGGGGGAGAGGGGATATCAGGATAAGACCCCTCCCTCTGGACATCACTTGCTTCTTAATTACTGACCAGACAGTTAGGGATAGAGATCTGAATTCTGATTATGTGGATCCATTTCACTGACTCTGTGCCTCTCCACACACATGTGTGTGTTTGAGAACGTGCATGGAAGCAAGTGCATCCGTAGTGTAGTCTAGAGGTGTCATTCACGGCCATTTGTATAATGTGTGTCTGTACGTACTGTAAGCCTCAGCTCCTATAAACAAATGAGAAAGGAGAGGGAGCGGTACTCTAATTGGAGGAAAAAATATATATTTTATTGAATAATGAAGTTTCCAAAATGATTACAGAAACAACTGAATTGTACATTTTTAGGTTTTATTCAGTCATGTGACTCTTAAAGACAAGTATGCAAAACATTTTTGGTCATTCACAAATCAAATGTGTAGCAGAGTACTAATACAACTGAGAAGATCGGACATGAGACCCTGGAAATAGCGTATGTATATTTTAATGGAGGTCGAATAAGACAAAGAATACCCAGCATTCAGTGCAGGTTAACCGTTTACATTATGGATGCCCTGTAGGAACAAGGGCATCCATATTGTATTTGATTACCTAATAACGCTATGAAGCTGTACGTGGCTCCCGTCCTTGTCCTCATCTTCTCGTTGCGTCTCGCCTAAACCCACATGTGACACCTCTCCTTTCTTTCCCAACCGCCCTCTTCCATTTCCACCTCAACAATTTTCTTTATTGTACATTGCTTTCTTCCTCTTGTACACGGACAGGTACATACGTGCCATACGTACCCCCCCCACGTACACATACAGACACACACAGTCCTTTCCTGAGCAAATTGGCCAACGTGCCCCGACAGAAGCTTATTTCCCAAAGGTCAACTCTCCTCTTTCTGTTGTCTAGGTCACAGCCCGCACACACACACACACACACACATCAAAAAGCTGGCGTTGCCCTACAATTCTCATTATCTGAGGCTCAATCCTCTCATGCACTTGTTCAAACAACTAAAGCTTTCTCTTTAGGTCGGGCGAGAGACGGGAGAAGGAAAGAAAATGGGACGTCGGAGAGGAGGAGAAACGCAGATAGATGAAGAGAACAGGACGACAGAGAAAACATGACAGCCGTGATTCTCCTGTAACTGTGTGCGGCTATTGGCAATGGACTTCAGGATTCGGTTAATCAATTCCTCCGTCTGGAAGACATTTAAAATGGAAAGGGCCACGTTTGAAACGCGTGCTGACGCCCCTGCTGTTCCCCGTGGCGTTTCTGTATGTGTATTTAGAGCCAGCGAGCAACGGACTAAAATAATAAGAGTTAAAGCCCAATAAAATAGTTGTTAATTAATGAATATGTTATAGCGATAATAATGCGTTAACATGCCAGCGCTAAAATATACTCCTCTCAGAAAAATGAAATCCAAGACAGAAAAGTTGATGGTTACCTGGATGAACCGTTTGTTATTGGAATCGAGGGAAATCATCCATAACCTCTTGGAAACACACATGTGCGTACTTACTCCAACAGTCGTGTGCGTAAGTATTTGTTTTCTTTATCAGGCTGAAAAGCAAGTCAACAACACACATTTGTACACTCACACTAGATGGAGAATCCTACAAAATCCTATGCATCGGAAATCCTGTTTGCTATAATGTCTGAATATATGGAGCCATTAAGCTTTTGTGAACAGGTTTGGAGGAACTGAATGGCTGCCTGGATAACGTTGGCTTGTGCGTTGGCTGAAGTACGATGTTGCAGGTTAGGGTGAGAGGATGAGAACTATCACATCCACACAGATGTCCAAAGGCATAGAGGAGGAAGCAGGCACAAACCATGCAATGAGTTATTAGCAATTGCTAACTGGCTTGTGTCTGAAAAATTCTCCCAACTCTCTTAATTACATCCCCCCCCTTGCATGCTTTCCTTGCATCTTAGTCCTTCGTACCGCGGATGTGGGAGGGACTCAAGAAAAGCGGAACATGTGTTTCAAGAGGAATGAGACGTATTTCCCTCTGCTGCGTCACGCAAAGTGACATCTGTTCGTGACGACTGCGGCACCGCTGGCACACGGCAGAATTTTTGAAATAAGATATTGTTCTTAACCAGACCAAGTAGGTTTGTTTTCTTACCCCGGGGAGATCTGTACTGTAGAACAGTCCCTGCCACCGGCTGACACAGTTACCTCATCTCCACCATTTATTGCACACCCAATCAATGTTTATGGACGTAGTTAATTGCCACAGACCATCCTTAAAATGAATCAACCAACACCAGTTTGAATTATATTGTATTAACAATGAAATGATTATTGAATTGTCTCAAACGGCGTGGGGGGGCAAGGTGCGGACGTTTTGGTGGTGGGCGGGGCTACGATACTGCCCACGACGGGGGGGCGATAGCATGATGCTAACATGGCGCTAGCTAGCATTGCACTAGTAATAAAAGGGCCCAACTGATGACAGGTGGCTAAAACAGACAGAGAAAAATGGGTCATGTCTTTAGTTTGCTAGCTAGTCTTTTTGGCTAGTCTTCACTTGCCTGCTTGACCGTTTCATGCATAATATAATAATATGCATAGACGCCGCGTTGGCTTCTGGTCGCGAGAAATACGGCCGCCATCTTGGAGCGGTCGTGCTCGTAGTTGCGTAGCAGCAGAGATACAGGACGCCGCAGCACGGTGCGGCTTATTTCTGCGCTAATCGGCGGAGCATCGCCAGCAGGGCTCGGGGGGATAACCTTTCACAAGTAAGATTTAATATTACCGTCCTATTGGTTGTGTTTTGTGAAAAGAATATTACCAGAGAGTAGAGAAGGAGCAAGTATCTCACTGTAGTGGAATCGCGGTCAGCTAGCTTGGCTGTTTTTCACCTGATTATGAACTGAGACTTGATAAGTCATATTCCATAACACTTAGATTCAAACGGACACAATAATGTTATTGTAAAAATATAACTGGTATAACATTGGCCACACAACTTTCTTGTCATGAGGAATTAACGCATCTTAAAGTAGCTCGCTATGTAGTGAACTAGCTGCTGTGTTTGTGATACTTAGCTCGCTGCATTTCACTGTGTAGTATCTTTTGTGTAGTGAAGCTTTATTCATGGCAGAGTAACTGATCGCTTAGCTGAGTTCAATGTGAAAGCAACTTGCCCAACACAGTGTATTATTCACATGTAATGCAACAAAAGTAAGATACCTCTCGTATCAAGAGCTACCACCTTCTAGCCCTGAAAAACCACGGCGGCCTAGTAATTCCATCACAAGGCACAGTAAAAGTTTGATTTATCTAAAATATTTTAATCTCTGTATATTACGGTTGCTTTGTTTTGTCTGTTATGTAAAGGGTCTTTGAGCACTGTGTAAAGTGCATATAAATATGTATTATTTTTTCATTATTATTATAAGGTGCTGAGAGCTGCAGAGAGGGCGATCCGCCGAGCGTCAACAAAACACAAGCTCCTGAGGTGTCGACAGTCACACACATCGTCTAGTGAGGCTTGAGAGAGTGCTGCAGAGGCTGAAGGAAACCGGACTCAAAGTAAAGGTAGAGAAGTGTCACTTTTTTGCAGTCAGAAGTACGTTTCTTTTGTCACCAGATATCAGCCGAGGGCATTGGGAGATCCGGAGAAAAGAGCTGCAGTGCAACAGTGGAAAGTCCCGAACACGAGTAGAAATTAAATTCCTCTCCCAGACCTAATCTTGCCAGCGTGCATCTCTTCTACAAGGCCATCAGACATCCAGGCGACCTGAAATCGGACTAAGTATCTTTTTCTTTGAACCAAGCTAGTCTGCTAAATTTGTTGTGCCTTAGGTTAATTTGATTGCTGATTTGCTTTAGTTCTTGCCATTTTACTGCCAGTTCTCTCTGTTTGAGGTTATCTTGGTTGCTAGTTTGTTTAAACTCTTTCACTTTTTTAGTGCCAGTTGGTGATCTAGACTGTACTATTAAGTTAACTGCCAGTGTGCCCTCCTAACTCTGCTAGGTTTGACATGATCTAAGTCTGTTTTGCCTTCTCTTCTGAATCAAATAAGACTTGAATCCTTAAACTCTCAGTTTGTCAAAACGCCACATGGTGATTGTTCACTGATTTCCCGGAGCTCTTTCACCAGAGATGAGCTCTTGAACATCCGTGAAACAACTCCAGCGGAGTTACTGCTACTACAGGAGTTCCTCAGGGTTCCGTCCTGGGTCCCCTTCTCTTCTCGCTCTACACCAACTCTCTCGGCGCTGTCATTTGCTTGCATGGCTTCTCCTACCACAGCTATGCCGATGACGCCAAACTAATTCTCACCTTCCCTCCTACGGACACCCAGGTGGCGGCACGGATCTCTGCCTGTCTGACTGACATCTCTCAGTGGATGTCCGCTCACCATCTGAAAATTAACCCGACAAGACTGAACTACTTCTCTTTCCGGGAAAGACTCTGCGACCCAGGACTGTTACGGCGCTGGGGCCACAAGGGTTTAGACTCAAAAGCAGACTCAAGGCGTAGTAGTCAGAGGCAAAAATAGCACTTAAATTGAACTTATAACGCCACTCATCTATAGCAAATTGTAAATTGGCTTATTTGAGGAAATTGCACTTTCTTGTTTCTTGTTCTTCTGATTTTGTACCCTATGGTTGAATGCACTTATTGTAAGTCGCTTTGGATAAAAGCGTCAGCTAAATGACATGTAATGTGGTTGCCCCTGCAGTGGTCTTGCTGTGCGCCTGTCTTACTACTCACAATTACTTGAATCATTCCTGTCATATAATTGCATGTATTATACATTGCTCATTCTGTACACATGGCATCCATTGTAGTCTGTCCATCCCGGGAGTGGGATCCTCCTCTGACGTTCTCCCTAAGGTTTCTTCCCTTTTTTTCCCTCTTGAAAGGGTTTTTTCATTTTTTTGGGAGTTTTTCCTGTGCCGATGGTGGGTTTCGGGACAGAGGATTTCGTATGTGTACAGACTGTAAAGCCCTCTGAGGCAAATTTGTAATTTGCGATTTTGGGCTATACAAAATAAAATGAATTGAATTGAATTATATGATTTACATGACTTTACATTGTGTTTGATTCATCTTGCATTCACTTTATCTAAACCTGTTAATGTAATAACTAATATCTAAGAACACACAAACTACAATTTCTATCACTAGGTGTGCACTTCTACTTAAATCGCTAAAAACACCTATTGGTAGTAATGACAGAAAGGGCTAACTTTGTGGAAGCAATTTTAATCATTGAAATTGGAATTTACAGAACTGACTATTAGTTTAGTTTGTGGCTTAAAACTACCAGAAAATAGCGCGAGTGATGATTATTAATCTATGGACAAATCAGATAGGAGAGCATGTTTGATGCTGGCGTCAAATGGTTCAATAGAAAGACCACAAAAGACATTACAAGAGGAAACAACTATTCAAAGATGAAGCAACTTTTAATGAGTCAGAATCATTCACGGAGCCACCTTAAAAGTTCACCGCATCTCAGCTTTTGAAAAATACATTGTACAAGTCGTCAAATTATTTTAATACATAGTTATAAATGATAATATGGAGACAGATATACAACACTTTACCCGGGGAGAGAGAGCGGGAGCAGGAGAAAGACTTATTATGAATGAATTATTATGTAATTCAGTGTCTTCAGAGTAATGACAGCTTTATCAATGTCAGCTTGAATACTTTGTATGAGAAACGTGATGCATGACAAGAAAAATCCGAGGGTCTTGAGCAAGTCATTTTGATTAAATACCATGGGAAAAAAACAATAAAGCTAAATAAAAAAAGAAAAATGTGATGTCATGAGCCAACCAGGTGAAGCATAAAAAAAAGACTCTCAATCAGCAGTGTGGATGCACGGGGCAATGAAGTCTATGATAAATAAATAAATAAACCACCGACTTCCACACACATAGACGTGACTCTCTAGGTCGTCTTCAACGAGTGCATCGACGCAACGACGCAGACGCAGAAGCATGCACCAGCCTTGAGTCCTAAAAGTGGAAGTTCACAGAACAGAAGGCATTCTTCCACCAGCAGTATGAACAGTACAATTTAATTTGACAAAGCAAAGAAGTAATATGCTCCATTTTTTCTAACTCATTGATGATTAGAAACTCCTCTCTGTTGCTGCCTCATTTTGAATTTTCAATGTAGCCTTTAGGGCATGTTCTACTTTCCAAGTCCCCGTGTCCGCATGGACCCCATTAGCTTGCAAACATTGCAAGTGCAGCTTGCCACAGACTAAAATGTGCATACCTGGAATACAATGAAACCACAACTTTCACAGTGATGAATGTATATGCAATATACCATACTGATCCATCACATGTGTGTTTCTACATTCTCCAATAGAATTCTCCACTGGGGTTTAAGAGAAGAAGCTGTTGTTTGTTGCAAATAGGACCAAAACACTATCGGCGCTTACAGTAGTGACCCTTCCTTGCCCAGGGTTAGAGTTAGGGTCATCTCCATTTGCATTAGTACTCCTCATTCATGAAATACAGCTGATTAAATATGGTTACAGTTAAACCAGGAAACAGCCAATCATGATTAAACTAGTTAAGGTATCATACAGTACTTCTTAAAAGGGATAAGACAAAGAGGCCCGAGGAAGCTATATGATTCAATGCAGCGCACAAAAGCATTGGAATCTGATTTACCTACAATGTCTGATATCTGCGCATAAGCGCCCCTTCAGTGTCTGTATGAGAGGGACCAGGTTCTGGGAACACAACTGCGTGATTAGTTGACAATCTGAGAATAAGACTGAAAAAGCCCACCTGGGTTAAGCGGAACAAGCAAACACGGGAGTTTCAACCAGAAAGTGGTGTTGGTGTCCCAAAGGGTCCTGTGATTTAGTTGGATCGTTAGTGATTTTTTCAAAATCCAACTTTTCTTGCATGAACTTAAAAGTTTTTGAGACATAAAGGTACACAACAATCAAACAGCACTGAATATTATGACATTTTTCAGACCCTGCTTACCCTTAGTCTCTTTTCTGACCCATTCTTTTCCATCACACAGATGACACATTAATACAGTTATGGCTATAATTTGGGACGAAAGTGGAGCAATGGCTTTTCATTTTGCTGTTACAAACATAATAATAAAGTAATAGTGCTTTCTTTCGAATCGTGATAATTTACAAACCAGAGGGGAAAACTGTTAGAATGAAAATAGATATTTAACAAGAATGTAATAAAACAAAACGTTTTAAAGACCCTAAACCCCCAAATAAAAAATACAATTTTTGCCACTTGTGGAAGAACCACTTAGTGGGGATTAGGCTACCATTTTCCCCAGGTCCCCCGCTTTATCCTAAATAGGTTAAATACAGCAAATTGAATGCAATAGCTTTTCCAGACTGAGTGGTCAGTGGCAAAAAAAGTAAAATGTTTAAAATCAAACACTGTCCCTGATTCTAGAAAAGCACTTGAACTAGAAGCAGACTAACAAATCAAGTCCAATAACTTCACATATTTCTTCTGTGTCCTGACACACTACCAGCAAATTAGCAACTAAAATAACAATGAACAGAAACGATTGTGATGTGGGTTATCGGCAGAAAAGACAGTATGACTATATAAATTAATATACAGTAATTACATTTGGAAAGAAAGATTACCAAAATATCTATTGGCTTCCACTGACAACATATCAATAAGCTAAAAATAATAAAACTCAAGAAAAGGAAATAAGTTAACATATCTCAAGACGTAGAGATTTACAGTATATACATTTTTAGAAAGATTGTTTTCTTTGATGGACAGGTCCATCTTTCTGCGTTTAGTTCAGATGTTCTGTTGCCATGCAGAAATTGTGGCTCGTTGACGTCAGAGTGGATCCAAGTGTGTAACACTACACAAAAAGGCTTCTTCTGAGTAATCCTTGAAGGCTTCCTCCCAGCCAATCGCTTGTCTTAGTAGTGATCAGTTCTGTCCTACCAAGTGGCAGACTATTCCAATGGCTTTGGAGCATGGCAGAGGTCCACTCATTGATTTGAAATAAAAATAAATGAAAAATATATAGAATACCTTCACCTTGGGTAGTTCCAACATTCTTGTCAAACTGCAAAGGCTATAAAAAAGCCTTCTTTGTTGCTTTTCCTCCCAGCGGTAAATTATTTTTCTTTCATTTTCAACATTTTATTCTTGTTTTTTTAGTTGATTTTTTTTTTCTTGCATTACATTTGCTGTGGTGAAAGTTTGTAAGAAAAACAAGGAAAGTTTACAGCTAGTGTACATTTCTTTAAGCAAGTAAACAAAATGTAAAAGTGCTCTTATTTCGAAATACTTTTTTTTCAGTCTCTTTAGAAAGAAGAAGGAGGCACTTAGGTCCATCTCTATGGCAACAGACAGTCACTGAAGCCACACTTCCAGGCTCAGGATTGGAAGGTCTGGTCGGGCTCCTGCAGAAATCACAGCTCAGTGACTTCAGGTCCAGAAGGTTTATCAGTGAAGGCTTGACAAATGAAAACACAGAAGCATTGGAATTGTACTAAACACACAACGGCTGCTGCACAGGACATGTTTGATTTATGTCATCAATTTCTTGACCAGTGTTGAAAAAATGAAATTTGTCGTACACATGGTCGAGTAAATAGTCCTTCTATCACTTATTTATGATGAGAATGCTTGAGAATTTTGATTGGTCAGCATTATAGCTATTTTCTTTGGATTTCGTATCTGGACCATTCCGGTTTCAGCCTGAAGGATGCAGCCGGTTTCAGGAGTGGGCATGCTAACAGAGGTTCAAAATATGACATAATGCAGCACTTAAATTCCTCTATCTGGAGTTTTAATAGGAATAATCCATCAAAGATTACCAGGAGACAATTGTCTCATACCCCAATTTTCACCCTCACGGGTTTACATCATGAAGATCTGAAGAACATTTGCCATTAACACTCAAATTGAGTTCAACCCGACCAAGCATTGATGTAAAGTTTTAGACAAATAGACGAGCCTGGACAAAAATAATAATCAACAGAAATGATTTTGATGTAGATCATCTGTAGAAAAGACATGACTATTTAAAGTAAATAGACTGTAATTACATTTGTTAATATTTGTTAACCTTCTCCATTCCACAGTGGCACTCAAGTATGGTTTTTGGTGAGAGGACCAAGTAATAGTATAATCCAAATGAGGCCCAGAAATTAAGATGGCTCCAATTTAGGGTTTGTTGAATCTAGCTAGGTTGCACCATTGCCTGACTTACCAATGGACACATGGTTGTTAGGGGGAGATCGATACAACATAGCCAAGTCAAGCCAGGTCCTACCAGGCTACAG
Source organism: Gasterosteus nipponicus (assembly GCA_014132575.2). Lineage (NCBI taxonomy): Eukaryota > Metazoa > Chordata > Actinopteri > Perciformes > Gasterosteidae > Gasterosteus > Gasterosteus nipponicus. The sequence continues at coordinate 200,307 of BMAF01000001.1, forward strand.
CAGGCTTTAATGGATTTCTGATTCAAGATAACCAAAACTGGTGTGATTGGGTGAGTGAAACGATGACATGATGGTGTCTAAACAATTAGGAGAAGAAAACTAACCACACCAGACGTGTACAATCAGGGTTATTCAGTTTAGTCAAATCTTCATAGTGTTTAGTCATGAGTTCATTCACAAAGGAGCGAGACCATTTAGGTAAGGTCCTCGATCCACATGGTTCTATCTCAGACTACGCTGTGAGTCCGAGCCAGACTTCTACTTCAAGGCAATCCATTTCCTTCTGACTAAGTTTACTCAGTTCTATTCTAGTGAAGATCTAGTCCAACCCAAAACGCATACAATTCCTTCCCCTTGTGTTGATTCCTATCCCAGTATGTCTAGATAGACCGGTGTGGCTTTCATCAGAGTGAACAGTATCTTCTGAATGTCTTTGACGTTGAGGCGCTGCTGTGGCTCCCTCTGCCAACAGCCCAGCATCATGTCATAGACTTCCTTGGGACAAAGCCTGGGACGCTCCAGCACCCGGCCCTGGGTGATGCACTCTATCACCTGGGAGGACAGAAAGACGCACTGTTAAACTTTTACTTTTACTAACTATTATACTGTCATGTACACTGCAATAACAGTTATATACGTTCTGTGTGTATATATATAATATCTTTCTGTATACAGTACATATTTAAATGAAGTTAAGTTATGAAGGTGTTACCAGTTATTTATAATCTTCTACTAAGCATGTTTGCACTTTAACTTTAACGCTGTAATCCTGTGAATTTTCCAAGTGCAAAAATAATAAAGGATTTTCTTATCTCATCTCATCTTATCTTACGCCCCTCATCAATGACCAATTTTGTTGAACATTTTGCCCACCGCCCTGGATTCAATTTAAATAATGCATTTTGTATGGTTCTGGTCATGCAATTAATAAAGAGGAAATGCTCTCTATTCTCTTTTAAACCGCTCATACATGTTGTATCTTATAAAAGCAATTTGTCCTTTTAATAGGGTATGACAACTGCCACAATATCACACCTTTCCAGTTAAACCGAATACACAAGACATAGAGATTTGCTGAGATCACTGGGGTGAATCCATCTTTCTGATTTCCCATGAGAAATCAATACAACTGACAAAAAAGGGATTTAGAGCCTTAGCAGACGGAGGAGAAAAGGGGTTGTTGGGGCCGCAATAAGAATACATCTGAAATACTTTCTTCCTGAGTGCACTGTTCGGATTTAATGTGCAGGCTTCACATCACTTGATCCACTAAGATTCCATTTACATTTTTAACAGGAATGGCTTCATCTAGTCAGGTTTTGCGTCATAAGTTGTTCCGCAGATCCTACAGTTCAAAATGACATGACTTTTAAAAATGGATGTCAGTTTTTTGAGCCACGGGAAAAAGTCATTCAATGACCTTATAATAAAGTCAATAAAATAGATTTTGCAGGACTATTATTTGAGATGGGCTGTAGACAGACCGACACATGGACACATATATATGGATGCACACACATGACACATGATCTCCCTGCTTGCGCCTGGCAGAAGCAGCCGGTGTGTGCAGGAATATCAAAACAGGACCAATGATGTTTGCAAAGGGTAGAAACCTGATAAAGTTGTGATTCTACTTCTGTGATTCAGATCTGTGTGTTTCATACTGTGTAACTTTCCTGTTTGTTGTGCTGATATCAGTGAGATTTCCCCAGAAAACGCAACAAAAGTCTGCTTCGAGTTAGGCGTGTTGATGAACGCGTACTGACTTAATTTCTACCACTAGTTCTTCAGCTTGTTGCAGATTTGGTCTAGCTTCTTTTTTTCTGAAAAAAACGTGCCCACTTATAGCAATCCCATGTAATAGAGGGCAATCTAACTACCAGTTTTGGAGCATATTTCCCCTTCCCAGCGGAAAAAAGACTTGTCCCTTATCAATGCTGATAGAAATCAATGCACCTGATTGTGCTCTAGAGGATAAAGGAACTAGTACCAGGAAGAGATCTTTCTGCACAACGGCCTAAACCTCTTCATATCTCCTTTTCTCACATACAGAGAACTGAATGGTAGCCCTGCATCAGTGAAGGTGACAAGTTAACTATTCATTTCAGGGTTTATTATTTCCGATGTTTTTCTTTAAAAAATGTTATTGGTGACCCTTAAACGGAATCTCACTGCTTCCGTGGGTATATTTAAGGCTAGAAGGAGGAAGTCATCTGTTTAATACGTTTCATTTCAATCAGTGTCTTAGCCAAATGTTACAGGGATGGTAAGAGGTTAAAAAAGTGTACAACGTAAAATCCCATTCACGCCATTAAATTGTCCAAGAGAAATATTAGACAGAACATGATCTCAGTGTCCCCAGTGACCCACTGACGGGGCAAGAAGGTCCCAGGTACATTTTATTGTAATTAACATAAAATATGGCCAACCCCACAAATAAGATCCCGTTGTTATTTTTGGTTAATGGAAGTCATACAACGTCCATTCCAACTTCTTAAAACAGACTTCTACCACACAGCGTACCTCATTATTGGCGAGCTGGAACCACGGCTGTTTGCCGTAAGTGAAGATCTCCCAGAGGATGACTCCGAAGCTCCAAACGTCACTCTCCGTGGTGAACTTCCTGTACATGATGCTCTCAGGAGGCATCCAGCGGATAGGCAGCATGGTGTGACCTCCCACCTTAACACACACATAGAAGAAAGAGGCTTCAGAGATGAGCATGAAATATGTATGTTAAAGTGTGTGATGAATATCTTACCCATGATGCCTTTGGGGGATGATATCGCCATCATTGAAACGCCACAGTTATTAAGGGACACACACAAATTAGTCAAACTTACATGTTGGCTCATACAATGCCAATATTTTGCAAGTAACAGGCAAATATTATATATTGACAATCCCTGGTTTACAATTTGGAATCAATATTGGGATTTATATAAAAAAATCACATTTCATTATATTTACAAAACAGTAAGTGACTTGACCTTTTGGGCTGAAATCTCAGCTAGAAAAACGGTGTGTATTGTTAAATTGTCCCAAAACGGGTTCTTAGGGAGACTTCCAACCCTTACTTCTGAAAAATCTGTTATAGATACATACACCATTTTACATAGTGTTAAAATCTGTTTCTTCTTTTCCTCGCTTCTTCTACACATTATGGACATTCTTTTCCAAAAAAGAACAAGCCTGAGACTCCTCTGGTTTCAGGCAGTTTATGAGAAATGACTCTACTTCTCCATTGGTTTATTATCTCAATAAATATTGTGAACGTGGGTGAAGCATAGGTCTAAGCTGCTAGTTCAAGGTCACTTGAATACAGCATGATTTTCAGTTAGTAAACTGAACTACTTAGAGTCAAATAGACCATACGGGGGGGTGCGTTGGGTACATTTAGAATTGACATGTTGCTACCAGTGCCATACATGTCTTTAGATGGTAAATCTAAAGGCCGGCAGGGTCGCTATCTTGGTCTCGCCAGCTCCCAACCAGGCCGTGCTTTTTATACGGAAATGTCTATGTTATCGACCATGTAACAGTAGGGGGGAGAAGCCCTTTTTGTTCACCTACTTCGCCACTCTCCTGTTTTACGGTTAGGGAGTTAGGTAAGATTCTTGTACTTTTCTTTAAGAAAGCAAGATTTTGGTAAAGATTGTTTGTTGTTTATTGTTTTGGGCAACGCTGACCCTGACGCCTATTTGTAACTAAAAAAACAATAAACTATAGTGGACTGTAGTGCCACTGCACTGCTGCTTATTTGGGAGTGGCAGGGCAGGAGAGCGCCACGCATAGGTTAGGCTCAGATTGTCCTAGACCGCGGCGTAACAACGTTCCTCAGAAGGCTTTACAGTCTGTACACAGTCTGAACCCCCCATCTGCACAGGGAACACTTTGCCCCAAAGAAAAACCTTAACAGGGAGATAAAAAAGAAAGAAAACTAAAAGTAGAACCCTCCTCCAGGTTGACCAGCAGTGCAATTTCTTCCGACCATATGAATCCCTTAATTCACACATTCACACCCTCTCCTACACTGATGGGGTCTAATCACTCATTTACCACATGAACTTGGAGTTAAGTGTCTGTGTGACGCATCAATGTGGAGGAGCAGTAAAAGGGAACCAAGCGACAAACCTGCCCTCTTCCACAGTGACACTCCATTTCTGTGTAAACATGATCACTTCCATTTACTTGTAAAAAAAAAAGATGGTGATGGCCAAAATACACGATGACAATATAAAGTAGTGAATCTGAAGCTTCAGAAATGCTGTACAATGGTAGACGAAGGAGGTCCAAGGACGTTGGGCGGGCTGTAAATACCAAATTGGATTGGATTGATGATGATGAGGATCCAATAAGATAAAAACAGTTGAAACATACACCAGGCTGATTCGGTCTTGGCTCTGGCTGAGTATTCCCCTTCAATCAAACATGAGTAATGGTGAGGATATGAAAAGACACCCAGTGTCTTCTCCATTATCTGACAGCGTGAACAACAGACAGACTGGATCGTTATTCATCTGCTCCCGTCTGCTCTCCAACTGCTGTGAAATCATAACGCATCTCCTAATCACGGTTCCCATAATCGATGACCTCCAGTTTGCCGTTGACTAATCAACCTTCCTGCACCCATCCTCTCCTCCCTCCTTACTAAATTCTCTGATGACTCTGCAGTGGTCGGGTGTATAAGGGATGGACGGGAGGAGGAGTACAGGGCAGTAGTGGAGGACTTTGTGGCCAGTGCTTTGTACTTGGCCGTGGTTTGCTGGGGGAGCAGCATTGGAGCCGTTGACACCAACAGACTTAACAAACTTGTTAAGAAGGCCGGCTCCATCATTGGCTGCAGTGTCATTATTAATATTAACAATGGCCCAGTACTGGGACTGTGTTCTCGTTCGTTGTACGTACTTATACCTACAAAAGCAATGGTACCCATCGTTCTAAAGGGTCGTCCTGGGACAGCACTCGTCTATAGATTCTAAAAGCTCTGCATCCATCACATTTCCTCTCAGCTTTCATGTTCTCAGACTTGTTCAGGGTTACCGTGTGCCTCGGGCCGGCCTGTAGCTCATCTAACACCTTCCACAGTGCAGTGCATTAATTAAAAATGGTTTGGTGGTTATGTGATGTAAACTCAATAGCTCTGTGTTTTCTGGACAGTGAGTCGTCGAAAACAAGAAACACAAAGTCACCGTGGTCTCATTGAAATGGTCGTTCTTTTCAATTTCCGCACCGGACGAGTCGTAGTAATGCATCAATATTCAGCACAACATTTTAATAAAAACTGTGCTGCCAGAAGGGTGGAGGTAGATGGTGAAAATGCACTGCAGCTTTGGTTTTGTTGCATTGTAAAGTCTGGGAAGCTTGGTACAGACGTGAGCACACAGCAGAGGTTTGTGCACTTTGTGTGACTCTGAGGTCCCGAATGCTTCGTGCAATCTGCTCCATCTGAGCGCCACGCAGACTTCCCAGAAGTTCTGTTTGACTGCAGGCAAACAATCTGCGCAAGGAGGAGGATTACTGTAGGAAAGTGATCTCCTCTGTCACTTTGTTGGTCTGAGTCTGAATTGTAGACAGCTGATGCATGTTAATCATTCTGTCCTAAGAGATGGAGTGCAGCTGGGATGACATGTGGCACTGCGTCTCAGTTGCCAAGAGATTACCTAAATGAAATGAATACCAATAAAAGCAATTTAAAAGATGTCATAGCAACATTTCTCAAAGATACAAAGTCAAACTGACAGTCAATGTTGGTTTCTCTGTGTTAACTGTGACCGTAACCAAGACAACAAAAGGTCCTCCGACGTTAACAAAGTAGTCAATTCAACACAACACAAGGTCATAGGTGCACTGTGTGATGCTCAGCCAGTTTCTCAAAAGGAACCACAGGTAGCTTTGAATCCAACCCGATACAAGCTTGATCATTTACTATCATCAGTGTCAATCATGATATCAGCTGTTTCAAACATCTGGTTTCATTTATCTGACAGCACAAGGAACCAATTACATGGTTATAAAATCATCTTGCTGCCCTTTCTATTAAATGTGATGATCTCGCTACATGCTACAATGTTACACACACCTTCACCACTCATCCATCTTCACCCAATCTTCATCAGATCCATCAACTTGACATTCAATCAGCCTCATCAGCTGACACCCACCAGTGTCTGGAATCCACAGGGGAATTTATCTCGCCGCTGCTTTGGGCAGACGGCTCTCTTCTACGAATCTCCCTTTAAAGTCCAAAGACTCTATCAAGACTTCATCATCACATATCATCGGTTCATAAAAAGCATTATCCTTTCCTCTTCCGGTTGAAAAACACATGGCACCTTTAACAAAGCAGTTGAAAAATGTGTATATATCTGTTCGAGGAGTACAGATGAGTAACAATGAGTAAAAAACATTGGAGTAAAACGGAACCAGTTCGATGCTGATAAGGGTTGAAATTAAAAAGGGAGGATTCAGCCTTTGCTAGTGAGCCCCGCTGAGACGTTTGAGCAGCCATTAAAAAGAAAGCAGTCCGCAGAAGCTACTTTAGGAGGATGGGACTCGATGGAGACGTTGACATTTGCTGCCAAATACAAATTATTTCCCACCATGGCAATTACAGTGCTGAGAGAGGACCCTGAAAATCCTATGAGCTGCTGTTGCAAGCGAGTATTAAGACAAACCTCTTCTCCACAGGCAAGACCCGTCAGTTTGTCAATCTGGGACCCACATGATCATGTTCAGCGTCTCGCTCACGGCTCATTGGAACATTAGAAATCATTAGAAATACAGCTGCAGACTAAAGTTTCACATTTGAAGCGGAATATTCTTTGACCAGAAGGTACCCTTTAAGTCATAAAACAAAGGAATGCTTTCTTTCACTTAGGAAGCATTTAAAAAATCAGGCACATTCCGTGACAAAGCAATGCACACACTTCTAGAATAGATTAACGCAATTCCGTATTACTGCTCTCATATTTATCTTCAGTTGATTCAGAATGCCGCAGCATCTGTATTAACAAGGACTAAGAAAAGGGATTGTAGGAGCCAAAATGTGTAGTGTGTTGCATTCGCATGTTCAGTTAATCAGATGTGTATGCGTGTGTCTAATTTCACTGTTGTGGGGATCACTGTCATTTGTTTAAAATAGCACAGTTTTTTGACGGTGTAATATGATAATATTGTGACATACGTATATATGTATATACGTTTTGTATAGCGGTACGGTTATACTCACGGAAGAAATGAAGCTGTATTTCGAAAACATTGCATAAATAAAGACAGTACAAAGCTATGTGACCATACGAACCACAACACGCGTCAACGTTTACGCTCCGCTACTGCTTGAAGAAGCTACAGGGATCATATCGCTCCTGTACTAACTTCTCTGCACTGCTCCCTGTTAAATCAAGACAATTTAAGGTACTTCTCCTCACCTACAAGGCACTTGTTAAGAAGCCAATGATACCATATTACCCTACTAGAGAGCTGTGCTAGGCTACTTGTGGTTTCTAGAGTTTTAAAAAGTAGGATGTGAGCCAGAGCCTTCAGTTACCAAGCTCCTCTTTAGGATCCAGCTTCACCTCATTTAACTTGCAAATGTGTGAAAATTGTATATTATATATTCTTCTTCTTGATTAGTCGCAGTAAAACCAGAAGAATGGGTTAAAGTTCTCGGAGCAGGAGCTGCTTGTTAAGGGGTGACGGTGGCGCATGGAGTAGGGTGGGTGCTCCGGGAACCGCAAGGTTGGTGGTTTGAACCCTGGCAGCTCCATGTCCCAAGGTGCATGACACCCAACCCCTAACTTCTCCCCGGGCGCCTTTACGGCAGCACACTGCTCCCGCTGTGTGGGAGGGGTTACATTGGCAATGAAAATGGCTTCTTCAGTTACCAACCCAAAATTGAGCTTGTGTAAATGAAACATACTTCATACATATGTAAACCATCTAATTTAAACCAATTGGGGAAATGCACACTAGAACAAAGGTTTGCATTAAAGAAAAGGTTCTTACCCTGTAGTAATCTGTGCTGTAAATGTCTCTTGACATGCCAAAGTCTCCTATTTTCACCAGAAGTCCGTTCCCCACCAAGCAGTTCCTCGTTGCCAGATCGCGGTGCACAAAGTGTTGCGACGCCAAGTAGATCATCCCAGCTGCGATCTGACTGGCTATGTGGAGCATCTGGGACAGACCGAGTTCCCCGTTGGTCTGCAGAGGCTGCCCATCCACCAGGATCAGGGCGTCTGGCCCGTGGGCTCTGAGGAGGAAGTTGCAGAGTGAGTCAGCAAATATCTCACAATCATACCTGATATATGCGAGACAACCCTGACATCCGTCGGTGTAATGTAGCTGAACATTTTTTGTTGCGAGGGACCATTTTGCTGTGTTTGCATGCTGTAGCCCATTAACTCCAAATTGCATGAATGACTGCTGGCCTAGATACAACTCATTTGATTTTCTTCTTTCCTTCATATACCCTGTGTGAGATGCATGTAATGGTAAAAATATGTTGTAGCATTGTCTTGTGTTAAACCCGTGTCCCAAGTGTCTGTATTTGACCCTGACGTGCAAAGAGCAGCATGATACATAATGTTAGTTTGCAGCTGTGTCCTGAGAAGGGAGGCCGGTCGACTCCATCTGATAGACGCTTCAATACAAAGGACTTCTGTTCATGGCCTTGGTTCATTTCTTATTTGGTATGAAAGTTTCTCAAATCCGCGTTTCTACTTTTTGTCTATTAATTATAATTTGCACCTGCCACTGAGGATGACCTTCACATGTGTATAAAAACTCAGCGTTTTTACTGCTCAGAGACGCCATTTACACCGAGCACTGTGATACGTGCTCGTGTATTCAACCTCCTGCTTGCAAGCAATAGTTAGAGCCACATATATCTGCGGAGAATTTCTCATGTAGTCTTTTTCTCTTCTGAATAAATGTTAAGTTTTGACTTTAATTGATCAACGTGTCGCGATCCTTCTTATCAACCAACTCGGGGGGATCCCGACACCTGCAAACGTCTTATGTTGGATGACTATTGTAATAATGAGATATTGTTTTTCGTGTTGATATTTTGCTGTGTTAACATTCCAAATGTCTCATTAACGTAATCTAGGAGGAAAAGTGCTGCCTACTGAATTAATTTGGCAACATTTTGCATTTTTACGCTCATCAGAGCGTGACCTCCAGCTTCTGTCTAAGATCACCCACATTGGCTTAAGTAGATACTATAGTATATATACATAGTATTTGTGTAGTCATGTGAATTCATATCACAAGAATTATGTTGTATTGTCCTTCATATTCATGATTCAATGAATCTCCATGATCAATTATTCGATAGATTAATGACCCATGAATGCTTAATGAATTACGGCACATTAGCTATTGCCGGTTATACTTTTTCCACCCCAAAAATGTCACACTCAAAAGACTCAATAATCAACATACGTATATTTTTGTAAATGAAATTCAGTCCAAGAGCTAAAAACATGCAGAATCTCCAGTTGGGCCGATAAAGTGGAAGCTTGTTGCGTGTTGGTTAGAAGACAATGGCACATCAACCAGTTACGTTGAATTTGAAATTGAACTGCTGGTACATACTTCTACCCTCCTGGTTCCGTACTAGGGATGCCGATTTAGAAAAAAAGCTTTTCAGGCCAATAGCCGTCCCGCCATCATTAACCTGTTACAGGACTCGCTTCAGGGCCCCAACACAAAAAAACAAACATTTTGGTTTTATTTCATCCAAATTCAATAATTTCCAATGTCAACATTTCATCTGCCTTCATCCGTTCCCACAAATCTACAGCGTGAAGGAGTGAACCTTTTCCTGTTTTTACTACTACACAATGATTCAGGAAAAAAGAAAGTGGGTTATTATTGTTATTATACGTCACCAGTAACAGACACTATGTGGCGTTTAGGAGACTGAAGGAGGAGCCACGTGTAGTTAAATACAAAGTGCTCTGTAAGTTGTCAATCTGTCTGTGTGTGTGTGTCTTTATAGCCTTACATAGTTTTAGGTCTCTTATGGAGGAAGCGATGCCAATGCAGTGGCAGCTTGTTGCGTGCCTGTTTGTGTGTGTGTGAGTGTGTGTGTTTGAGAAGACGGTGGTTTGGATTACAATGGGTGCCGGCTAAATTAGCAGTATGTCCTGGAATAATTGATGCCAGCACCTTCATAGAAACACATTTACTGAGTCAAAATTAGCATTCGGGGCACAAAGAGACTCGCTGAAACGCTGTCCCATACAAGTATGCACACACACACACACGCGCATAAAAACATACACACACACAGTGAAAGTCACACATGAACACTGGTAGACTTTGCTTCCTGGCGGCGGATTAAGTACCAATGTTCTATTCTGTGAGGCAAAGCGCCCTGGGAGCAAATAACATCTAATTACAGCAGACATAATGCAGCCCATTAGCTTACCAACCGCAATTTAAAATTTGGGGTTTTAGCTCTGTTTTGCTCTTTATCCAGAGCTGCAGGTAGGCAGGAGCTGCCGAATTGGACTGAGGCTTCACATCAGGAGATGAGGTGAGGTAAGGACCCCAGAAAAAAAACAAAACTCATGTTGGCCCATTCATTCACTCTTAATATTTGGTAGTGGCTCTTAAATTATTATTTCAATCGAGTGGATTAACTCTTTGGGAAATTAATTCAATTCATATCACATTCAAGAATTTCAATACCTCACACCGATCACGGAAGGATGTGTGTGGTCTATTGTGAGTGAACAGGAATTTGGCAGCAGAGACTCGGTTCTGCATCGTATGGCTTACAAATACTTATTTAAGAGAACTGAAACGTTTTTGGTTTAGCTAACTATTCAAAAAAATACAAATATAACCAAGACTTCCATCGTAAAAGACGCAACTTTGTGCTCTAATAACTAATAAATAGTGTCAGCATTTCCTCTCCACTACTAGGTCCACACGATCGAAAATGCAAGTCATCATCTTCCAAAGACTATTTGGCTGAAAATAGTCAATTCTTCATTGGGTGATGGAACAAAACCTTTTTGTTGAACCTTCTGATTCAGTGATTTGATTTTTTCATAATGTACAAAAAATAAATCTTTGAAGGATTTGACTACGTCTTTGACCAGCAGAATGGTGACAAAATGATATGAAACAAGCGAGATTATTCTGGACATTTGTCTGGTAACTGCTTGAAATGTTCACGGCAATTTGTGTCACTGAAAAAATGAACAATAAAATAATTCAAAGCTCAATAACACATTTTAAGAGCAGATTACTTGTTTTTGTAAATGCTCGATGTGGATTCTTAGAAGTACCAGCAGAAGTCTACGTCCACAGACTGTTTATAGAGCGCCAAAGTTCTCTTTAAACAGGTGAACAGCTGCAACATTTGGTAGAAGCAGCAGCAGTGGGGAGCAGGAGAGAAAAAGAAAAGAACAGATAGAGGCAAGAATCTCTGTGTGTCTGAACCTATTCATTATTTTGGGCATGTTTAATCAAAATCAGCGTTGGGTCTCGTCGTGATAAAGTAGCTCATGTGGCCCCGTAGAATGATGTTAATTACACAGATGTATAATTAAGTGATCTACAATATGTTGGACAATTGTAATTTAGTTGGCTGTAAAAGGTCTGAGAACAAAAACCTTCATGCTGAATGCAATTTCGGGTAATTTTTTGGAAGCGTTAGGTTTGTAAAACTATCTATCATGGGATCGGTCCTGCAAATAAACCTTTGGCGATGACAAGCTGCCGCTGTCGTCACTCGCACCACCAGGGGTCTGCTGAGCTCACCTGAGGAACTTATTGAGGTCCCCGTGCTTCATGTACTCAAAGACCATGATGAGAGGGTCGCCGTCCACACACACACCGTAGAACTTCACTATGTGCTCGTGCTGCAGGTTGGTCAGCAACTCAGCCTCACGCTGGAAATCCTTCCTGGCTGCAAGCGTGGGGTCCTTCAGCGTCTATAGAGAGAGAGAGAGGACATTATAGTGGTATATGCGATCAAATCATGACCACATAACGGGTTGCCCTGTGGAAGCCACATTCCCCTTTTTCTTACTTGCAGTTTGCTGCATCAAACTAAATCCATACTAAAGAGGGACGCTGGTTCGTCTTGTCAAGAGTAATGGCAGGAATTCCCAATGAATGACGCAAAAATCATCTCTTTTAATTCATTCATTGATCAATATCTTCAATTTGAGCGGACCTTTAAAATATCTCTGTTGTTTATCCTTTGAGCTGCGATCGATGATATCTTCCTTCAGACTTGGACCTAACTTGCATACCAGACAGACAAATGTGGCCCTTGAAACAAACTGTAAGATGAAGAAGGGATCGTGTTCCTCATTGGTGCACACAGGGGGACGCAGCCCACTGCCCAATGTGGGTGATTGCCCGACGCCAAAGGTCCGTGTGTCGATCACTCTGGTCCATTACAGCAACAATGCAGTTACCGTGACAACGCTCCAGTCACTCACATGCAAACACAATTGGAAAAAAATCTGCGAGACTTTTTGAGTTTTCAGAGAAAAGTTGACGAAGACAAGACTCCGTGTTCATACCACAGATAGATCCGTACTCCCAACTGGTGTGTCTGGTTTGAAGGTCGGTTATAGGTACAGTCAATGACCCCACTTACTCAAAGAACAACCATCTAATTTTAAAAGCTGTAAAAAGTCTTCAAATTGCATTCAGGTTGGATTAAAATATCCAGATGCTAGAATGGTGTAAGTATAGCAGCCTTTCAGACAAACAAACCAGTAAAATACATCAATAAACAGTGATTACAACTAGACACAATGTCCATTGTCTGGTCCTGCAGTGTCCAAATATGAGTAGTTGCTTTTACAGCCCCTTTAAATTTGCAATCGACTATCACTGGCATTCTGGTTATTTAGATCAGCTAAGCTGCAGACAAAACAACCTAAAGTTAATTGAACTAATCAATTAGGCTTAGCAAAGGATCAGGGTTTGGGGTCAATTGAGTTAAACAACTTTGACACTAGCTGAGTACGTATGCTATGCATCAAAAGTACGTATAACAGGTCGACTTTTGGTTTCACCGAGGAAATAAACGTCAGTTTTGCAGCTGAAAGTCCAGGGATGGTTGATGTCTCTCACTCCTACAGTACGTCGCCTGACCTTCCCCTTTAGGTGCATCACGATTACTATCTTCTTGTATTCTTATTGATGAACAAACACGTGAGTAGTTAACTGCTTGTGTTACCCCAACTGTGTTGTGTCATTTTTATTCTCCTGTGATTACTCTGCATTTATACGGCATGTTAGTAATTCAATTTTGGTTGAAGATTACAGTAACAGATCTAAATTCTTTGGGGTATATGTTTTATCAGAATCAGAACAGAATTTGGATTTTAAGTGTTAGTAGTCAATGTAGCAGTTGTGTAGCGGTTGCCGGTTCTAGTTGATGTTCTGCAGAGATCAGAAATAAATACAGTCACTGGTTGCTTGTTCCTTCATTTTCTCCCTTTTTAAAGTTTGGATTTTGGACAAACATGATAGAAATATAAAACTTTTGTATGATAAAAATAATGTTTGCCACCAATGACAAACAAAGGGCAAGATTTGGTTCACAATTTGTAGAAACGGTTCCAAAACGGCAATTGAAAAATCCTGTTTTAGCTGCTTTCTGGACCGGATGAAAGACGCCATGACATCACATCATCATACATGAATGGTATTTCACTTTTGAATTGATCAAATAGCCGCCCAGTTTGCTCCAAATAAAAGCATATTCCTATTAACGGAGCAGTACAGTACACATGTGTTCACTCCAAACAAACATATTTATGATCACCCTCCATCCGTTTGTCTGATTTGTTCAGATTAGTAGCTTTAATAGCAGTACTGCTGCCATGGTAACATTTGTTATTCATCTCCTTCACCTGTCTTTTTCTCCTTGAATGCGCTTCTGTTCATATCATATTCATTCACTGAGCGCAATAATGTACTTATATTTTGCTAATGCGGACAAAGTACTAATGTATAGAACAAATCTCTGCCTCAAATGTAATGGACAAATTTAAGTAGGCCGATGAAAATAGATGATTATAAAAGAGCCTTTATATTCAAAGCATCTTTGGACAAAGAGAAAGAAGCAAACGTCTCAAAATTTGAAATCACTACAAATAACAGTGAATGGATTTTACATTAGAAGATCACATTTTATGTGATTTTCCCACCATCATGTTTTGGGAGCGATAAACTGTAACCATGGATACAGACATACATCATGATCAATATCATATACTGTATAACTGCATTGCTCCGATACAGAAAACTATGTCCGAAAATAAAGATTGTGAGGCAAGATCTACTGTAAAATGACGAGAAACAATAACCTCACCTCGGCAAAAGCTACCTGGAAAGACTTAAATCTGCTTCTAGTCAGACAGGGAGTCAATTATGATCATTCCTAAGGTGCAATACATTAAATTTGGCCGTCTTCCCATCATGATAACTGCAGAGGAGGACACGCCGAGCTTGGTGGTAATTACTGATTGAATTAGAGCGGATTGGCATTCCCTTCATTAGTCCTTAAAAAGGCAATGACCTGTGACACCATTATCAGAAATATTTATTAACCTCTCATGCATTAACATACTCAGCACATTATTGCATACTTTTCAATGCGTACACATGTTCATATCCACGAGCTCTAAGAACTGAATCGATGAAAAGGTGGCTTCCTGAACCTTCTTGTCAAAGAGGTAGAAGGAGAAACATTTCAGATTGGATCTTACAATAAGAAAAAGTCTTTTTAGACAAACTGAGGTTAAAAGCAGAAGTAAACAGGAGGCCATCATAGTGGTGGTAATTCACTTGGTACAGGCTTGGTCAGTGGCCCTGTGCTTCAAACTGTGCAGCCTGATCTCCAAAACCTGTTCGTAAAAATGTATACGAAAATCTTGAACATACAAATTCGTAGTGATACATACTAAATAAATACTGCAACTGATGACGTCACCCTGTTCAAGTGAACGGGGACCTGCACCCCGTAAACACACTTCGTGAAGTCTAACCATGTAAAATAAACGTGTTATGATTGCATTTTTAACGAGAAATCAATGTTAACTTGTAAGAATAGAAAACTAACCCTAACCCCCTCAAAAAATCCAACATGGCGGAGAGACGTTCACTCAAGAATCCGCCATGTTGTTCACTCAAGGGGCGTGGTTAACCACCGCCAGTTCCTATGTGTTGTTACGAATTTGTATGTTCAAGATTTTCGTATACATTTTTACAACAGGTTTTGGAGATCACGTTGAGCTGTGACCCTCTAGGTTCCCCGGGAGGGAATGTGTGCGTATGTGGGTGTGTGCGTCTATCTCAGATTGGGCTGACTGGTTGTACGGGTGGCAAAAGCAGTCAGCGTGGCGGCCATCATGTTGCCATTAATAACTGCTGCGATGCTAAAAACAGATCCTCAGTCTTCGACATATGTCATGTCAATAACCCAGTTCATGTGGCAGCTTTCAAACCGACATGTGTGTTGTAGCACTACAAATGGCTACAAAAATGTAGCATAAAGTTCTTAAGCTGGAGATGTTTGTAACAAATGCTATGATCTGCAAACCAAGTACTTTTAGATAAGATATTATATGCATGAAATGTGAAATAAATTAGTTTATTCTTTTTAATTAAAGGTATCAGACAATTGAACCTCTAAATAACTGCTCCATGACGCCGAACTGATTGGTGGTGACCAGTGTTTATGTACCCCAGTATCCGGGTAAAAAGCCTCATGCTTTCATTGACATCTATAGTTTTTACAATTGAAGTGACCCCATCACCCAGTCGGGTGGAACTATAGTGGAGATATACCATTAGAACTGTAGTATAAGAGTTTTGTCTTGTGAAATGACTGGAATTTGTAAGAAGGGAGGTCTAACTCATCCTAACTCAACATCATGTTCATGCACTGTAAACCTACGATTGACTTGTGAATAGAACTGGCTCATTGGTGCTATGGGTTGAAGAGAGTGTCACTTAAATAAATTGCCTTTGCTGTAAATACAAGCCAAACCGCACCGTCAAGGCAACACTTAAAACATCACAGAACTGATTCACTCCACGGAAGCGGTAAACTAGCAATTACAAAAGAAGGTGAGGCGTCAGTCTGTAAACTTCCCAGTGAACACACAGCTGCTGTGCAATCACGTGTGTGTCAGTTACTGCTTGATGGAACGCACTTGTTCCATCAGCTCGATGCATTTACACACACTACATGTGTTTGAACACACACACACACACACACACACACACACACACACACACACACACTGCTTCCCCACGTCTTACCTTCACAGCTACCAGCATCTTGTCCTTCGTGGGGCTCAGATTGTAACATTCAGCTAGGAAGACCTTGCCAAAAGCTCCTTCTCCGAGCTCCCTCTTCAAAATAATGTCCCTCCGTTTAATATGCTGAACATCTGTGAGGGAAAGAGAAAAAGGGATTGGGTTCAAATTCATTCCAATCAGTATTCTTACTTCACAATGTTACCGTATCGTTTGGTGGACCTTATTCCAATGAATCCTACAACATTATAATACTGCCTTTTCAATTTCAACTACTTTCAACCAAAGAAAGTGAAAATGGTCTGGGAAATATCTGCATTACCCAGGACATTGTTTCTGGATAGAAAAGAAGTTGCAGTTTAATTTCAAAAGTGCATTTTCTCAATGTTCTGAGCACCACTGCATTCATTTCAAAAATATCAAGAGGAAGCAGTTAATGAGGGAAGGCGACAGGATAAACTGCCGGATACAGTCCACCTTTATCTTTTCAATACAAATCAATCATAGGCTGTAATCAATAAGTGGACACAGTCACCTTGGACTCGACCGAAAGCCGAGTAAGAGATTTATAGGCGTCCGAAATGTTACAACTGACTTTCGTGAACTGAAAAAACACTGCGAAAGGGTTAACGTAGTAAGACAAAACCACTGACAGCTCCCAGGCAGGTAATAAACTGAGGTAATAAATAAGTGAGAATTCACTCATAGACACACATTCATATTCAGACTTCTTTTTGCAACCGAGGCCCTTTGACTTTTCTTTTAAGAATCAAATGTTTCCCTCTGGCAATAAGCAGAAATGTCCTTACTGTTATCCATAACATTTATGGATAGAAATATAGATGTATGAAGAACCCTGACAGATGTTTGGTTTAATGTGAAGGAGTCGTCATCAAAAGTGTCTGTACATTACTGGATGAAAATGAGCTGTTAAGCAAAACTGAATAAATCTGCTATGAAGTTTATACTCATGGTGTGTGTGTGTGTGTGTGTGTGTGTGTGTGTGTGTGAGAGAGAGAGTGTGTCTTAGTGCTGCCAGGTGTCTTGCCCTTGTCACTGTGTTGATCTGTAATTGTAACTGCATTAATTAGCCTGTATAACAGACGGCAACTCGCAATGAACCAGATCACAACCCCTCGAGGTACGAGTGCACTCAAATGGACTTTTCTTAAAGTGCACACGGTTACTTCTCTCTATCAGGCAGTTTCCGAAAAAATAATCCACCATTTTTGACTAAGGCGATGACCAACACACATCTTGAATCTGTCAAGAATACCAATGCATTTGTGCCCCTAACGGTGGCTGAACGACCCCGGTACATTCCATGAGTTTGTTTATTGGATTAAATCCAATAACAATACTCTGAATGAAGTATTCATATTCAAAATTGGTCTTTTCACCAGAGAAGTGAGGTTCCATGGATTTGCCACAGGAAGGTTCCTACATCCTCGTCACCGCATTAAGCCAACGACCTGCTGGTTTGAGGGCATTCCTGTCAGGACCTTCTCTACTGTCCCCTGTGTTCAGGTCCACGGGTGACCACGTATTAAGTCGGTGTGCCTTAAGAAGACTTAAGAAAACCTGCTCTGCAGCATTGGCTGATGCTCTCTGGGTAAATGTGGCCTTGTTGCCAAAAAAAGACTTTCTCTGGCGCACTGCCTCGCTGTCACCTGAAGGTGCCAGGTGTCAGGGTGGAGATCTCCGCAGTAAATCTGATCGGAAGCTTCCGGTAAAAAGTCTTTGTTGCCATTTTTTGGGGCCTGATGTGGGTTTTGTGAAGTACTTTAATGTGTATTATGAACATTCAAATCAAAAGAGGGAAGCACACTTAACATCTACTCCCCAACACCCACAACTGATCATCTACCTGCTTCAACAGTGCACCTCAGCATGTAACCAATCCCCTTAAAGCAAATTTAGGGATTTGTCTTACTAAGAAGTGTGAACAAAAGTGACTTAACATAAATTAATAAGGATGTCTATCAAATACAAATGAATAAAATAAAAGGTCTCTTTGTGTAAAATAATTTAAATAATTCTTCACAGTGATAATCTGATGTCAGTTAGAATCAATTAAAACAACTAAGGTAGGTTCAGTGAAAAAATTCTGGATAACTAATTTGTAATGCTTAAGTTACAAATCGATGACTTAATTATGTCTGTTCACAATATTTTCTGACTCCTTTTGGCTTTTTGACCAAACAGACATCTGTGATACACTTATTGGGTTATATGAATAAAAATGTACTTGACTCTGTAGTGTTGATTATGATGTTGATGAGATGCTACACACAAGAGACATAGTCATACTTTCTAAATAAATTCAGTATTTTAACAAAAACTAGTTTTTTGAAGTCAGAATAATGCTAAATGGACTCCACTCACACCCATTGATGCACAGCCAGAGGCTGACATGCACGGTGGCACCTGCCCGTCACGACCGACTCCCCAATCACACACACATTCTCTGGGTGTCTCCGGGTGCAAACTGGTGGTCTCTCCTCAGGAGACAAGGACGCATCATGGTGTGTCGCAATTGAGAAATTTCTATTGAGAAACAATAATTTGAGTCCAGTTTTCGAAATCAGAATTCTTCGAAATCCTGCTCTTTATGTTTTTGCTGCCCGCATGAAGTCAGAAAACAAGTCCCAGAGCCCCAAAGCCAAAACAGTGTTAATATGTCTTAATGAGGTTAAGACTATGCTTTGGGTGACACATATTTCTGCTACGCCTCGACTTGATAGCATAAGAAATGATGCACTAATTAGTACAGGTCTCAAGATGAACAACAAGCAGTATTCAGCTCAGGTCCCTGCAGGACAACAGCAAGAGACTATTTTTTGAGTCTGAGGCCTTGAGGGAAAGTTCAATTGGGGCATATTTCTTTTTTTATTAAGACACGAAAGTCTTTATTGCATTTGGAGTAAGACCCTCAGACATTTAGACATCCTAACTAAAAAAGTGCCCTCAGCAGAGTGCGGATATCCGCAAGGTCTGTCTGCAATGACACATGCTGTAATGTTTGAATAGACGAATAGTACCCCCATCTGCCCCCCATCTACAATGTTAGCATCTCAGATTTTTGTGATGTTATAGATCTGATGGATCAGCTTTCTTTCCCACAAAATGACTTTGTGAAGCAACAAATCATGACAAAATACATTACCCTTGAATTGTAAGGCAGCTTTGTTGTCCTTATATATAATTCATTTATACGAGCCAAGGTATAGCACATCTATGAGCGCACCAGCTCTGGCAGCCTGACCTGTGCTTGACTGCGTGGCGCTTGGCGTTGATGTTTGATGAACAGAAAGTGTCAGTCCGGTTGTGTTTAAAGTTCAGTTCAGTTCAGTTCTCCCCCCCAGCAGTTAAGGCAAGTGAGGAGTCAGCAGTCAATGATGCAATAAAAAAAGTCAATAGAACATGGCTTCATAAAGTGTGAACCGACTACAAGACGTCCTCAAGTCATATATGGAACATATGAGTCCAGGAGCAAGACACAGAGACACACACGCAACGGAATACATAATATTCTGCAGAGATAATGAGTCCGTAGGATGGATGGAGGACGGGGGAAAGGACACGGGAGAGGGTTAATTACTGAACTTAACAACTTGGCTTGTGTAATGGAATAATTGCCCTGGGAGGTGCTGTCGCCTCTGGCATTCAGGCTTCACAGCCCTCAAAGCTCCATGAGAATAATTGCTAATGAAAAAGTGTGACCGTCATGCTACAGGGTGGTCATATTTATCCTTTGTGTTCCTTTGGTTCATGTCTTACGGCTCAAATTTTCACTGGAGGATGGAGAGTGTTGCTGTTCAGAGAGTTGGCCGTTAGTTGTTAATCCCCAGAGAGGCGCGTGTTGTCCAATGAACTTGAACATTCATTGAATGAATGAAATAGTCTTATTAAATACTTTGTTCTTTACATACTTGAATGTGCTGACAACAAAATCACACTAAAATGATCAATGAAATGTATTAACCCATGGAGGTCTGGATTTAGAGTCACACTCAAAATTGAAGTGGAATAACACATTACAGGCTGATCCAACTTAGATGCAATGTCCTTAAAACAAGGCTACCTCTGGCGAGCACATGGAGGGCTGTGCCACCCCACACCATTACTGAGCCACTGCCAAACCGGTCATGCTGGAGGATGTTGCAGGCAGCAGAACGTCCTCCAGACTCTGTCACGTCTGTCACATGTGCTCATGTGAACATTGTGGCACAGGGCGCCAGTGGTGAATTTGCCAATCTTGGTGTTCTGTGGCAAATGCCAAACGTCCTGCCTGGTGTTGGGCTGTAAGCACAACCCCCACCTGTGGACGTCGGGCCCTCATACCACGCTCATGGAGTCTGTTTCTGACCGTTTGTGCCTTCTGTCCACAGCTCGCAGTGCTGTGCCCTCCTGGATGAGCTGCACTACCTGAGCCACCTCAGGTGTCATGCTACCAGAGTGAAAGCATCACCAGCATTCAAAAGTGACCAAAACTTCAGCCGGAGAGCATATGAAGTGAGAAGTGGTCTGTGGTCACCACCTGCAGAACCACTCATTTATTGGGGGTGTCTGTCTTGCTAACTGCCGGTAATTTCCACCGGTTGTCTTTTCCATTTGGACGACAGCATGTGGAATCGATTGCTGCTTCCTGTGGGCGGTTTGGTTTCACAGAAGTGTGATGGACATGGAGTTGGGACATTGTGTTCTTTGAGTGTTCCCTTTATTCTTTTGAGCAGTGTACAATGGAACAAGCGTTAACGGAGGCGAATATTCCATAAAACGTTGATTTCTTTCCGAGGGAAAGAGGCTAAAGCAGGAAGCAAACAATTCAGAAGCTTTTTCGTTGTCTATCTTACACTTGTACGGTGTTCATTTGTTTGTTACACAGATGATGTTGTGGGTCGGTTGGACTCGCTGTGTTTTGAGCTTTTTAATTCAACAAACAAACAATCTTTTTGTTAAATTACCCAACAGATGTTTACTTCATCCCAATTAGAAGCAATATAAAGAGCAAACTGAGTTGATATTGGGGAGCTCCAGCCTGCTTTTCATGGTCAGCTTCCGCTCCATTTTAAAGGTCACAGAGTTATGTGAACAAATACTGGTCTGTAACTGTGGCGTCACAATGAGGTGATTAGGTTATTCAGTTGTAGTAAGTTAGTAAGACGGCCCAGGCAGGACAGCCGGTTGGCTCGGTTTAACAGTTCAGGGGCTTTCCGGGGCGTTCAAGCAGAATTCAGCATCGATCCTGTGGACATAACCAGGCTCATGACGTCAAGCTCCAGTAAACTACACCCTGAAACACCACGTCTTTCACCCAACACTCACTGCAAACATCCACTTGCATGCGTTGAAGGTTTGCTGAATGACTTGACCGTTCCGCCACTGGGTTGCAATTAGAGAGACTGTAACGAGCTCTGGGACTCGCGTACGTACAGCTGCTACAGAGGAGCGAGAGGCGACATTAACAGTAACAGAGCGTCTCGTCTGCATGTGCTACTGAAGGGACGCTGCTTCAGCTTTTCAGTCATTCTGAGTAAAGACGGCTTCCTCCAAAACATCTAATGGGCACTTTAGCCTGGATAAAGATTGGTGGGGGGTGTAAAAAAAGGAGCTTTTTAAGATGATGATCGGTTAATGATCAAACACACACACACACACACCATCACCAGTGGCAAAATCCAGCTGGTAATAATCCCACAGCGTGACTCTATTGATGGATCAGATCGCCATCGGCATCAGTCATGTTTTGTGTGTGTGTTTTGTCTCTAGGGCAGCGGTTCCCAAACTCAAGAATGCCGCGGCCCACTTTGAAATCTGAAAATCTGATCAAAACATAAACTAAGGATGATTAAATGACCTTAAGAATTTAACCAATTAAAATGAATTAACCAACCCCTAATGTTTTGTGTACCGTTTTCTCTGGAGCTCATGTGCCGTGTTTTCCGCACAATGAGACGCACCTTTAGGAAATGTTTCATATATCGGGCGCTTCAGATGATAAAGCGCATAAGATACTGCAGTCAAACGTTTGGCGTCGGGGCGGGTGGATGGGGGGTGTGGGGAGGTGGAGACGGTGCTTTCAGGGTCCGATGCTGCGAGGTGCGTCCGCTCCCGCCGTCCCCCTCGCCATCCACGACTTAAATCTTCGGCTCCTTTTAATCAAAGCCAAAACCTCACTTCCTACATTGTGCACCATTTAGGGGGGAAATTGGTAGAAATGTAACGTGTGCTTTTTTAACTATATAATCACATAACTTGTTGAACGAGCTGTTTCTGTGTATATATGGTCAGGCGAATGGTTTGGCCGGTCAGGGAGGGCGGTGGGGTAGTAGTCAGTCCGCTGGTGCTGGTCCAGAATTTTTCTGGGGAGTGGGGGCGCACCTCTGTTATAATGGTGGGGAAACACTGAACTACCACCAACCACCGGAGGAACCTGCCACCGACCACCGAAACCTGCCGTTCTGAAAAAGGAACCTGCCACCAACCACCGGAACCTGCCGTTCTGAAAAAGGAACCTGCCACCGACCACCGGAACCTGCCGTTCTGAAAAAG
This sequence comes from Gasterosteus nipponicus, assembly GCA_014132575.2. Classification (NCBI taxonomy): domain Eukaryota; kingdom Metazoa; phylum Chordata; class Actinopteri; order Perciformes; family Gasterosteidae; genus Gasterosteus; species Gasterosteus nipponicus. The sequence continues at coordinate 223,170 of BMAF01000001.1, forward strand.
AACCTGCCACCGACCACCGGAACCTGCCGTTCTGAAAAAGGAACCTGCCACCGACCACCGGAACCTGCCGTTCTGAAAAAGGAACCTGCCACCGACCACCGGAACCTGCCGTTCTGAAAAAGGAACCTGCCACCGACCACCGGAACCTGCCGTTCTGAAAAAAGAACCTGCCACCGACCACCGGAACCTGCCGTTCTGAAAAAGGAACCCGCTTCCGACCACTTTTCACTCTTGGAACTCTGCCTCCAAGATGATCAACTGTGTGTAGTTTTGTTTTTAAAATAACACTAACAATTAAACAACAGTGTCTAAAAAACACATGAAAACAAGTGATTACTCATTACTTTTAAGATTTAGTCTTTGGAGGAAAAACAAATTAAAAAACAACATTGTAACAACAACATTCATTAATCGCCATTAATCAAGATAAATGAATTTCAAAATGTGTGATTAAATAGACTCTTTTGTTAAATCTATTGACAGCCCTAATATATAGCATATATGTATATGTGTAAATAATAGGCGCTCAAAATCCTTACTGCATCAGAACAGTCCAGCAACTGTACTCCAAGCAAAGGGCCAACTGGTGAACTAGGTCAACATCACTTTCAATGAAGCTTAGGCGTGAATTCAGTCAGGAAGACTGAAGAAATGAGTGCCTGCCCCAGGGGCCTCTGCTGTCTATGTTATGCCATAAGCTGATTGGGGGCGGAGGTACCGTTTTGGTAAACCTATCGCGTTAAAAGCTGTTCTCATCTCTGTCGCTGTCAGTTGTCATTTCAGGAAGCACCAGACGCAACCCTCCACCCCCCCTGACACCTCCAATCAGCGGGATAATCTGGCATATCGGAAGATTAGAGCAATTTATCCTCTACCACCATCACTAGTGTCTGGACTCCCAAAGGCGGGATGTGCCTCATCTGATCTCGGCATCCCGGCCTCTGGTCTGTCCTACGGCTGGATGGAGTCCAATCCCCAACAAACTTTGCACTTTTAATACTCATGCTTGTTTTAATACGTTAGTGTTAAAAGTTCAGAGGTCTCTCCTGATTGAAACGCAAGAAACCAACACTAATATTTGATCCGATCCGAGGAGTTGCAATTGTTTTTAGCTTGATTGGAAGGAAAAAGAAACTGGCAGACAGGCAGACTGCAGTCTGACTGTGACTCTCTCAAACATTTATGCTGCAGTTTACATGCAAGTCTGTCCAACCATATTTCTAACATGTCAATACTTGATTGATGTTTAAAAAGAAGTGCTTTGTGAGGTCACAGTCAAATTCAAACCAGTCCAAGGGAACATTTGTTCTTGAGATATCACATCCATGAGAATGGACTAGAAATACAGAGCCACAGCTATTGGCGGTAAAGAGCCATGACAACTGAAAATAATCCCCCACCACATTCCAACACATGCACAGTGTGTGGGTGCGTTTACTTACAGGTGGCTGGTTTGTTACAGTTGTGTCCATGTCTGAAGTACTGTGGGTTCTCGATGACGGGGATCCTGGTCATTCCAATCACCACAGCGTCCGACCCGGGATCCAGCGTACAGGGGCTGATAATTCCATGGTTCACATGATGAAGGGGGCTGGCGGAGTCTTCCTCACCGCTTATTACTGCTACCGGTCCTGAAAAAATAGAACCACAAACTTAACACCTGCATGTGCAACAAAAGGCTAAATGAAATCTAGCTCAATATTTCTAATTCTTGAAGAATTGTTGGAGCCTTAACAAAAAACTAAAAAAACTATTAAAAAATCTGAGAAGGTTACTTGCTGCTTGCAATGGATAACCAGGAGAAAAATGGCTTATTTTAGTTGTTCCACTGGAATGGCACCCAAGAGAGCCCATTATCACATATTCACATCTGTATAAGGTACCTCATTACCTTTTGTTACTGGAGGCACATTCAAATGTTAAAAAAGTTATGGATGAGCTAATCTCAGGTATTTCTGTTCCATTTCCTGTGATCACAACTGCTCAAACTACCAGAGTACAATTAAAAGGAACTCCATTTTGGCTAAATGTTTTAGCTGTACCAGTGTGTATCATTACCAATGAATGTATGTCAGAAATCACATACAGTATGCTGATATTCTTGCAAATATGATTTGTACATTAATTCGGGCTCAGATTTGTAGCAGCTCTTAAATCCACAGCGTCTCCCAGGGAGCTCGGCGTTTGGACTTGTGTTGAAGGACACTTCTAAAGAGACCTTGTGAGTATTGATGGATGTGTTGGCTGCTGCGGAGGAACACACTCTGACCTTTGTCACTTACTGCACAACCTATGTTAATATTTAGGGCCACGTGTCAGACAGGCTGACATGTGACACATCCGTCTGACGTGATGGATGATGGATAAGAGAGGACACGGAGGGAGTGGAGGAGAATCACACGGCGCATAGAGAATGGTAGGAACAGGTGGTAGACAGTTTACATGGAGCACAAAGGTCAGAGCATGAATGATGTTAGAGGACCAATGGGCAGACTCACTGAGGAACCAGGACTTTGAACTGGTAGCTGTCATTCTAATATACTGTCAAAACTGTTCATGTCACTACTTGTGGTTCACATTCAGTGTCTAAACCAGGGGACTCGCGGGACACAATGGGTTCCAAAATCTGACAGAGGGGTTTGTGTGAGGAGGGCGGTGGCGTGGTGGTTATCACTGTTGCCTCACAGCAAGAAGGTCCTGGGTTCCACTCCGCCCAGAGGCCTTTCTGCGTGGAGTCTGCATGTTCTCCCTGTGCCTGTGTGGTTCTCTCCGGGTTCTCCGGCTTCCACCCACAGTCCACAGACATGCTCTGGAGATCAGGGTGATTGGGGACTCTAAATTGCCCGTAGGTGTGTGAGTTTGTTAGCCCTGCTGGCTGGTGACCAGTACAGGGTGTACCCTGTCTGTTGGCTGGGATAGACTCCAGCCCCCCTGTGACCCTGTGTGCAGGATAAGCGGTTTGATGATGGGTGGATGGACGGGTCTGCGAGCTGGACGAACCACATTGATCTTAATGTGCAGCCGGGGCTTTCGGCAAAGTGACATCACTGAGGTGTTGTTGTGTTTCAATAATGTTTCGCTGACCAGCTATTAAACCAGGAAGTCCAAATCTGTGAATATCTTTCCAGCTCTACCAAACTCCATCGCACAGATGCTGCGCCGAATTCACAGTTATTTTTGGGAAACTCCCGTGTGGTTGATGAATGGTTCTGTGATTCATGCCAAGTAGGATCCAAAACAGTTCGCTAAACAGAACTTTGTCTCTGGCGTCAATGGTTTTACATCCAATCTTAAATATAGTGCAAAAAAAGGGTTGAATCGTAAGTCTCACGTGCCTCTCTCTCCTCAAGGCAATGCGATTGAGGAAGCTGTCACTCATGATGACACGCCCCTCCCAGTTGATGCCCCGCCCCCTACACAACATCAGGGTCAAAAGTCTGAATGTGAAAAAAAAAGATCCCAACTCAAAGAAAAGATCTGAAAGTGAAAATATTTGAGTGAAAAGTGAAAAAGTTTTGCATCTGAAAATATAAAATCTGCAACCGAAAAATATAATACATTGAATATCAAAAACTAAATACAAGTGAAGAATGAAAAAAAAAAATATATATATTATTAAAAAAAGGACAAATTGTTTCTCAAGACAACTGAAGCTTCGCATTACTCTAAATACAGAATTTCTGATGACACATATACTTCACTAATTGTTATAGTAAAATGTTCTACATCTAAAATAAATTAAAAAAAACATTTTAAACTGACAGGAGTTCTGTCTTTCTGTCTGAATCACAACGTGCAAGAGTCAGAAAAGGACAGTTGGTCAGTTGCCTACTATGCCTGAAACTTACTCTACTTCTAGAGTTACAGCTCCTCACGTGCATTGTGACACGTTTTAGTTCATTTTAAAGGTTTTGGAAAAAATTGGGAATGTTTCAAACTTTTGATTAGTTATCCTTTATTCGGGTTCAAATATATATGTTATAGGAATGAACAGAGGTGTATCCATCTGTTAAAAAATCTTTGTTTGGGACGAGCTGGAAATACTTCTCTAGGGTTCCAGAAACTTAAATTGGTTCCGTCCAACATCGCAGTCCAAGAATACACGTGGGTTGAAACGCCAGGGGACGGGCAAGTGTGTAAATCCACAGCAAATCATTTAATCAGTGTGTTGCTAAATTATGGCTGATAATTACTTCACCTTTAACACCTCCCAGTGTCCCTGGAGGTGAGAGGCCGAAGCTCCCAGCAGACTTCTGCCTTACCCGGTCCGCCTCTCCCTTTGTCTCTAACCCCCCCACTGAATCTCTGCCTGTCCGCACAGGCTATTCCTCGTCTTGCTCCCATATGCTGCCCGTCTCCATGCGCGTCATTCAGAAACCTTTAGCAGCCAGATAGCACCGATGCTCCAACTGCCCCCCCTCTCTCTGTGTTTTGTAATTGGTTTGCTGCTCTGCGCTTTGGGGGTGGGGAGGCAGGAGGAGGCTGACAGCAAAGTGGTGCCATGTAGACAGACAGGGGAAGAACAAGAAACCAGAAACAATCACACTGACTGGGCGCTGGCTGGTAGACGGCCCCCCCCTCGCTGATCCACTGTAACTGGAGACAGCACAAGATTACAAAACGCAACAGCCGTGTTAGTGTTAGCATGTAGCTTCAGATAGTAACAATGTATTTATTAGTAAATAGGAGTACAAACTGGAACCATCACGCCCACCTTTCATCTCCATCTTTGCCTCCTGAATGATGGAGGTCTAGGAAGTAAAGTAAATGATGGATGGAAGCTTTAACTCGGTTTCATGGCGATGTGACCACGTCGTTGTGGCACTCTTTAATGATTAGGATCAGGTACGGGGTTTCACGGTGGACGACGATACCCCCGACTGGGGGGAACGAATCGATATAAAAGAAGCAGAAGCGACCATGCATGCGTGAGGAGGACCGTTCTGTAATTCTCACAATAGCAAAGTCATTCGGGGGGCCGCAAGTTTGACATCGAGTCTAAGGTCACAAACACCTGTGCCCCCTCCTCAGGGGGGGGCTGGGTCAACTCCACATCAAAGAGAGAGAGATAGCATTGTCCTTCATGATTGAGAGGGACAACGTTGTTTACACGTCAATAAAACTTCCCAACATGGGTTCCTTGGGAAAATGCCCAGATCCTCTTTATCTCAGGAACATGCATCAGTTCAGGAGGTTGAAGTGGACCTTCTGGTGCCCCATAGGCCGATCGCCGAGGCAGTGCCGATAGAGCACCTGCCATTGTAAAAGAAGTGTTAGGAAGGAAAAACAGAGCAGCTTTCTAGCCCTCTGAAGTTTAACTGGGCATACGATCAAAATAACGAAAAACATGTATTAACAAAGTGAAATAAATAAATACCCATGATTATCGATTTCAGATTGAACATCAGAAGCAGAAATTCCCAGATCTCAAAGTGGTGAAACAATATCTTTTAACACCTTTTAGAGCCAAAGAGTAAATACATACACTGAGGAATCACTGTTTGTCAAGTTCTACCTGAGAAATACTGAGTAGCCAACTGGTCCCTACTGACGTGGGTTACAATGGTGTACACCAATTAGCAGGCTCATAAGACTGTCATCATATAGTCACATGGTATATTCTTGATATAAAAAGGAGACAACCACACTGAGAATTACGAGCGGAGGTCGCGAAGGAGACCATTGTTTGTGTACCTTGCAAAACCAACCATTATAAAAGGGCCATTTGCAAAATCCTGAACAATGAACAGTGATTCTGTTGCCTCTTGAACAGTTCTCAACATGGCTACGTCCGAGCTAACGCTAACCTCCCTGACACAGCAAAGACACGGCAATGGAACCTTTTCTCCATGTAGTTATTATCCCTCCATTCCCATCAACATCGTCACCCTCCACGTCTGTATTCAGACTGAGTCCTGAGAGGACAGACTATCCGGGAGTGAACCAGTAACATTACTGTGTTGCTCAAGGACACTTCGACAGGAAAACTCTCTTTTCCTAAAATCTACCCTGACAGCTTCTCATTAAAAGCACTCTCTTCTTCCCCCTTTGTTTCTCTCCACCACCAGCCCCCCGTCCTCCCCTTTGGGCAGGCCAATAATGAGAGAAAGTGCAGTGAATGCCTGATGAGTGAGAGTTTTCATTTTTTCAGCATAGCACGGGTAATAGTGTACTGTAATCACAAATTGACAATTTCAAATATTGATCTGAAGTTTTGGGGTAGAGAAACAGTGCATCCATTCTGCTGCTTTCATTACCTCGTAGTGCATAATGGACCGTTTCCTTATCTCTGAAGAACACTAGCTGCAGTGCATTTGTACACCACAGGGAATAGGATCAGCGCATCTACTCATACAATGAACTTGAAATGTTTTTCAGGTTTAAAGCAACAGGCCGTGGTTAACTGTGCAGTGAGGCATCTTTGACCAGTAAATACTGCATAATGACGTACCGTCACAATCAAAGCAAAACATGTCTGTTCAAATAGAAAGTAGGTCCAACAGCACGGTGCTTCACTAGCGACGGTGGCGCATGGAGTACAGAGGGTGTGCCGAGGACCGCATGGTTGGCGGTGTCCTTGAGCAAGACACCCCACCCCTAGATGCTCCCTGGGGAGCCTTATGGCTGCACACACCATGGAGTGTGAATGTAAATGTATGGTCGCTTTGGATAATGTAATGTAATAGAAAAACAAAGATTCATCCAAATACAAAGCACGAAACAACCCATACAGTTAATCCACAGATCGTGCCAGGAACAACAAAATACAGTATATACATTTATCAAATATTATAAAGCCTAAAAGAGCAGTATCACCAGCAAAGGTCGGTTGGAAGAAGGAGGTGGATATTTGTTGTGGCTTGGATCTGAGACGAGCTCGGCCCCAAAAGTGCCTTTTGTGTGATTAAAAGTCTTCAAATAAATCCTCATTGTCAGCCAGGCAGAGAAGCTAAAGAAGGAGTGATTCAATCAAATGTTATGTGTACAGCCCCGCGGTCACTAACGGGCGGATGCAGCACGGATCCGGACCCAGACGCCATTGCAACTGGATGCTCGACCTACAACCAATTTATTTTAGCTAATTTAGCCAGCTTTGCTTTTCCTGTTTTCATGTCACTTGTTCAGCAGTTTGTATATTTGTCATTTGTATATTTATGGTCAATAATGGGTTTAAAATGTTTGGCAAGAGACACTGGGAAGCACCACATGAATTAGAACTCTGTTGGTCACAACCTTCAAACCCCTATAGCCTCTTCCAAGGTAGAAGGTAGAAGGACCAGCAATGCGTGACAGTTAGATGGAGAGGCTGCCCGCTGTCTCCCACCAACAGTCGCCTCTACAAACAACGGCTGGTTTCTATTAGAGACGATGGCGAACCGGTGATTCTGACTGAGCAATCAAACATGTATTTTGTCGTTTCATTCTACAGATGATGACAGCAGTTTTAGAGAAACGTAAACTCGTTGAAAGGAATCTTTCCTCATTCTTGTCCTTGATGTAGTGTCTCAGCTGACTCTCATGCATCATTTGACTCTGTAAATGCTTTAATTGATTTAACTTGAGCGTCTTGAGCATCTGGTATTTGGGGTGGAGACAACAATATTATGCCACATTTGGAAGGCAATCTGAGCAGATGCTGGTGTCAGATTATGGATTACATTTAAAGAGCGGGGAGTTTCTGTGAATGCCGTCTGAATACAGATGAGAATGCTGAGCGTAATGGCCGAAACGCGGCCAATGAAGCGAAAAGTTACCCAAATTGGCATTACGACTGTCTGACAACCTCATTTCAGTGACAGATGACCCAAATGAATTCATTTTTAAACAAGTTTAAAAGTTGCACGCATTAATTTAGGGCACTGGAATCGTTACATAAGTACTACTTCAGACACATCAGCGTTCCCATTTATTGGCTCGTGCAAAGATTTGATGTAAATGAAGTTGTCCAATGTGAAGACAAATGTGACCCTGCGGCTCCTCGTGTCAAATTGCCACTGAAGTTCATGTGTTCGTGGAAAAGACAAAAAACGACTATTACTGAAGTTTGGACCTAAAGGTGATCTACAACCATGACCCTGACATCTAATATCCATCCCAAACTTCTATATTGAGAGTGTCACGATACTGCAGGGTTACCCATTGCTGCTTTTACAAAAAAATTAAAGAATATTTAAAAAAAAAATCCATAAAGCAGAATAACTACATTGGATTAAGGCAAATAATAGGATAGTGTTGAAAAAGAGGGAAAGACAACTCCTATGCCACCTTAATTCTACAATATGCATAATCTAAAATAATTTCTTGTCTTATACTGTATAACTGTATTGGTATATTGGTATATTGCCCAGCACTGGTCATTCCCCTCATTCCTTTTTCTATTTGGTTTACTGAGATACGAGTGGAAGAGACAAAGCTGGTGGAGGACAAGAAAAGGCAGCTGGGTTTGTTATCATTCATCCCCCTTTCACTGCAGACCGAAGTAAACCTCCTGAAAATGTTGGTTGATAGGAACATTTTTTAATATTTCTATAATATTTATGATTATTTTAATCAGTTGTTATTCATTGTTAGCTCAGTGTTGTGTGCAAGATGCATGTTTATAACGGCAGTGGCAAGGCCACCCTGTACCTTTCAAATATTAATGAATATATGAACCTGCGTGCACAATACCAGCGTAGCTATGATTATTCATGGCAGTAGGCCCAGTATGAACACAAATTTATTCAATTTATATAGTAGGGGTCGCCATCAGAACCCTGCACTGAAAACCAGAGGAATTTCTAGGCTGTGGCACAAGAGGATTCTTTGTGAACAATGACAATTCTTTATTCTAATTGTAATGAGCCAGTTCCCTTCCCCCATGTAGGCTTTCCACCACTGGGACTGTTAACCAATGAGGGGCCTGTCTAGGGAGAAGCCACATGTGTGTGTCCCACTGCCGTTGTGTAGCAAAGTCATATTTAAATCTACACTAAAGGTAAAGTAAAGGTATAATTATGTGTACGTTTGATCGAGCCATTCAAATGGTAATGAACAGTAAGCGTGCGGGGTAAACACCTTCACTCATCTGCTTTGCCTCTTGCAAGGGGGGCATTTTCTTGTTTGTTTTTCATCTCTGTTGTTTTTCATTCTCTCCTGTGAAATATTAATTTCACTCCTTTAATTAGAATTTCAGAAGCCGCAGCAGCATGAATGTAAAGATACGGGATCATCTTAATTCTAAGTAATCTAAGCTCTTTCAAATGTATATCACACAAAACAAGTGCTTTGCGCACAAATAAACAATTAACAAACTCTATTACGGTTCAAATGTAATGACAACTCTGTGAAGATGTTACTTTCTTTTACAGCCACACTCATCATTTAAATAATCATTTAAAATAGGTTCATTGTGCTGCTTTGGAAATCACGTCACAGATCATTAACTCCGTGTTTAAGTGTCGTGATGCATGAGCTCGTCACATGCGTGCAGAGATAGTTGGCTGCATGCTTTATTGTCCAATCCCAGTAAGTAGAGAATTCATGTTGAAATGGCCAGTTAACTAATTAATCCACACGTATGAGCCATTCAGTGAGTGATGAAGAGCTGAGTGTATGTCGTCATCCATGGGTGCCTTTCATGCTCATTTTCTTGTAGTCAGACACCAAAGCCTCTTTACATATTACCATCACATTGTGTGCTTTTGCTTTTAATTGACAAACAATGTTGATAACTAGGAAAGTGCAGGTCGCCATCATGTGTGTCTGCAACGACCTGCAGTGTCGTTGACTTTTCTTTGTTTTCTCATGTGGATCGATGTACTGAACTGTGGAGGTATGAAAATAAAGTTACAGTAAAGTCAAGAAAGTGACTCACGTAAACAAATCCTAAGTCTCTGCTAACCTATGAGCCGTGTGACACAGAAGCCAGAGAGCAGAACCACGGAAACATTCTGAGCCCGTGTTAGTCAGTGTTTGTGTGTGAATAAGTAAAGCAGGCCCTGAGGATCCGGTTTGGATTTTAATAAAACACCAGAGCAGATGGCAGTATGATCTGGGACACAGAGAGACAGTCACACATATCAAAGTGAAGAATGCTTTCTCCTCTAGGTTCTCTTTCTGTATCGCCACTTCGTCTCTCAAATCACTCTTTCATTCAATGTAATCTCGCGTCATGAAGCACCGAGCTCCTCTCTCCCGCTCTCGTTCTACAATAATCCACATTTTATCCACATGACTAATTCAGCTTCTTTCCAGGAGTTTTTATGTGCGTTCTCCCCTAGCAGGTCTCCCTAGATCGTGGTTCCTTCTGGACCCTGGTCCTGACACCTGCCGTGGCCCTGCTGACGCCTGCTGCTGCCATCGTCATCGTCATCATCATCATTATTATTTTAGCTATTAATCATATTACTGTACTCATAAACCAACCTTACCCTCTCCTAAAGTCTCTGTGCTCTCCCTCCCCACAGGCTTCTGTGGATGGTGGTTCTATGTGATGGTGGTTCTATGTGATGGTGGTTCTATCTGGACTTCAGCTCTGCCTTCAACACCATCATCCCGTCTCTGCTGCAGGACAAACTCTCCCAGCTGCACGTGCCCGACTCCACCTGCAAGTGGATCACAGACTTCCTGTCTGACAGGAAGCAGCACCTGAAGCTGGGGAAACATGTCTCAGCCTCTCGGACCATCAGCACCGGTTCCCCCCAAGGCTACGTTCTTTCCCCTCTGCTCTTCTCCCTGTACACCAACAGCTGCACCTCCAGCCACCAGTCCGTCAAGCTCCTGACACCACCCTCATTGGACTGATCTCTGGTGGGGACGAGTCCGCCTACAGGTGGAGTCTGACCATCTGGTGTCCTGGTGCAGCCAGAACAACCTGGAGCTCTAAAGACAGTGGAGATGGTTGTGGATTTCAGGAGGAACAGAGCCCCACCCTCCCCCATCACCCTGTGTGACTCCCCCGTCTCTATTGTGGATTCCTTCCGTTTCCTGGGCTCCATCATCACCCAGGACCTCAAGTGGGAGCTGAACATCAGCTCCATCACCAAGAAGGCTCAGCAGAGGTTGTTCTTCCTGAGGCAGCTGAAGAAATTCAACCTGCCAAAGACGATGATGATCCACTTCTACACGGCCATCATCGAGTCCATCCTCTGCTCCTCCATCAGCGTCTGGTACGCTGCAGCCACAGCCAAGGACAAGGGCAGGCTGCAGCGTGTCCTCCGCTCTGCAGAGAGGCTGATCGGCTGCAACCTGCCGTCCCTGCAGGACTTGTTCGCTTCCAGGTCTCTGAAGCAGCTAAAAGATGGTAGCCGACCCCTCTCACCCCGGACAGAACCTGTTTGTGCCCCTTCCATCTGGCAGGAGGCTGAGGTCCATCAGGACTAAGACCTCCCGCCACACCAACAGTTTCTTCCCGTCGGCAGTCGGGCTCATCAACAGAGCCGGTCCCCCACTGACTGACTCTGACATTCCACCGGTCACTCCCCTTCATACTGCACATGTCACTTTAACTGTAACTCATCACTTTGTCGTCACTCGTCACTTTGTTACTTGTTTGTTACTTGTTCGTTAGTGCACTTTATGCTTAATATTTTTCTTTTTAACTTTTATTTTAACTTTATTCCCTTGTTTTATACTAACCCATAGCCTTATTCTACTAACCCATTGCATTAGCATTTCATTTTACTTTATTTTATTACTTGTGCACTGTTGTCTTGTCTGTCTACTGTCGCACACCAACCGCCAAGACAAATTCCTTGTATGTTTGGCATATTTTGGTAAATAAATGTTTCCTGATTCCTGATGGTGGTTCTATGTGATGGTGGTTCTATGTGATGGTGGTTCTATCTGATGGTGGTTGTCCCTGCAGTGGTCCTGCTGTACATTTTAGCTTGCTACATTTATTTGAATCATCTGTGTCATATGAATTGAATGTATCGTTCATCTTTTACATTGTTCATTCTGTCCTCATGACATTCTGTCCATCAGGAGACGGATCCTCCTCTGACGCTCTGACTGAGGTTTCTTCTATTTTTTCCCCATCGAAGGGTTTTTCATTTTTTGGGGAGTTTTTCCTGTGCCGATGTGAGGGTTTCGGGACAGAGGATGTCTGTCGATGTCAAATTTGTAATTTGCGATTTTGGGCTATAAAAAAAAAAATGAATTGAATTGAATTGGCATTTCACTTGTGTATTGGCAAAGAATCTTTGGCCAGTTTAAAAATAAAAATAAAATCCTCAAGGAAGTTTCTGAGATATCGCATGTGTGTGTGTGTGTGTGTGTGTGTGTGTGTGTGTGTGTGTGTGTGTGTGTGGGACGCACAAAAAGTCACCTTTGATAACCAAATTCTAATGAGCTCAACGTTTGGTCCAGGTGGTCATTATTCTTAAATTTGACCAAAAAGGTTTGTTATCCCTGATATATCTTAAAAATGAGATAGAAGTGAGGTCATATTGACCATTGGTCACTAAAATCAAACCAGTTAATGTTTGATTGGATTAAATTCACTCCAGGCATCGATGGGATATTCATGAGAACGGACTGGATTGTTTGTTTTCACCCTCCTCACCTGTTAACAAAACTGTTGCGTTTTAATAATAAACATCACATAACAACATGGAATAATTAACATAAGGTTCCAAATTGGGGAGCATTAATAAATAACCCATTTTTAGTGGTACAATGTTCTTCAAGTAGTTTAAAGTTGTGTCCACCACTCCTGCAAGATGGATGGATGGATGGATGGATGGATGGATGGATGGATGGATGGATGGATGGATGGGTGGATGGATGGATGGATGGATGGGTGGATGGATGGATGGATGGATGGATGGATGGATGGATGGATGGATGGATGGATGGATGGATGGATGGATGGATGGATGGATGGATGGATGGATGGATGGATGGATGGGTGGATGGATGGATGGATGATGGATGGATGGATGGATGGATGGGTGGATGGATGGATGGATGGATGGATGGATGGATGGATGGATGGATGGATGGATGGGTGGATGGATGGATGGATGGATGGGTGGATGGATGGATGGATGGATGGATGGATGGATGGATGGATGGGTGGATGGATGGATGGATGGATGGATGGATGGATGGGTGGATGGATGGATGGATGGATGGATGGATGGATGGATGGATGGGTGGATGGATGGATGGATGGATGGATGGATGGATGGATGGATGGATGGATAGTGTACACCAGAATACAGCCATGATTCTGGAGCTATGTAATTAATAAAGTAATGAAGAATATTGTAAAACCACTGTAATTTTGATGGATGGATGGATGGATGGATGGATGGATGGATGGATGGATGGATGGATGGATGGATGGATGGAAAACTGTAATCAATAGAATAATACCAATGTACAGTTATGATTCTATTTAATGTAATGTAATCAACTGGAATGCATGCGTGTAATACTCAGACAACAACTGGTATTACCTGAGAGACATGGAAATCTGAGTTACATTGAACTCATCAGAAGACTTTCACACCTTTCACACCTGCTCTGTATGAATACCTGTAGGCAACCGTTGTTCTCAAGTTCGCTGGTGGAGGCAACAGACAGGCACTGTGTGGTCAACGGGCCTGTTGGTTGCAGAGACCAGCGGCTTCTCAGCTTTTTACCACAACACCCCTTACTTTGATTTCTTTGATTTAACTCTTCAACCAAGTTTCTTCATTATTTCAGCACAACAACACCATAAACTCATGTTTACACAGGACATGAATAGTGGTCTCCATTGTAAAGGTCAATGTAATGAAAATAATGTATAATGTAAACCCAACCATCCTCCCTGACATGCTAGCTAAGAAGATTTTTGCAAAATGTGTGAGTCTGTGTAGCTAAATCAATAGAGCCTCATGGGCAATGCACTTCCACTCTAAAATAAAGATATTTTCATATATTCAATATAAGTTTCAAAAAGGGACAGAGAGGAAAGTAAAGAGTAAAAAAAGAGAGACAGACGCTGGCAGGCAGACATGATGGACATTTCTTAGACTATTGGATCCAGAAATGGATTGCTGCGTGATAAAGATGGCAATAATCCTTCTGAGGGGAAAACAAAGATGTAATTTCCTCCTAGGACAGAGCGGTGGAGTGGTGGAGAACGAGCACTTATGAAGACGTAATAGAATCATTGTCTTTGTCTTCTTTAAAAAAAACATCCATTTTCGGCATCCGAGACTCCGTATCAGCACACTTCATCTGTTTTTGTGTGGAAGTGCACCCCAAAGGCAACAATGTGGGCTGGCTGCAAGGCGGCTCTAAATGAACAGATGGGAGTAATCAACAGATGGTTGATATGGTGTTCATATGTGTGCCCTTAAGACATGAGGGTGGTGTCAAAGAGAGAGAGAACAAAATCAATGGAATAGCATTGAACCCCAAATCTATATTTTTTAACTTTTCATTAATAAACAAAAAGACAGTAAGGGGGCGGAGCCAGTCACCATGGTATCTCTACATCTAATTGATTACAAACCCCGTTTTTGGATTGGCTGGAGCGATGCACTCACACAACTATAGAAGCCCATTTAAATTATGAGAGAAAACGTTGTCAAAACACAAACGACACCTCTGTAACCGTAGTGGAGCGTAGATGACAACCAGCTACGACCAAAATCTACCATCATTACCGGCACCCCTCCGGCCGCTCATTGAGACCGATGCGTCCAGCTCGAAGACCAGTTTTGCAAGACAGACTTTTCCTTGTTTGATTTACTGGAGCCGAAGTCACGGCTGTTCCTGTGACGCTGGTCTCCGGTAAGGGACATCAGTCCATCAGCATCACTGTGCTTCTCTGATTTGCAGTAGACAACGTGGTAGTCATACGCTGACAGTGTAATTGCCCACCGCTGAATGCGTGCTGCGACCAGTGCAGGCAGACGTAACTCGCGGCGATGCCACAGGAAGCGAAAGTCAGTGGGAGGCTGCGGTCATAGCGAGCGAACACCTGGTCACTAGTCAGCACTTTACGCTTGACAAAAGCAACTTGTTCAACCTCAGTCCTTCTCCACGTCACTGGTCCTCGGAGCAGTCTGTACAATGTTGCTAATGTCTGACATATTATGGCAATAAATGTTTCCTGATTCCGGATTTAATTGCTATATAAATAATGTTAAAGTAAAAGATCATAACTTCCGTAAGGTTGTGATGTTAGAGGCAGTAGAGGTGCAGAAGAATTGTTAGTTTTTACATTAAAGCATCAAAACACTTTCCAGTAAAAAGTGCAAGTACATGAAAATGTTAAATGCCAGATGATCGTGACGGGTCTGAGCTGTCGTCCTGATGAACGCAGCAGGGACCCTACTGTGCGCTTCTGAACATGACGACGAACATTATGACTCCAAATGTAACTAACTAAGCAAGGAAAGAGATGATTTTAGATAGAACTATAGAACGAAACGTCATGCGTAAACCTCTACTGTAAAATACAGGTCACAAGAGCTGGGCTGTGTTGTTATCCGTGATGAAGCATTGAGCTTTGATCCCAGTAACGCTGCCTTCAGCTGAGCGTAGATCCTATTTTGTGTTATCAGAGAGAATCCTTTCTGTTTGATGGAATAAACATGTTGGGGGGCGTGACAGTTACATCCTCTGCTTCGTATCGAAAGCTTAGACGGACGCGAGGACGTACATCTTTAGTCCACACTGAAGAGCAGAAAACATGTCAACAGAGACGGAAACGGGGGAGGCAGCAGGCAAGGAGGGAAGGAAGCAAAAAACAAAGAACTCCTCCGTCCTTACTGGCCGTACTGGTGATGAAGACTGGCCTCTTTTTCCCTTTCCGTGTTCCAGTGGCATTCAAGTTCCACACCGTGAGATGATTAAACACGTAGAAATATATTGAGAGGCTCTTCTTACCTTTCATGCCAAACTTGGAGCGTCGTCCGTATTTGTTGATGAGAAGGAAGAGAACCACCAGCATCACACAGGCAAACCCTGCCAGGCCGACTGCTATGGAGACCTTCAGGTGAGACGGAGGCAAACGGAACATTTCAAACAGCTTTAAAAGGAGCAACGGAGGAGGAAACATTTCTCATGATCGGCTCATCACATTTCTTACACCAGCAAACATTGTAAACATTGTCTGGTATCAGATTGTCTTTGATACTACATGATGTTCCTCTGGAATGGAATAGACCATGAAGCAGGGTGGGATTCAGGGCATGGCCATCTTGTGATTGACAGGCTGCTACCGCTGTTTTGTTTACAAATATAAACCGTTTACAGTGTTTTCCACTCATATTGTCTGTAACATTTTGGTAGGATTCGCTTCAAAATCCTACTTAGGCATTTAGGTGGTCGTCATATTGTTGTTTTCCATAAAATTCGTACTCTAAAAACCCTTTGGGCATAAGCAGCTCGGCCTGCAGGGACTCGGCTTTGGTCCTGGGGTTGTCGGTTCAAGCACAGTGCCGACCTGATGGGTTAAACCATCGTGCAGTTGACCTTGAGCAATGCAACGACGTATGAATGTTGGGCCTACATCCGTGTTTAACAAGAGAATTAAACCCTGAGGGGGATTTAATTAAATACGTATTCTTCTTCACAACGGGATGGATGCTTCTACATTTAATTACCCGTAACAAGAACCATTAGGACCAATTTAACATTTTGTATCCCAATTACTGGTGAGCTACTTTCATATTAGAAGCCAGAATGAAGAGTGAGGAGCAGGGGGTGCCACTCGTTTTAGGTTTGGGCCAGATACTTCCCACTTCGATCTCAAGGGGGCCAGACCATTAAAAATCATAGGGGGTGGGGCACGGGCGCACGGATTGCATTACATCACATTACGTCACATGTCATCTAGCAGACGCTTTTATCCAAAGCGACGTACAATAAGAACATTTCAACCATAAGGACACAAACTCAGAAGAACAAGAAACAAGAAAGTGTGATTTCCTCAAATAAGCCGATGTACAACTTGCTACAGATGAGTGACGTTATAAGTACAATTTAAGTGCTACAATTTGTTAGTCTTTTAATCCGGCCGATGGGGGATGAGGGAGGGGGACACTTGAGTAACGCCGTGGGTTTGACACCTGTGCTGTAGAGGTTCGCTAGCAGGGCGTCACACCTCCCGCAGTCATACACGTGATGAACAAAGTCCCCTACACACAAACACTAGCCCACTTCGCGCCTTCAAAGCCTCGTCTTCAAAAGTTATTTATTCACGGAGGTCGATCCAAGAAGGACAAGCCAGGAATCCCATTTCAACATTTCAGTCACTCACCCCAAAATGATCCTCCTCAGGCTTGTGCGTCTCTGCAGTGGGAGTTACTGTGGAGTGAACACCAGAATATACACACTGGGTTTGGAAAATCACAACAGTTTGCAGAGCCGCTGCTCCTGCAGAGAATTCATCTCACACAGAAAATAAAGACCACTGTGATCAATAACAATCACAGGGCTGCAGAGAAAAAGAGGCGAATGACACACGACCCAGAGATGAAAGTCACACAGTACTGTGGTTAATGGCCAGTTAATAGACTGGACCCAATCCCAAATGTCTTCCTATTGGCAGTCAGATTTGAAATTGAATAAAGGAGATGATGAAAGCGATGACATATTTACAAACTGAGTAACTTAGGCGACATTCTCGAGAGGTTTGAATCTGCACAATGACGGATGAACAATGAAACGAGCCAGACCAAAAATGAAAAACGATCAGACGCAAAGCATCAGAATAATTGTAAATTGCCCAAACTTGTGAAACGTCACGTGAGATATTGCTTGTTTAGCGTTTTGACCACAGACCCCCATTCGTTTGGTACACAAATACAACAATGTATGACTTTATTAGTCGGCTAAGCTTTAATAAGCGATGTGGCCTCTTCGGCTCAGCTATTAGATGCATTCCATTTAATGGGAGAACCTTCATTTCAATAGAGCCTGTTATTTATTTACGCATTCAAGATTTATCAGTCTGTGGGATTTTTTGGATGAGGAGTTGTGCAACAGAATAATATCCTATCTATGTGTATAAAATGTCTAATTTACATATGTGGAGGATTTCATGTTGACTTCTTAGCCATCTGATACTGTGCTGGGGTTCTGAGAAGCCTGAAAGAGAATAAAAAAACAGCACTTACCATAGTCATAATCTTCTGAGTTCATGCCTGTGGATGATAAAAGAGACCCGGTGAGACCTGCTGCACAGCCTGAGTGTGGAATCTGAGTGTTCCTGGGACGAGCATTTAACCTGGAGACAGAGCGTCGGCTGTGCGGTGTGAAAAGAGCCAAATACCCGAAATAACACCGTCAACGCGCCTCTATCCTGAGTTAAACTTAGTTCTCCACACCTCATTTACACGTAGACTAAATATAAGCTCCATGGCAGCACATCATGCAACGCACGCGGCAGCCGACACCGAGCGAGGAACCTTCTGGCACCACTTCTCGGCCTTCGGGCAAAGCCAGGCAGCAGAGAGGGACATGAGGCCATGGTGACCGGGACATCTGACCAACCAAATCGAATCAGGGTGGAGGTTAATGGATCTGCTGGAAGGAAACACGCGGTGCTCATAGGGGCCCGAGAAGATGTTTCCGTGCGTTGGAGGCCCTTTGCCACCAGAAACAGGAGTCGGTTTAAGTTACTGAGTTCATATTGCTCCATCCCGTCTTTGTCTGTGTTAATGTAAATGTTTAGATGCTTCGTGTTTCCCCTCCTGCTCCGTTTGCTCATCCTCTGCATGCGCATTGAAGCCAGCCGCTGTGTCCCTTATCGTGTCTTTGTGTGGATGTGATGACGCTTCTGCTTGACTGATCACCACTCACGGTATCAGCGGCACGGGCCTTCTACCCGCCCGGCAACTGGGGCGTCACCCAGCGAGCGCGGCCTCACATGATGCGCGACGGACTCGACGCGGCCGCAGGGATCCGACTCACCGTCGAAGGGCTTGTCGATGAAGTGCCCGTACACGCTACTGGTGGCCACTCCCAGGTAGTTGCTGGCCGTCAGGGTGTAGTTGCCGTTGTTGTGGTGCGTCGGGTTCTGGAAGATCAGGCAGCCCTCTATGTAGTCCTGATAAATGTCCATGTCTGGACGCACATACTTGGTGTGGGATATTTCCTAAAACGCAGAGACACCAATTTGTGAAACATCATCTTAGTCAGTAGGTGTAAACTTTTTACTCTTAGTACTTTGAAAGCCATTAGAAACGGCAAATACTGAGATGTCACTAGTTGTAGATTCAAGCATTACAGAATACGTGAAAACCCGGCCGGTCGGCGCCGCTCTCACTGAGTCAAAATGCTTGGAAAGAGAAGCCTTGAAATATAGGATTTTATGTTTAAATGAAATACATTTAAAAACAGATTGATTGGATGTGCAGATGACACCGACGCACCGTGTCTCTGTGGAACCACTGCAGCGTGGGGTGGGGCGACCCTCGGACGGTGAACTCTATGCAGGTGTCATGGCGGCGTTCGGGCTCCTTCAGCTTCACGATGGAGGGAGGAACTGAAGAAGAGACCAGAGGACGAGCAACCCAGTTTGTAATGGAAACACAGGACGACATGAAAGCCTCTCACTGCGCCTGCACTTATTCTGTTGGCCATTACACTGGATGTGATGTGGCAGCGCATGAGAGGAAAGGGGAGCAAATGGGAGAGACCTTGATTATCATTGTAACATGGCCGTCTCATCACAATCTGCTTCAATCGATTTGGAGCGTTCCCACTGTAGAGACGCTGGCTGCTGACAGACGGAACGCTTTGTGGATGCAAACATCAACAGTGTCAGCTTCGTTCTCCGGCCCACCGTGACGGATCCACACCAGAGAAACACCAGCGCTGTTATTGGGCGTCCCACCACAAATGGAATGGATCCTCTCCAGAGAATGCACACACACACTTACTCATACGATACATCAGCAGAGATGCCAGGGTTTAATAAGCACATGTCGGATATCAGACTGTAGTCTGACATACAGTATGGGCATCAGGGAGTAAAAGCCCCCTTGGTGGTGAATAATCATTCAGTCACAGTAATTAGTAAAGGTGCTGACTACACAAGATCTTGCTATTGTCTTTGGTGGAAGAAGGAAATCCAGGGAATTATTTATGCACTAGAGGAGAAACGGAAACAAACGCAGGAACACAAGGGAGTGAAATACAAAGAGTGTGACAAAGTCTTCTTAAATCTCTACGTGTCTACACTACGTTTTGTTCCACAGGCTGTGGAGGGTTGTGTGACGACTATTTTCATTAAATATTAACCAGCTGATTATTTAGTGTCGACATCAGGAACCTGTGCTCCAAATCCAGCTGGTGTTGAATCAGTATTAAGAAAGATGCTTCTGACGCTCAGTTCCCTGTAGTTGCCTCACATGGGTTAAACTAGCAACTTGAGTCCTGAGTCTTTTAACTCCGATGGGGAATATTTATGGCTTTTATGTTGGCAAATCATATCATAACACAAAACCTCACGTGCTTTTACCCATCCAATGCAAGTGAAACAGGAAGTGAATACCATTTTAAACCGTTTGTTATAGACCATTTTGGGTAATATACAGTACAACAAACACTAAGGGACCAATGGAACCAATGTTAATGTGACAAGACCAAGAATACTGAACCTGTGCCAACATTTGGGCTTTTAAGCTGAAAGAAAGGAATCAAGTTAAAGGTGGAATCCTGCTTCTTCCTCTTCTTGTCTGTTTACCTGCCTGCCAGGATACGTATTGTATTTCTGCCTCATGGCCGACCTCTCATCCCTACTAACCGCGTTCCTGCTCGTTTATTACAAGTACATTCATCAATAAACAACCCAGATGCACAGAGAGATGCATGGCTGCATGTGATGAATAAGTCTGACTCATCTGTCCTGCCAATGAAGCAACCGGAGCTTCAAATAGTTACCAGTGCTCCGTGACGGGAAAGTTAATAATCAAATGCGCTGAGCTCATGAAGGCAGTAGGCTCTCATTGCTTACAGAACAAGCGTACAGTCCAGAGCAACTCAGAACTGTTTCCTCAGAGGCCGAGAGGTTTTAAAATTCACTATGTGTTGGTGGAGCTCGACCTGAGAATAGATTTGTGGATCCAAAAGTGTGTTTTAAATTCTCACTCACAGACTTGTCGGATCCCTGGCAGTATTGGGCAGTAATCGTAAGACCTTTTTTGATAACCCGATAATTCCATGGCTGCTTTTAGGTATCGTATTCTAGTGTCATTAATCTGCAGTTTCTCTCATTAGGAAGCTCGTCAGTTTGAATTGTGAACGTTACGCACAATTGTTTCAAACAGAATTCATTCAAAATGGGATGCATGAATGTTTTGATGATATGGATGACAAAGCTGTTGCCGTAGTAACCGATAGGCCTGGAGCTGGAAGCCAGTGCATCATTCAATCAGCATCATGACAGGACACTGAATATAGCAATGAAGAATTGATTAACTGCAGAATAGGCAGAACAATCGTCCTCAAAGGGCCAGTGTGTAGGATTTGGCGCCATCTGATGTTCAGGTGGCAGATTGCAACCAAGTAAAACCGAGCTTTATGAGAACTACGGTTGCCAACATATATGTACCGTGTTCGTAGGTATCAACAGCTCATTTTATATGCTGAACATTGGCCCTTGAACTTTCAACGTCAGGCGCTTCACGTTTGAGTATGAGAACAACAGTTCAACACATCTATGTAATTTGTTCATTAATGCCTTTTTTCCAGCTTATGTCTTCATTGGGACACTTGGGACCGGATTCTGACTACGTCATTCTGCTTCTAGAAACTAGGAATGAATGTGGATTAATCCACCACTGAAAATAGTTCCCAACAAATTAACAATATGTCACTGTTTGATAAAATACTGAGCCTTTTTCTTTTTTTATACAAAATTAATTGAATCGGTAGTGGGATCGACTAGCAGATTAGAGCAGTCAGAGGTTATTGAAAGATGAACACATTTTAAAATATTTATTTTCTCTAAGGGATTTTTTCTTTTAAGTTGGCAGACATTGCTCACGTTTAGCCAAATGGAACAGCAATTACAAGCTACCGAAGTTAAGCTGATGAGTGGTGACCCATAAATAATAAATACAATGTCTTAGAATGTTAGAATGTGCCACGTGATATAAAAACACTATAATGAGAGACGCAATTCAAAAGGTTAAATGAATAATGAGGTTTTCATTGGCCATAATGAGCCTTAACTGTGCTGGGTGGCACATGCGCTCTCCTTTATGATGTGCTGTAGGCGCATGGTTTGTTGTGGCCTTTCATTTGGATAATTAATGACACCCGCTCACACAAACAAGCTCCTTTTGTAGGTCACGTGAACGTAAACATGCTGATGCCTGACACGACGCACATACGTGTGTGCTCGTATGTATGTGTGTGTGTGTGTGTGTGCACTCACAGTGAACAGTTAGCTGCACGGAAGCGTTGGTCATGCCCACTACGTTGGTGGCGGTGCAGGTCAGCAGGAAGTTGTTGTCCTCTCGGCTCACATTGACCAGCGTTATGTTGATGGAGTGGATGGTGTTGTTGTCGTAGACTCTTGCCTGGATGAGAGAACAGAACGGCCTGAAAACCTGCCGGGTCGTCGTGGCTCACTGTCTCGCCCGCATTTATTGACCATATGGGAAGAAAATGTAATCATTACATTACATGTCGTTTAGCTGACGCTTTTATCCAAAGCGACTTACATTATATTTTTAACCCATGGCTTTTTTTAAACTTTATTTTTTGCCTGGGAAGCAATTAGGGGTTAGGTGTCTTGCTCAGGGACACTTTGACATGGGTCATGGAGCAGCCAGGGCTCAAACCACCAACCTTGCAGTTCCCAGCAGACCCTCTCTACTCCGTGCGCCACCGTCGACCCCGAATCATGACGTCAGTCTGACTACAGCCACGTTCCCTTGTACTCATGGCATAGAAATGGCCTACATTGGCTACATGTGTCAACATGGCAAATGTGGTACAAACCAACTGTGTATAAACGTTAATGATTGATTTTATGGGCTGTAGATGAAAGAGGTCTTAACTTTCAGGATATGGTGGCTGTCAGGAATGATGGATGTCTTAGTTTTCTCAGAAATGTTTTATTTTTTTTATCGGTCTCTCAAAAGATTTGAAAAAAGCGTAATTACGTGGCCGTATCCCGTAGCAGTCGTTTCAGAACAATGGACAGCGCTGTTTGTGGTGTACATGCTTGATCATACATGGAGCTGTCCATGGTGCTGAAAGCACAGCAGCGCTGTCAACTGCTTTTAGAGTGGAAAATTTACCATTGATCAAATAAATCAAGCAATAAATGCAACACAACAAACTTGCTGGGTGTGTGCCAGTAAATATGTGTGTGTGTCCGTCCTGCCTACTTCTTGCGCATTGATGGAGTGCAGGCCGTTCACGGGCCAGTCCACCTCGGGCAAAGGGGATCCAGAACCGTTGCAGATAGCCGTCACTTGGTCTCCCTCGACAACAGTGAGGTTGCTGTGGCTGACGCTGATCTCTGGCAGGTCTGTAACACAAGGAGGGGAAATAGAATTCTTCCCAGATTTAAGGCTCCAGTGGGACCCGATGGGCTCGGCACCGAGAGACACAGCCAGACTAGGTTTTGGCAAATTATTGGTTTTGCTTTCATTTTGAGTGTGAAAATATAGAATATCCATAACCATTATTCAATCATCCGCATAATCATCCGAACTCCCAGGTGTGCGTCTGTGCACTCTCAACTCACCACAACTGCTGATGTTCATATCCTGCAGCAGTATCTTGGTGTCGTCGTCGGCACAGTGCAACTGTTGGCTGCTCAGTCCCGCCTCTCCTCTCTGTTGCCATAGCTGCAGCCAACGGATCCCGCAGCCGCAGTTGAACACCACCTCCTCCAAGTGACTGCGAGAGGAGAAACAGAAGAAAGAGCATTAGCCGTATTAACGATGCTATGAATACCTGGTACCTGGGACCTTCAGGGGGGGGCCAATGTACCCCCCTCCCACAATGAGACAATTGAGTGTAAAAGTGTGGTATCTCCCAGTGCGCCTGAACTGTTCAGGCACAAAGTACACGCTGCTGCTTCAGGCCGGCCGAGGGACTGACAGAAAGGGGATGTGCACGCAAAGATAAAGTACATCCCAGCACTTCATCCCCCACACAGAACAGGCCTGAAATGAATGGAAGCTCACAGATTGGTGGTTATGTAACCACCCCAGAGTGTGCGGGGGGGTCTTTGAAGAAGTGTACTTTGAGTCAACCGAGCGACTATTCTAAAATACAACTTTCTCGTCCGTCATCACGCATTTCAGATGGACAAATAGATAGTATGGTAAGTATACTTGTTCATCCCCAGGGGGAAATTTTTGTGTAGCAGCAGCAAGTTTCTGACCAACCTGACCGAAGGAAATTGTAATAAAAAGCTAGAAAAATAACCCCCTTAAAATTTGCATTTGACGACCTGGTTTGCTGCATGGACAGAAGCCCCCAGTGTCACGTCGGTTAACGTCGTGAAGGCATCAGTAGGTGAGCGTCTGACACAAGGCTAACATTGTGAGGCGGTTGAACCACACGGTAAATGAACGTATGCGTGTGGTTCAAAGTAAGCTGTGGCTGTACATGAAGTGTCTCTAGTAAATAATAAAGACACACAGCGCTTGTCAGAAACACACACCACATGATGATGTTTCCTGCTGAAAAAACACCTCAGCGTCTCCCGTCTTAATCGTTCACCTCACTGAGTCAACTTGAAAAGACTTTTTGTTTTATGTTTCCTTTAGTGCTAATTCTAGAGGTAATAATGAGAGGGCTTGACAGATACGGGCCATGCGTCATCCAATACTCATATGGAAACAATAAGACCTGGATCGATTTCACCCTGGAACCTGTGACCCTCACGTAGCATTAGCAGCTAGGTGGTGGGCCTCGAGTCCTCGCACCCAGCTGTGATGCAGTCTGGTATTATAGTGGTGTTCTACATCACAGCTGCCCAGTGTCCAAAGAGAAGGCATGTTGGGTAACCATCTTTACAACCATTCCAACATGGGCCTCTTCAGGCATCGTCGACAAAGTCCGGATGCAAACTAAAACAGCCACCGTCAGTCTCTTGTTGGACGCTTTGTTGACCCAAACATTTCCATAAAAGTATTTACAAACACGGGGACGAGACAAATAAACAAAAATACCAACCATTTTTATTCACATCAAAACTATTCCTGTCGTACCAAAAGCTAAGCAAATGTTTGAGCAGATGTATGCAGGCGGAGGAGGAAACTATTGGATCCCTCCACTACTGCTCGCTTGTTATTGCGTTTCCTTCCAATGCAGTGGATGAAGCCACCGTTGTTGTGGTGTCTTGTTGCTCTGCACACCTCATGAGTGTGGGCCAATCGCACAAAACGTCGTTGTCTTCAATAGCGATGTGACAGCCAACAAAAATCAACTTTCTTGCGGAAGTAAGACACCCATTTGCGACGTAATATCAGCATTCTGATGGAAATTCTGGGGTGATTTTATAAACTATAGCATCACGCCACTTTTTAGAACATATAGAACAGTATCAAAACCGCCTCCTAGATTTTATACTTACTAAGTAGTTTTGAAACCAGTACTTGTATACTTGTACTCAAGTAAAAAGCTTGAGTTGATACTTCTACAAAAGTCTTTTAACCCCGAGTATCTCCACTTCTACTTGAGTAATGAATGAGAATACAAAAAGTTTAAAGTCTGCTCCAATGTGCCCCAGTTTGGATAATGAGTAATGCAATGGTTCCCAAACTATTCATGTGTTAGCTTAGCGATGAAAGCAGCATACTGTGCAGTTGCTACCGTTGTATATAACTGAAAAGCCTCTGGAAGCCCAAATCTACAATTTATCCGCATTCCAGTAATTCCAGGTATAGATTTTATACTGTAAAAGCAGTTATTTCATCTTCATATTGTCGACGAGAACAGCGGCGTCCAGGATGAAGGTCCACTGACAGCCGTCCTCCATTTTTACTTGTAATGTTGCGCCTTTGACCGCGGCGAGCCGTCTCTCACTAGAGAAATCAGCTGAAGACACTTTCCACATGAGAACAAGCCAGCAGAGTCTTTCTTTCCCAAGAATATTTGAGAATGTAACTCATTTGAATCCGGGTTTAATGTTGCGTTTCAGGTTGGAAGGATTACTTCATGGGAGATTTGTGACACCTTGTATCTAAGATTCATGGACTCGTGGCGGACGGCGAGTAGGAAATCATTTGATTTCTGATCAGTGAAACAAATAAAGGTGTATGTAATGTAATTCATCATACAATCGTCAAACATGAAAGCAAAGAATGTTTTTCACAGCAGGGATCCAAACTGGTACGTGGCAGCAAAACCAAACACGTTAATCTCCACGTTCAATATTATAACGAGCAAGTGAAAATTCATTGATTTGTATTATTTTATTTTCATTGAAATGTTTTATCTTTGCTAAATAAATGTGTCAGCATCCTGTCAGCTAAATACTTTGATGTCGTGACGTTAGTTGAGTTTTGTCAGACTTCAGTGAGTACTACACAACTACACAAACACACGCACACAGAGCAGAGGCGAGACGCGAGGGACGTCTATCTGCTGTCGGTGGGCCTGCCGAGGGGAAGGACCGAGAGTAATGAACATTCGTTGATCTGAGCCCCGTGCTGATTGTGTACACACACACACAGTCCTCTGCTTAGACCCAATCTTCAGATCAATAGGTGCATTATTTCAGCCTCAGCCACAGCTCTGATGAATTGAACAAACTGGATTTGTCTCCAGAGGGGAAAAAAGCCTCCGGACTGGAATGCAGAAAGAGTACAAAGAAACAATCTGTGACGGAGCCAAAGAGCAAATACGAGAACATCCTGAAAAACTTTCAGCCAGGAAGCTAAAAAGCTGGAAATGTTTCCAGTTTTGCAGAGCGGATGTGCATTAGCACAGATACGCTGTGTTGGGAGAATAAAGATATTCATGGTTAATGTTAACGCTGAATGTGTAGAGGAACCGCTGTCAGTCGCCTCTACCAGTGAAGCAGTGTGTATGTCAGGGACTTTTATTGTGATAGGACAGAGCAAAGCGCCGTTATAGTCAATGTGCTAGAGAACAAAGAGTTTGCTATGAGACTATAAGCAACGCTAAAAGGGAACCAACCTAAAAGACAAGGGAGGATTTTTTCCACAATCCACATTTACTTCATCATCATATAATAAAGTAAAAAGAAATGTGCCACTTTGCATCATCTAAAACCGACGGGGAAAAAAGTCTTAAGGCAAATTGATAAAAAGGTTTGTTTGCTACCTGGAAGAATTCGTTAAAACAGAAACCAAACGCCATCGAGCCGTGAGCCGATCCGCCGTGTCTGACACGCGTCACTCGTGACACTTTTAATCAAACGCAAAAGCTCTCTAAATTTCACGTGGATCAAATGGACTCGCAGGTTTCACACGTGTGGACATTTGATTTGCTCAGATTCTGTATGAAGTTAAACCCAGAGTAGTAGAGCACACGTGTGCACACACCTCGCAGCACGCATGAGGTCCAGATTAAAGTCTTTGATTGGGAAACATTTCCAGCTTCGCCGTCATGGCCGACAGCAGCATCCAGGCACTCGCGCCTCACACCTTTACTTGGGCTGTTCTCGAGGTGTTGCCGCTGATGAAAAGTGGAATCTCTGACGGAACAAAGTACGGCGAGTAATTCTTCTCAGGGTCTCAGTGTTCCTGTCTGCTGGCTTGTCATCGGAGTGATAAGAAGCGGTATTATAAGAGAAAAGGAGGGGAGGAAGGCTTGAGGGCTGCTGCTCAAAGACATCAGAGAGCCCTGCTTGCTTGTTACTCGTCCTCAGCATCGCTTCTTGTTTCCCACCAAGTGGGTCCACTTGTGAAAATGACGAGGCCGAAAACAAACGGGCAAGTATGCTAAGAGCTCACCTACGTATTTTATTCTACTTCTTTTCTCTCATAACGGCCCTTAAAAACTAAAATGAAAGTAAATATTTAAAAGATGAATAAATATGAATACATTAGAAGGCCCTGCACTCTGCTGCAGTAGGAAAATCCACGGACTGTGTCGGAGAAAAGGACAAAGTCACCTTGACGTCCCCCGTTGGTTTGTGGAATGACATCATCAAGCCTTGACTTTAGGTGTTGGTCATCGCCAACTTAATGTCTGGTACCGTCGTGGTTTTGGACCAAGAAGGGACACGAGAGGGTCGAGCTGAGTGGAACAGAACGCCAACCAAGATATTTAGGTGCTCATGTAAAAATGAACTTTTAGTGCAATGAGACTGAGAAAGGAGCCCGGCGCTGAAGCAGCCTGCTTTACGCGGCATTTGGCTCTAAATTGGACTTTGATTTCGTAAATTAAGATCAGGATGGTTGGCCTTCCTTAGTGTGTTTGAGGCGCTGCGTGGCACCACTGGATCCATTATAGAGGCGTTATCTCTCGGAGGGAGATCAGCTGATCTGATATCCTTACTTTGATAACAAAATCAGTTCCGCACCTCTCTACAAATTATGAAGAGTTAATCTATTGATCTCATCTGAGCGAGGCTTCATTATCCGTGAGTGGGTCAGTCGGTGTCCCAATGCTGGGGTCAGGAAACAGGAAATAGCGTAGCGCATGAACATCATAACCATAAATGATCCAACGTTTGATCAAACAAGCTCCATCACCTTCAGCAGCACCAACGCTAACACAAAATATATTATATGAGATATTGTCATGCATTGTACAAAGATGAACAGGTATTACTATAATTATAATACACAAAAATATGTTAGTGACTGACCAGCAATTCGTTTTAGATATTCATAAAAATGTTGCTATAAATAATTATGAAGGCGAGCTTGACACTGTGATGCACGGCCCCATCAGCAGATGTTCATAAGGAATTGTTGACATGTGAAAAGTAATAATCTGATACTATATTAACAGCACCAGTTACAATAGCAAAGGTATTCCTCATTGTAAAGATGTTATAGTACTATTAAACAGTGGATTAATAATGATAAGATTATGCTTTTTAATTTCTCATGTAAAGTGAGATTGAGTGATTTGAAACGATGCAGAAAATGAGTCGCTGTACGGAGCAGAGAAAACCGTCGCTGGGTAATTAAACACACGGAGATCCCCACAAAACGTATTAACAAGTAACGTGCTGCATCCGCGATTCATCCGCCACCA
Organism: Gasterosteus nipponicus; assembly: GCA_014132575.2. NCBI lineage: Eukaryota > Metazoa > Chordata > Actinopteri > Perciformes > Gasterosteidae > Gasterosteus > Gasterosteus nipponicus. Next base: position 252,312 of record BMAF01000001.1, read on the forward strand.
CACTTGTCTTTATGTGGCCCCCTGTGGCCTGAGCATGACTGGATTAAACTTCTTTCATTAGCACATTGTTTGAGGCCTAAAGTCATGTCGACACCCCCCCCCCCTTCCTCAGGCTGATCCCACTTTATCTGATGACTTAATTAACTGCTTCATCTACCTGAGTGTGAACGTGAATGAGTTGTGCCCCTTTCAGCCGAGATAACCACCTTCTTCTGAGAGGAACCGCCCACTTCCACAGGACACTGGTGCCACATGGGAGAGGGGGAGGGGCCATGGATTCATGTTTTCTGCCATGTTTGGGATACTGTTGAATGTAGATGTGATGAATGTAGATGTGATGAATGCAGATGTGATGAATGCAGATGTGATGAATGTAGATGTGATGAATGTAGATGTGATGAATGCAGATGTGATGAATATAGATGTGATAAATGCAGATGTGATGAATGTAGATGTGATAAATGCAGATGTGATGAATGCAGATGTGATGAATGTTGATGTGATGAATGTAGATGTGATGAATGTAGATGTGATGAATGCAGATGTGATGAATGCCGATGTGATGGATGTTGATGTGATGAATGCAGATGTGATGCATGCAGATGTGATGAATGTAGATGTGATGAATGCAGATGTGATGAATGCAGATGTGATGAATGTTGATGTGATGAATGTAGATGTGATGAATGTAGATGTGATGAATGCAGATGTGATGAATGCAGATGTGATGAATGCCAATGTGATGAATGTTGATGTGATGAATGCAGATGTGATGAATGTTGATGTGATGAATGCCGATGTGATGAATGTTGATGTGATGAATGCAGATGTGACGCATGCAGATGTGATGAATGCAGATGTGATGAATGGAGATGTGATGAATGCAGATGTGATGAATGTTGGTGTGATGGATGCAGATGTGATGAATGTAGATGTGATGAATGTAGATGTGATGAATGTAGATGTGATGAATGCAGATGTGATGAATGTAGATGTGATGAATGCAGATGTGATGAATGCAGATGTGATGAATGTTGATGTGATGAATGTAGATGTGATGAATGTAGATGTGATGAATGCAGATGTGATGAATGCAGATGTGATGAATGCCAATGTGATGAATGTTGATGTGATGAATGTAGATGTGATGAATGCAGATGTGATGAATGCCGATGTGATGAATGTTGATGTGATGAATGCAGATGTGACGCATGCAGATGTGATGAATGCAGATGTGATGAATGGAGATGTGATGAATGCAGATGTGATGAATGTTGGTGTGATGAATGCAGATGTGATGAATGTAGATGTGATGAATGCAGATGTGATGAATGCCAGCATGTTGTATTGAACAAGGCCTTAACACACCTCAGGCGCTTTCATTTTTACTTACAACATATATCTTTTTTAACTTTGTCCCTCTCACTATTTATCATAGAGGGTCATGGTGACAAGCGCAATAATCCTTTTTATGAAAACTTGAATCAACCTTTGCTTTAAGTGCAATCACTTGATGATGAAATGAAAAGGGAAGTTGGATCAAAACAACAGTATATTTAGCCTGTACTTTGATTATGACATTTGTATGACGTAGATCCTGGTTTTAGGTTTTTTAATCCTGAAATGCCGTTTTTTTGCTGTTCATGAAAGCCGGCTGCCGGTGAAGTGGTAGAATTCAGCGGCACCTGCTATCTGACGGAGAAGGTGGGGGGATTCAAATGTATCAACTGAGCTTGTTGTAGAGCATTTTAGTGCTCGTAATAACAACGCGTTGTGTTGTTTCTGTCTTCGGACGTTTGCTCACACTCTTTCATTCTTTATCCTGCCTCGAGGTTTCTTCTCCATTTGACAGCTTTTGCACGTCTTGGGAGCAACAAGTTCTTTCTCACTCATCATGTTTTGCAGATCTGCAAAGTAAAATGTTGGAGTCTGAGATGCTTCACGACTCATTTATGGTTCATAAGAATCTCTATTTTTCATTTTTCATTTGTTTTAATAGTGAAATAAAGTACCTTAAAGTCCACTTCTTTATTAGTTAATCAATGCTGTGCTGCCTTGTATTGGGGATATCAAATATTTTGTGTCTCATGCCCCTTTACCCACCAATTAAAAAGATGTTTCCTTTACTCAGACGTCCCTATTTTTGATTCATGCCTAAGCCACCTACAAAAAGCTTAGGGTCAGTTTTAGTATCACAAACAGGTTTATAAGGTCTCGCGGCTTTTTGCCTCCAGTTGGCCCATAATGGCCCAACATTTATTCTGAGATGTGACGCACATTTGCGGGAGATTCTTTTGTGTGCCCAGCCACATGTGCACCGCTAAGTCAGGGGACACAAGCTGTATGTAACTGCAGACAATCCCAGACATGTCCATGGAGCAAACATTAACATGACATGAGGACACATGTCTTCTCTCGGTCCCCGCCATCAATCTCAGACACCTGCGCTCCCAGAACCTGATTCCAACCCGAACCCAACACCAAACACCTCAACTCCCAGGCAGCACCGAAGATCCAGCCAAAAATGATGACCTGGCAAAAGGATCTTCATTTTGCAAATACGTCCTCAGTCCCCAGATGTAACGCATGTGTAAACGCATGCTTGTGCTGTGTGTGTGTGTGTGTGTGTGTGTGTGTGCGTACACTGAGTACTCTTTGTTAGTGTTTATGTGCTCCATAAGGAGCTGCCCTGCTTTCAAAAGACTAAAATAAATCCTCTAGCTCAGTCTCATTATGTTTGACTCAGCCACGAAAGTCAGTGTAGAAATGATACGTCATCAGAATATCATTTAATTAAGTATAGTCAACGTTTGGCCATTAACCTGATGGTCGGACTGTTTACTGTCGTACGGTATTATGATTCATTTTTGAATGATCATATATTAATCATATTAACCATTTCTGTTCAGCATAAAGTGTCTTAAATCATCAAGGCTGCACATGCAGAAATGTTAAACTCCTCCTGTTGTCCTCGTGCACTTTGCTCTCAGCCAACAACGTCCCACATTTAGCGGGACGCTCCCTTAGGGACACACTGGTGGTCCTCTGCAGACTGCGTGTCAGATGTTGAGATGGAAGTAGCTTAGCAGCTAGCGACATGTTCTGGTCGGTCCGTTTGCCATTTGACACGTGGAGGAATTCCTCCGTGCAGTTTGTTTTACTTCCAATGCAAAGAGCCCTCTGTCTTCAACCAACCAAATGTCTCGGATCCTACTGGCTGCAGGCAGCGCCAGTTTCAGGGGTCAGGGGTCAACACAAACAAAGTTGCGTTAACTGCGTTCAAATATTTTATCGCATTAATCTCGGCCACAATAATCTCATAGATTACGGCGTTCATTTTGACAGCCTTGTGTTTACTTGTTGACTCGCATTCATTTAGTTTAATACGAATGAAACAGGTGGTGAGATGATGAGGCGTTTATATTCCATTCATTTAAAAAGAGTCAAAGCTGTTCAGCGCTGTTTTCTTTATCCAGCTTCAGTGTTTCATAAATAACTGCTCTCCTAGCAGACAGAAGGTGGCTCAGGAACTTCTCTCTACTGAGAAGACCAACTTCCACCTTCAGGCTGGAAGTCTCATTCACTTATGTGCTTCAACCGTTTGTGGAGGAAGGTTTTATTTAACCGGACATTTAAAAAGGTTTGACAGAAGCTGATTTAAAACATGGACTGAGAAAGTGAGGCAGAGGAGGAGAGGGAGGCAGGTCATGTGACTGCTCCATTAAACTAAATTCTACTAAAACAGGAAATCCTTTCATCCTCATATATGAAAACATTATTCGTACCTTCAGTAATCGCAGTACGTTTGACCCAATGTTTTTTGCCGTTGTGCCGATGGGACGAGGTGTGACTGGAAGCAGTGCTCACCGCGCCGCCAGGGGCACGGGCCTTACTGAGGGCAAAGGGTTTGGGTCCGGAGGCGGGAGCTCGCAAAGCTCCTCTTTCAAACGCAAATAGAATATAGCGAAGTGTAACACCCTTAATAACGTAATCATTCCACACAAGATTATAGAAGCGGTTGGATGCTGGCACTTCGTCTAAGCTTTTCTCAGATTCCCAACATCCCACATTGAGAGTCCTTGGAAATGTCGTGCATTTGCTGTGTGACGTGATCTGATCTGCCCGGTAGATCGCGGCTTCCTTCTCCAGATCACGAGGGATAAAAGGTTTAGAAGAGTTGTTGTCAAATACTTGAAACAAGGACATGATAATCACAGGAGGAAAAGAGGTAAAAGAGCGTTTGGCTGGAGGCTTTGAAATGGAAATGAAGTGTGGCGCGTTGCCGAACAGAAGATGTCTACTGCCACTAGACAGTAAGGAGACCTTCTTCTATAATTAAATCCTTCACGTGAGAGAAAACGAATGGCTGTAAATCTAATTGTTATTCAGCAGAGTTGGTTATTGAATAAATTATTGCCGATTTTAATAGAAATCAGTTGATACGTGTTAAAACACTCCCTGGTGTGATTTAACAGTAACATCTGCAAACACTTCTCACTTACAAGTTCTCCATTTATCTTTATTTAGTCTTCTCTTAAAATGGGAGGCAACTCCCACAAATTGAAGTTGTAGGTCTTGAGTGTTTGGTAAAGATGACAGATACATCTGTATTTTGTATACACTGAGTTGTCGTAGTGTTGTCCGTTCTCTTAAATGACCAGCAGGGGGTGAATGTTCGGGTTGTATAGAAGTCTATAAGATAACTAAACTATCATCAAAGGAAGCCCTGGGATGGCAAATCCACTGTGTAAGTCACTTTATCATATGACGTATCTTCCTAACTGTAACTAACTGTAATGTACTGTAAGACTTCTCCGTGTTTAGACCCGTTCAATTATCCTGAAATAAGACGTTTGAGTGGTTGCAGTGACCCCGTTTCAAACAAAAGGATTAAAAGGTTGGACGTGGTCATTCCATCTGTGTAGATTACATCGTCTCTTCTTTGACAACTGGAAGGAGATGAATGGGGGTGCAGATGATCGACCATTGTATTGTAAACCAGGGTTAGACGCTACGGCCGACCGGGGGGTGACCTCTCTCTCTATCGTGACCTCTCCCCTCTCACCTATCCCACCCGACCCACTGGTAGGGGAGATGCCACAGGTGTACTCATTTCACCCAAATGGAGCTTTTCTCTTTACCCTCTTCCACCGTCCACCTTACTGTCTTTCGACGGCAGGAACCTCGGCGTGACACTCGACAGCCGACTCTCCGTGACTCCAACATCACTGACAACACCATCCTGTAGATACTCGCTCTACAACATCAGGAGAACACGTCTTCTTCTCACTCAGAAGGTACTGATTCAGGCTCTTGTCGTCTCCCTCCTGGACTACTGTAACTCTCTCCTGCAGGTCTCCTGCTACCACCATTCAGCCTCTGCAGCTCATCCAGAATGCAGCAGCTCCACTGGTCTTTAACCTTCCTAAGTTCTCCTCCACTCCTCCGCTCTCTTCACTGGTACCGGTGGCTCATCCAGTTCTAAACACTGGTGCTCACGTACCACGCTGTGAATGGATGGGGTCCGGCTTACATCCAGGACCTGGTCCAACCCGACATCCCGACCCGCACTCTCCGCTCTGCATGTGATAAACTGCTTGTTCCTCCTCACTGAGAGCAAAACACTCCACTAGATCTCCACTCTTTGCTGTCCTGCTCCTAAATGGTGGAAGGAGGTCTCTGAAGACATCAGGACCACAGAGAGCCTTCACATCTTCAGACTAAAGACACACCTCTTCAGACTCTACCTCCACTAACACACTAACTAACTGCAGCACTTACATTGGACTTATAATGGTTCTTATCTACAGCAAGTTGTACATCGGCTTAATTGATTAATGCTTTTCTGACTTTGTGTCCTTATGGTTGAATGTTCTTATTGTAAGTCGCTTTGGATAAAAGCGTTTGCTAAATGACACGTGATGTAATGTAACAAACGGTTGCCTTTAGTCGCACACATTAAACCTCGTCCACAGCAGCAAGTAGCTCCTTACGGGAACCTGATTGGTTTATCCCAAACTTTTCACTTAAAAACAGAATAGATGGAATTTGTGTGATCTCGTACCATCGAGACAATCGGTAACTCCAATCCTGCCCTGGAGAGAGCGGAACATTCTGAACTGTTCTTCAAATATTCATTTGTAGAAGCGCTGATGTACATGAGGCCTTGTAGTCACAGTGTGGTTTTATTTTGTATGTTATCTGCGTCTTGTGTCCCTGGCTTAACTTCACTTCCTGCCCTGGTGTGTTTTCCCCCTGTGACTATGACTGTTTCCTCCTGTGTCCAACGCCCTGCACCTCCCCAGTGTATTTACACCATGTGTGTCCCTTGCCTGGTTCGTCTGCGTTATATGTTATGTATGTTATATGTTTTCTGCTTTGACCCCCCCTCCATTCTCTGCTTTGGCCAATAGAAGGCTAATTACAGGTGTACTTGTTGCACCCAATGATTTGAGGCTGAAAAACTGGACTCAATCCCTTAAATACAGGTCGATATATATGTAGTAAACATGCCTGGTGGGATATCCGACAGCGCTACTCTAGTAGTAGCATGCAGGTTTATTTCTTCATAGACAGATCGAGGCCCGATGGGAGGGGATCACGGCGCATTAAGAAGCCCCTCTTAGTATAATGTGGTCGTGGGGCAACATATGCCATTTGTAACAAAAGAAACAATGGCCGACTTACATTTCGAAAAGCTGCAGATTTTCAAAGATCTGCCAGGACAAAGTGGTCAACATGGGGTTCCTGGACAGGTTTCTGGGGGAGAGAATGAGACACAGGGGTAAGAAACAGTTCTAAATGACACAGTGAAGATAACAGACTTTCAACCTGGCAATGCTTCAACCTGTGGGTCTTCTCATTGGGATTTCGGATTAGGAGTTTGAAGGTTTCCATTCAATTGATTTTCCTACGAGCCAAGTAATGAAACAATTTCCAGGGACATTATATCAATGATACAAACCCCTGAACACACACAGCAGTGGTTGAACAGCCACAACTCTTATGTTTCGGGTTGCGATGATGCATAGTAGAAAAACAGGTGTGTCTCCATGGAAACGTGGACAAAGCCATGGAGGTGCTCAGGCCGGTGAAAGGACGAGACACCCACTGTAATCCAGATCACCTCGTTATTAATGCCAATGAAAGTATTAAAGCTTTCTGGATGTGTGTGTGTGTGTTAAACCTCAGACGTGGTGGGAGGAAACGCTGCGGATGATGATTATATCCCACTATTGACTTGAGATTCAAATGACGTTACACAGACTCCAGTTTGTTCCGGTATGAAGCGGAATATACAACCACCACCACATGGTCCGCTGTGGTGCCACGCAGAGCTCCTCCTCCTGTCACAAGTGATGTTGTTCATCCACCGGCACTTTTTCAGAAGAACTCAACTCTTCTGGACCAAAGCAGATTCGTAATGAAAGCGTTCTTTTACCTTTAAATTGAATCAACTGGTTTATTGCGGTTAACTACCCATTTTGAATGTATGAATCATAGTGCGCATCATTGTCAGATAGTCTTCTTGCTTTGTGCCACAGGCCTCAGACCTCACTTGGGTTCATCTGCACTGAAAATGTCCTCCTGTTTGAATAAGATTTTCTTTATCCCCAAACCTGTGAAATGACACCTTCAGGTTCCCCTTTACAGTCAGATGTGCATGTGTCCAAGAAGATAAATCAATATGTACCGTATACACGGTGTGTCAATGTAACATGCAGTTTGTTTCTTCTTTCAAATTGAGCCCCAAACTCCGCCTCCATTAATAACTAATCACATGACCTGCGTGACAATCACGTGTATAATGAGTCCGTGTCCCTAACAACAAGGTGAGTGTCTAACAACTCATGAGCTATTGTGACCCATTTCATTAACAAGTGACTAACTAGTCATGTGACTAGTGAGAATTACGCTGACTCAGCATAGGGCGGAGACAGGTGTCAAACGGCTGACACTTGACCAGTAAGTATTGACAGGAAAAGTCAATATGAAGGTTTTATTGTCCTTTGTTTGTTTAAGGGTGATGCTGATTGCTGTCCTTTCCAGCTGAGAGGTTGGACAGTGGAGAGGGACAGAAATAGAAAAATACCAAGAGACGAATGGAAAAAAAACCGAGGGAGGAAGACAAACGAGGAGACGGAGGTGACACGGAGGGTGAGAATGAGAAAGACACTCGCGGGAGAACGGGAGAAACGGTGCAGTTTCTTTCCAGAGTCACCTCCAAATGTGGTCAACGCGAGATGAGCCGATAATAAACACAAACGCACACACACATTGTCTCACAGCAATAGTCCATCGCAGGGACAAGAAGACGAATGTCCTCTGAATGAAACCTTTGATTCATCTGACTGAAACAACACCCTGCTGTCCCAGTCCCATATTGCACTCACGTGATCATAGTTTGGGTCCAGAGGTACTCGTCCCCCCCCGTGTACAGGTGAGGTTACTAAGCCACAGCCTTTTCTCAGAGGTGAGTCGCCGCTAACTACCAACTGCAACCGGAAAACTGGGGCAGGCAGGGAAACGTCAGCAGAAATGCTTTACTACCTCCTCCTTAACCCTCCAAGAACTAGGGTCGGAATTCTGTTACTTCTGCTTCCAAAACACCAAAGTGGCGCCGGCCAAACCGCTGCACGGCTTTAAAACCCGACCAATGGTCGGTGTCTCGTTGGGTGGTTTCATTTCTTATGAACTTAATTTGTCAATCGGGCCGCGAGGCCGGGAGATTAGCCTCCATTCCCCCAGGAACCTCCTCTGGGACGCGATGGTCGTCCTACTTGGGACCACTGAAGGATTACAGATGAGAGGAGAGGGGAGAGCTGCTCCGTATGTCGGGGGAAGTTGCCGGTGGCTTATTTACACAAAGTGACGCAGCGCTTCACGATGTCTTCGCTCGCCGCGTCTCCACCCTGAGACGGACGCATTGGAACACAGATCACACTCCTCACCGGCTGCCCAGCTGAGGGAGCCCATGGCGCTAATTACAAAACCAATGAAACAATGACTCACGTTGTGATGGCCTGGAGGCCCCCCGGGCTCCTTGGCTGAGTCCCTGCACATGACTTATTGAGCCCCGGAAAGGGTTTGAGACGCCGCGTCATCAGTAACGTGAGTCAGTATTTATTTGTTGGAGTTTGTTGCCGATGGAGCTGAGATGACATATGCAGAGTGAGTTACCATGCAAACGCCGAGCGCCTGCATGCATATTTTTCAACTGGATTACACTCCAAATCATGAGCAAACACACACACACACACACACACACACACACACGAGTCCCTCTCCCGGAGGGCTGAGAGCAAACGTGTGGATATCAGCTGTGTGGAAGGAATCCTCAGCTCGTGTTTGGAGTTGTTTGGTCCCAGAGGTTTGGACCGCCATGCTCATGAATCAAGATCACATGCACATTACACAGGACGCCTACGCTGGGAATAAACACACACACACACACACACACACACACACGTTTGTTTGTGCTGCATTCACATGGCATCAGGCAAACACAGACGTGGTAACAGTAGATGCCCTCGTTCCCAAAAGCTAAAACATTTAATAAAAAGAAATGTGCAGCCAGATGTTAAGCAGCTGGAAAGCTCCAAAGTCAGTTTTCAACAAAAAGGTCCAAAGAAAAAGACGCGTTCTGCCCGACTCTTTCTTTCAAAGGCAAAGGATTAACTGTAGTTTGTAGCAATTCCCCCAAAAAGACCAACCAAAAGGTTCCTCTGTGGGCAGTTTTAGACTCTTTAACGTGACGCTCCTCTCTGCTGTTGGTGTACATGCTCATAACACCACAAAGGCCTGTAGGAGACACACACACACACACACACACCTTTTCAACATGCACAAGGTGTCCTTTGAAAAAGGTCAACCTGAATACAATAACGCTGCCTCATATTTAAAACACCCCACACACGTGTAAACACACACACACGGGTGCGTTAACACAATTTAGAACGCGCGTTGAGTCACGGCTATGGGAAGGTCAGGGGCTGTGTGTGTGTGTGTGTTTGTTTAGGTGACATGTACATGCGTGCACTCTATGCTCATGTGTACTTTCACGGCACGTGAAGGTGGAAGTGGCATCACTGGATGCCAGAACTCACCCTGCCTCTCTCTCTAACGCTGTCTTCACTCCACAAAGAGTCCAATGCGGCGGCTGCGTGAGGGCGCCGTCTTTCCCGCCTCACGGTGCCTCAGTTACCACCGAGAAGCTGGGATATCAGCGCGCAGCTAACGCCGCTGGTCTTCAATCGGACAGCAAGGAGGCTCATTTGCATTGAAAGGTGTCAAATTTGCGGCAGATGCCAGATTATCAAGGTTGAATGAGTGGAAGAAGTAGACTGAATACAGGAAGTAGACGTTGCCTTTGTGATTGTTTGCAATCAGTCAACGGAAGTTACCATATTTGTAATTCAGAGAGACACAGAGACATCTTATGAGCCACCTGTCAATCACTGAGGCCCGTCTAAAACATACCCAGCGTTATGGTCTATTTGACTAAAGGGACCATCATTCACAAACTGAATCTCACGTTTTATTGAAGAAGACACTTTCTATTCATCACAGACACAATCTGTTTCACATATATTGTTTGAGGTTGAACACATTCCAAAATCCTTCTTAATTCCCTTTATCTTCTGAGAGGTAAATTGTGCTCATGGACGTTTCCACACGCCGGCCTTTACACGTATTACAGCTGTAGGTACAAGTGTAGTTCTGTACTGCTGTGCTTCTTCGTTAGTTGAATAGTTGTATTATTCTTGTTGTACTCTGATTAGGAGCTTTGATCTGTCGTGTCTCTGCTCTCTGCTTTGTTCCTAATAAGACATCATCACGGAGCCCTGAAGGATATGCATGATGATGGCATGACCCTCAGCATGCTAATGTCATTTTGCATATCTGTGTGTGTGTGTTCTTGTATTTGTATTATTTCATACAGATGCAGAAAAGCTTCATCATTTGTAGAAAGGGAATAATCTGAGTTGATGGCATCGTGTGATGTGACCATGATACTGTCGGGCTTTTAGGGGCCTCTGGGGAACACCAGCATACAGCCCAGAGACCGCAATCATTTCAGCTGCACAGACAAATACAAGTTGAGACCTCTTGTAGAAGATAGAGATTTCCTAAAAAGATATTTTGAAAGAGTCTGTGTGTTTGATTCTGCTGCTCAACACAACACGCACACACCATCCACACCTCATAAAAAAGAGTACAAAGAATAGTTTATTCGCACTCCAGACTGCTTTGCTTTCAAAGGATCCTGTCCGGTTCCCCCAACACATGCCAGTGACGTCACACGCAGGATTTAATAATCTGTTGAGACTGAATTAGCTTTCAAAACAACACGCAATCACGCGGCTGTGACACACTGAGGGAACACACTCGGTGATGATGTGGATGCACATCGATGTTTGGTAAATTTTGGTAGATTTTATCATTATGTTGCTCTCCAACACCATCTTTTTATCCTTTCTAGTCTTTGACCACCGACTGCAGTGTTTGTCCATAAGGTCACCATGGAGGTCAGCAAGATCACGCCCCCCTAACCAGCAACCCAAACAAGCCCACCGTCTGTGAGCGGGTTGTAAAACTGAGCAGGTAAACCTGTGATCTTCACTGGTATGAATGTGTCTCTATGAGCATTACAGGATCTGTCCCCTGTAACGGTTAAACAACAGCGTCAGATCAATAGAAAGAAGAGAAGCAGCCTGGAGACACGGACGGACATGAAGGTGATCACCTTTAAGTCATTGGCTTCGATGTTTGGAGGTGACGCAGACATTTTATCCGACACTAGAGGGACGGAAACCTCCATTGCTTTAAAGTCCCCGACTGCTCACACGCGATAGGGACACCATCGGCTTATTGAGCGCTGTATGGACATGAAGCCAACAGAGTCGGTACGGTACGGACAGTGCGTTTCTTTAGGGTCAAAAGTCATGGACCAAAGGTCAAGTGCTCAGGGCGCTATGAAGACGTCTCCTACCAGCTGTCCAATACACAACAGCATAATGGATCCAACGATACGTTTCCTACCTTCTTACTGAACATTCTTCAAGCTGTTCATTGAGGGAATGTACAAAGGACAAGTTCAGTTGTGTTAACGTCCCAAAGCGATGGCTTTTCATCCTGATGGAACACACATTGTGGCATCATGTTTTATGAAATGCTTCTGATAGCTTTAAGTCACAAACAAAGTACCTGCGGTCGGATCCAATCAGGAAAATTCATTTACAAACTGTCTCTTTATTATAGGGGAGAAATCACGGCGCTATCGCAAAGCTGTCGTGTTATTGGTGAGAGGAAGAAGAAGAGGAAGAAGGAAGCGAGGAGAGAGGAGCAGGAAAGGTTCACGAGAGAAGCTTTAGGAATCGTGTATGTTCTTGGTGTAAATCCCACCAAATCCCCCCAGAACCTCCGGAGACCCACAGCAGCGTCTCCTCCTTGTTTCCTTCATCTTCTCTTTTCTCCTCATTTCTCCGTTAATCTCTTTTTTGCCGCTATGCTTTCCCTGTTTTTACTGCATTGAGTCAGTGAGTCAAGACGTGGATGTTTTATCAGGTGCATAAATGATATGTATTAAATACCGTAATACAAAAGATGAACAGAGAGTGCTTGTTTTATCCTTATCAAACCTTATCAAACCTCGAGATTTCAAAGATCTTCAAGTATCATTTACTCACAAAAACACCAAAACCCTTCAATAAAAACGCAACTTTCCACCATTTCAGCCTCTTTCGCCTTCAGTAAACAGCTCCTGTATTTTTTAACCTGGACTGTATAAGATTAGTCTTTAGAACGACCCAGTTTCTGGTGCCGAGGAACGTCGCTGGCTGTTACAGAACCTGCATTGTAACATCATTTTATTTCCCATCATTTCTCTATTAGTGTATAAGTGTTTTTGTCTGAAAAGATACAGTAGGAATTTGACCCTCTTCATCATTCCCATTTCAGTCCATTTGGATTTTAGTTAATGGTTTATCTCCTGAATACTGATTAGCATCAGACCAACTTACAGGGCGGAAGTACCTCCAGGGACAAGGACGCCTCATTTCAGGAACAGGAACTATTTTCCCCAAAACCACCAGCTGAACAAATCCAGGCTCAGCCGACACAAAGTTTAATCCAGCGTAAATGAGGAATGATCGTCTGGCTGCTACACAAACTAGCTGAGCTCTTCCTCGTGGTCCTTAATAAGCAGTGAAGACTGCTGGTTTAGAGCCACTAGCAAGCTAGCAACTCTCCCGATAAACCTGGGAGAGGAAACCAACCATCCACCGCACAAAGAGGGGAAAAGACCGACAAGCCCCCAATTCGTGATAAAGTTTACCATTGGAAAAGCATCAAAGACCTGAGAAAAAAAGACGTGGCCTCCAGTCGAAACCCTGACGGCTACAAAACAGAGAAAGTGCTGAGCTGGGAATAAACGAAGGGCGCTACAGGTATGGGGACGAGGAACCTTTGGTGCATGCATGAATCTAGAAGCAGCAGAGGTGTTGGTGGTGATCAGTACGGTCACACACACCATCTGCGTCTCCTTTCAGCCGGTGATGTAACAATGTTTATTATTCATAGCTGCTGAGATTATGGCCCTCATCAGTATTCCTCTCAGCACAGGAGGATTTCCACTTCTACCCCTGTGCTGCTGTTGTCTTGGTCCTGCGGTGACCCTCTGAGCTGAACTGCCTGCATGGGCCTCGTACGTTACATGTTGTCCCTTTCTGGAACCGCACGGAACTACGCAGCAAACACGGCGCCATTCTTCATAGGAGTGATTTTGTTTTCCTCAAAGATCCATTCCTTTAAATCCTGCTCCTTCCGTCTTGATTGGAAACATTATGATCAGTATATATTATCATAATGGCTGCGCCGTTTTATTCTGTGTTTGTCCATTTACTCCCGTCCCTGAGCAAATGAAATGACTACGCTTATTATCTGTAATGACACACACACACACACACACACACACACACACACACACACACACACACACACACACTTGATTAGCAAGAGCTATTTTCAGAGCAACTGACAGGGCTGTGAAATGACAGGTGTTGCCATGGCAATTAAAACTGTCAGTCATTGTGTCTGTGTGGGTGTGGTGCAGTGCAGTCTGTAGTTGTTCTACCTGTCAATCAAATGAACGCTTGTCAGTTACTGTCCACACCATCAAACTCATTTTGTTTAGATTTCTTTTACTAAGTTCTGACTGTAAACAAGTGTGACTTTGAGAAACTCTGCAGAGTTTACAAGAATATGTAGATTGTTCCCTTCTGAACACAAATAAATAAATGTGCAGGGAGGTTCTTTACTTTATGACTCGTTCACTTCTTTCCACCTTGACAAACGCGCAGCAGATCGAAGGAACTCTTTTAATTCTCAGCTGTCGCTGGAAGAGCTCTGGAAATATCATAACTGCAGGAGAGTGTTTGGGCATTTTGTGTTGTTCACTTGTCACGACGCCAGTGGAAGAATCGGAGGAGTCATCATTTGTTCCACTGGTCGAGCGTTTGAAGGCTCAAAGTTCTCTGCCACATTGTACATGTAATACCTTTCCTCTGTGAGCTAATGATCGCGATCATGATGTGACCCGAGGAAGCGTCGATCAAACCTGCCAGGTTAGCCAACTCAGATTTGACTCCTGGCTCCGTAGAGCTTCTGTTGACCTCCAGCACCTCCTGAGGGAACCTGCAGTACTTCAGAGGTGAAATCCAAAGCTTGTCTTCAGCTTTCACTCCTACGAAGGTGCCTGCTGCGGCAGAACAACAACCAGAGCAGCAGCTGATGTTCCTGTCGGAGTAAAGGACGTTTTGGACCGTGGAGAAGACAAATGATCATACAGCACGATATGATTCAACGGTTCAGCAGTCTGACAATATCGAGTGAAACATTAACTCATAACCAGTGTTCCTTTACAAAACACATCAATAATCTACTTAACATTTGAATAGAACTCAATAAGCAAAGGCCGGTTTCAAGAGGAGTGAAGGGGTACGAGAAGGCACCGGTTTCCTAGCAACACATGGACGGACAAACAAAACAACATACCCGTGGACAGAGAGAAGCAAACACCATCTGCCCACCTCCTGCTGGGAAGTTTCACCAGCACAACAACTGCCGCCCCCACGAGTAGCCGACTAGAGGCCTGATTGGAAAGCCATTGGTGAGATGGGAGACTACGTTATGCTTTTAATAAGAATAATTCAGAGGATTGGTCCCACAGTGGGTTTGAGCGTTCCAAAGGCATTAATGCCCCTTCAACCAGAGCGATACAAAGCTATACTAGAATTATCCCGTCACGGAAGACGCAGACATGTAATGCATATTGCATCAGGGTTATGTGATGTTACTGGGTGTTAAATGAGTAATGGCCTGTTTGTCTAAGCTGCAGTTACAGCAAGCATCACTAATGAATAGTGACAAATCGGCACTGGTCTTGCTTGTGCTTTGATATTTCTTCACACTGCAATCTTCAAATAGTAATGAGTTCACAGTTTTCATTGGCAGACTATCGTCTTATTATAGAGTTTGCGTGTGATCTTGAATGGAAATTAACACTGAAATGACAAAGTATCTGTTTATTCTGGGCCAAACTGAGATTAGGAGCCATAATGAACATCGGTGTTTATCCCGTTAGGACGGGAGACGTTACAGATACTGGGGCAGAAATGTAGAGACAGTGACTACGGATCCTTTTGCAACATTGCAGTTCCGTATTAAACTGTAACAAAGGTGGTTTGTAAAAGGTGGACAATAATGGCAGTAAGGATTACACCAGCTAACGGAGGCTAGCAGTCAGCTAACAGCGCTAATAGTGGCATCAGTGCTGCCAGTTTACGGTTTTGACCAGAAGGCGAATGAGAGCGAGGTGGATTCACTCCCCCGTTACCGTGACCTACGCCGTACGCCAGTGGACCAACAGCGCCACTGAGAAATGTTGCCAAAGCGCCGGGCAGTGCGGCAGCAGCAAGCTAGCCAGTAGCTTGATACCACATGTTTTTAAATGATCCAACCAAAAACCGCATCTCGACTTTTATACTCAGTTCTGTAAGAATGTTGCCAATTAGGCAACAGTGACCTTGTTCAATCATTACTGGGATAAAGTTGTAGACCTGCACAAGGCCGGGATGGGCTACAGGACAACAGGCCAGCAGCTTGGTGAGAAGAAGTTCAAGAAGACATCAAGCTCAAATGCCGTCATGGATTAAAGTCCTGCAGCACACGCGGACACGTGGCTCTGTGAGCAGCATCTCACGGTCCTGTAGAGGCCTAGCCAAGTCTCCAGACCTGAACCCAATAGAAAAGTCTATGGCCCAGTGACAGCCGCGAAACCTGAAGGTCTGTATGAAGGACTGGGCCACCTGCTGCAGTGTGTCAAACCCGGTCAAGAACTACAGGAAACGTACCATGTCTATAATTGCAAACAAAGGTTTCTGTACCAAGTTGTAAGTTTGCCTTTTCTCATGTATCAAATACTTATAACATGCAAAATACTTCTTTTTAAATCCTACCATATGATTTTCTGGATTTGTTTTAGATTTCGTCCCCCCCAGTTGAAGAGTAACTATGATAAAACTCAGACTAAAAACTAAAAAGCATGTATCAAATACCTGTTCTCCCCACTGTGTGTCATCATCTGACACTAATCCTGAAAAATATGGTGGTCATACTTCGAACTAGCCTATTCAGTTAGCGTAAGTAAAACACATTGTCTTTATCTTTGACTATGTGACTGTTTCAATATCATTGATTATTATGTGACCTGCCAAAGTTGGGCTTTACTTGTGTGCACTGGGAGATTTGCAGTAACTTAACTGGGGAACCTGTGGATGGATCGAACCAGGAGAAATGCTTTTCCCAGTGTGGGTGGGGAGCACGGAATCATCCGCTTGGTTTGGTTTAATCACGAGTCGACTATGATGTCAGAGAGGCATAAGAGTTTGATAATCTCTATGAAAGCTTTTATTTACAGCTTGTAAAACGCAGCTAATCATTGCATCATGATTCCATAAAGACAGCACAGTGGACCTTTTCGTCCAGCCAACAACACCGTCCCACACGATTGTTAGAAGTCATTAGTCTGGTTTGGTTCCCCGCTCGCTGCATTGCTCCATTACAGCCCTCACACTGAAACCCATTAGGTCCTGGTGTATGGGCCACCTCACCTTGGACAGGGCTTACGTACTTGGCAGCCCTGACGAATGTTACCTCTGTTCTGCAGTGTGGAGGGGAAAATGAATCTGTGCAGCACAAGAAACACAAAGGAAATCCGAGCATATACAGTAACAGCGTCCACACCGTTTCCCCAGTGGCAGTGAATGTGTTCTAATGTGCACACACACACACACACACAGAGCTTTGCACAGGTAATCCACCATAGTGTTTTGGCTGGAGGTGAATTGCAGCAGTAAAAGAGCACAATGTTGCTGCCTGTGTACTTTTAGGGAAACGACACCCACATGGTAAACTGTGGCTGTACATCATGAGCACCTGCTCAGAAGTGCACGAGGTATCACTCGTCGCTTTGCAGACTCTTCAGGCATTGAGTGTGAATAAATACATCCATATTTGGAGGATACGGAGCTGGGAAGCTCATATGCTGCTATGGATGGAGGGTCCATCATTTATATTTACAATGCTAATTTAGGGCCGCCGTGATTGGCAGACATTTATTGAAATACACACATAAGCTTGAACGTTTTTACATTGCTTGATGTTTCCAATACAATACAGGATTGATGCGATGCTGCTGGCAAAGACCAGAAGAAGGGTACAATGGGAGGATGAAGAAAAATGGAGGAGAAGGAAGCAAAGTAGGTGACTGCTGACAGGGCTGTTCATGTGGGAACCACATTTGATTCATGGTTACACCCAAAATAGACTAGAACAATTTGATGACACATTTAAAAAGCACACATCTTTAACTGGGACCTTTGGAGATGTAGAAATAGGTATAAAATCAAATGTATTTCATTGTCACTGTCATGTCCAAGAAGCTGTGTTAATCAGGTTAATCAAGTCGCTAGGCTGCATCCTTGCACCCTGCAGCCTTCTGGTCTACCTGGGCTGGTCCTCCAACAGCCGCACAGGCCGAACCGAGCGCTTTCTGAAATGGGACGGTCTGTCCTACAGGGGGACTTCCTGCTTGCGTCATCAGCATTACCTCCTGCTGAGCTTAACAAAAAAAGCCTTAGAAGTCGAAAAAACAAATAAAGTAGAGCTAAATGTGCTTGAGCTTGTTCAGAAGCTGCTGCTAGAGTTCTAACAAAGACCAAAAAATGTGAGCACATTACACCAATTCTTAAATCCTTACATTGGCTCCCAGTATGTCAGAGAATTAATCTCAAAATCCTACTGCTCACATATAAATCACTACATGGTTTAGGGCCAAAGTATATCACTGATATGCTTCCACTACATAAGCCTTCAAGATCACTAAGATCTTCTGACACCATCTGTTAGTGATTCCCAGAGTAAATACAAATCATGGGAAAGCATCATTTAGTTACTACGCAACAAACAGCTGGAATAAACTTCCTGAAGATTTAAGACTTAAACTCTGACCACGTTTAAAACAAGACTGAAAACTTTTATGTTCAGCTTCGCCTTCTGCTAAATTTGACCTACATTGCACTTTTAACCTCTGCCTTTAATTAAACCATTTAAATAAGATTTGAATTTATAATTTTATTTGCTGTTTTTAACTGTCTTTTAATTCCTGCATTTTATTTCACTTTATTGTATGAAATGTTATGATGTGAAGCACTTTGAGTCTGCCTTGTGTATGAAAAGTGCTATACAAATAGCCTTGCCTTGCCTAAATGACATGTGATGTAATGTCCTGCGCCATGTTAGACAGAAGCAGCGCGTACGTCCACTGTCAAGCCTGGCCACGTGTTTGTACCTTGTTCCCGCTCCCTTTCTGTTGATTTCATTTTTCAGCCTGGTGTTTTATTTTCTAGATCTTTTTGTTCTTAGATTTAGCATGGGGCCTTTTTCCTCTACCAACCTTTTTGTTAATAAAGATGAACATGGTCTCAGCATTTGGGTTCAGGGCCGCTGTCCGGTTGTTACAGTCCTAACTTTAAATAGATTGACGTAGGATGAATCTCGTGTATACGACAAAAGTAGTTTTGTCAACATCCTCATATGACAACATGATACAATTCTATGAAACATTTTAGTGCGTTTTCATAAATCCTGCAATCGGTGTCAATTTCTACTCGTTACCTTCCGTCTAAACGGGGCACTGATTCCGGTTCAGGCAACAACAAACACAAGTTCAGCATTGGTCTACTGGCTGAAACCAGTCCTCCTGCGTTGACCTTTTCAAAGGTATCGTTACGTGCCAGGGTGTGGATTTCTCTCTTGGTTGGTCTCGCTCTCTCTCGAGGTGCTACCCGGTGATTGGGTTCCACCGGCGCCCGGCGATCAGCTGGGCGGGGCTCAAGGATAAAAGGAGGAAGGCCGAGTCGACCGGGGGGATGCAGGGCTTTCTGAATGGATTGTTGTTGGGAGGTTGAGGACCAGGTGAGTCTGGGGTTCCCTATAGAGGTTATTGGTTGATGCCTACAGTGTTTCTTGTTTTACCAAAGTTTAGATAGCGTGCATTTGGTTTATTGTTTCTAGAGGTGGGTAGTCAGGCCTAGTTTAGTAATATTCATTTATTTTCTTTGGCTCAACCACAGGACCCAGCCTCCCCCGCTCAAGGTACGATCGTGTTAAGATTGGAGGGTCTGAAACTAATAAATTGTATAAAATTGCCCTTTGTTTGTGTAACTCTCTCCGACTGACTGTCCTGGTTTCGTCCCCACCCAGACAAACCCAAAAGGGGACGTAACAGGTATGCAAAGAGAGGAAACTTCCACACACCTTGCACTGATTACGTTATGTACTTTGCAGCACATGGAACCTCCATTTTCTGTGGACACTTGAACAATGTGTGTTTCATTTTGCACAGACAAGACGTTTTGGAAGCTTCTTTACTTCTGATTCAGAGATCCACAGGACTTTTACATTGTGTACATTGTACACAAAAATGAGTCGACAGCTTGCAACGTGAGATAAATATGACCCTAGAGGGTTCAGAGGGTTCAGGTGTTGCACTCATGAAAGTAAGGATTGGAATAAATCAAACCTATGAATAAAAGGTATTGGAGACTGTGGAATGCAATGAAAAATGTGTGATGCCACAACCTTTGGCCGGACTAATGCTGTTTGAACATAAGTGACTTCCTGATGATAATTCTGGCGGATCAGATTTGTGTCACTGTGATGCTTCTGTCACACAACTCACCTGAACACGCCCCCCATCACCGCGAAAACCACTCCCACAAACATATCAGTAACTGCTGTTGGGTGAAACTGTGCTAACGTCCCTTTTTCCAAGCTTGGTTGACTGTGTGCAGTTTTCTATTCATTTGTATCTGCCTGTTGGTCATGTCGACATTGGCGTGTGCGTCCGTGTGTACTCACATGTAGCGCAGGTGGGGGTTCTTGGAGAAAACACGGGCCTGGATTGTATGCAGGTTGCTCCTTACAATGGTTCTGCAGACAGACGCAAAGAGGAGAAACACGTCAGCTCGATCACTCCCAAGTAGTATTGTCAGTACAGAGGAGGAGAATCTGACATGAATAATCACGCAAAAAAGAGGAGATGGAAAACATTTGAAATATGAGCAGATCTCAGAGAGCACAGGTAAAACTTCTTCGTCAGCAGCGGTTAAAAATAAGTAACCCCGACGGTTTTACACATCGCTTGAAATAGAGCCGAGGTAAGCAAATTATTAATTAACTGTAAAAAAAAACAAGCAATACTGAAAAGCGTTAGTCCCGCCCCATTGGCTCAACAACTCGGATCATTCGGTTGCAGAAAATATCTCTCCTCAGTAAACATGAGTGTAGTTTAGTCTCCATCTCTTCTTCAATACAGTAGGATGTTTGTTTAGTGAATGATGGCCAACGTGTGTGTGTGTATATGTGTGTGTGTGTGTGTACTAAGTGTCCCTGATGTTTTTTTGATTGCTGAACAACCAAAACTAGTTCCCTGGGCTCCATTCTAAGCATGTTGAGTCTGACCGCCTGCCAACCGTTGCCAATTAGCGCTCTCAGTGTCGCCCACCAGAGCGTCTTTGGATACGAAATTGAAAACTGAGCAGCTCAGTTTTAATCATTTAGTGGTAAATAAGAGTGGAGGCAATGACTGACACCCAGCTGGAGCATTGGAGGCCGGAGATGCTCCTTCTCATCTACTTTCTACGTGTCCTCCTCGTGTCTCCTCCCACAGTGCTCGCAGGCTCTGGCAGTCAGGTCAATAGGTCAATTGGTGACTCTCAAAGGTGTGTGAGAGTAAAGTCTGGGACTGACTGGACTGTCCAGGTAAATTATAACTATCTTTTTATATAATCCTTTAGAAGTACACATTGCTCTACTCATAAGTGTAAATTAGAGATATTACAGAGGGAATTATGATCTGTTTAACAATCGCTTTAAGCAGCATATAATAAATCATGAAAAATAATGATTATTGATTGATTAGCAAGCAAAAATCGAACTAAAAAAAGTAACTCAATCATTTAAATTCTTTAGTCCAGGCATTGATTCTGGAAGGATTGATGACGTCAGACTACCTCCAACAAAATGGACTAAAAATTATAGAATCTTTCCCAATCGTGTCTTTGAAACACACTGATATGGTTCCATCTCTGCCTCATTAGTTTCACCGGATCCTCATTATCCGTTTGCCTTTGGGAAGTTGGGAACAGGACTTTGTTTTCATTAAATACAGTGGCAATAAAGGGAAAGAAGTCATTGGTTTTACACTAACAAGCTAAATGCTATTGCTGAGGTGACAATGCTAACATGCTAATATAGGGCAGTGAGCTATTTTAGCATCTTTGCCATCTTGCTTCAGCATTTTGAAATGCTTAGAACATGAACAACATAACAGTTGAATCCAACAAGTTCAGAAGGGGGGGCATGTTAACAATCTCCTAACATGTACACTCACGTTTAACGTTTAACGGCTCTTAGCTTCTACGATTAATAGTGACCTGGAAACGGTTTCCAACACACAGTTTAACTGGAGACAGCAGCTCTCTGTTACCTGCTGAGTGGTGGTTCTACTCTTTAATATCTGTGATACAAATCAAAGGGGAGAAGAACAACTTAATTCAACCGTTTCTCTGCATTCACTCGGTGTAAACGGGTCCGTCAGGGTTCCACGTCACAGAGTTGCCTGTAACCAGGTAACTGCTCCTGGCAACCGGACCACTGTTGGTTCTGCAACCATGTGCAGCATTGACGCATGGTGGGATTAGCAAACTAGCTACCTAACTAGTACAGTCTGACTCAACTAGTTAACTAGCTGGCTTAACTAGTACACTCTGGCTGCACAATTTAAGTAGCTAGCTTAACAATTCCATAATAGTTCATTCCAGTGTAGCAATTATATACTGTGCAATTAAAGAGAAAATGGCGTAATGTTCCTATTTTGCCTGTTATAATATCACAGCTTTGCACAATACGTTACAGGGCTGCTGTCACCCGTATTTCTACATTTTCATGCTTCATTTTGAAGTCGGTGCTCTTGGCATTATTCCTGCTATTTCTCTATATGTACTAAGCATCAAATCTGTACCGGGGAATTCAGTGACTGGGATTTCCATTGGAACAGTTCACCACCGCATGAACCGACATTAGAAAAGGGCGGATTGCTACTTACAGCCTCTGTAAGCCGGTGTAGAGCTCCATGTCCACCTCCCTCAAGGTCTGCAGACCGGTCCAGTTCTCAATGTGTCTGAAACACGGCACAAGAACAATATTAATAGAGGGTAGAGTATGTATTCATCTTCCAATACTTCAATTCAACACATTCAACAGGAAAACTCACAAAGACAAAGCACCTTCAAAATGTGAAAGACAGGTAAAAAAAATAAAGATAGGCTAAAGTTACAGAAGGGTAAAACTAAACCACCACAGTGGAAGAAGGAAGACAAAGGAATTGAGGAAAACCCAGCAGGTCTTGAGTCACTGTTGGCAGAAAAGGGTCATGCAGCGTCTGCCAGTGTTTGAGTGGCGGGACTCAGCAAAGGGGGTTAACTGCCCTCCGTTGGTTATGGAACAGGACCGGGTGTCCTGCTCAGAGACGTGGGACATGGAGCAGCCGGGGTTCCTGGCGGGTTCCTGGCGCGCCCTCTCTACTCCACGCGCCACCGTCGGCCATTAAAGCAGAATGTTTTACGTCACATGTGCTGATATCAAAGAACCAGATAAAACACTCCTGATACTATTATTACTAGACTGTCACACAACGGGGGGGACATCCTCCTCTGAACGCTTGTGTAGCCGCAGCTATCCCTACACGGCTAACTTCATACATAAAAACACCCCCTCTCAGCTCAAGTGTTCATGAACGTTTGAAAAAAGCCAATGAGGTTATTTTGCAGTGTTTATGTGGGAATGTCTGAGCGTGGCCTCGTGGGAGCCCCCGCAGCACAGACAGGAGACTGTGGCCCAAATCACATCCCACTGAACATCTGTTTACCCGAGAGACGTCCTCATGGCCCTGACTGTGTGTTCGGTTAGGACGAGCAGTTAAAGGTGCTGTTTGTCCGTCTGTCTTCCTGGAATTGATTCATCACCAAAATACCTTTACATATTTACTCTTAACGATAAATCTGATAAAAGGCTGTGATAACATGACACTACTTTGCCTCAGTTTATGGTCATAATCTGTAGTAGCAAGTCTTATCAAGCAAGCATGATCTATTTTTGGAGAATGTCTATTTGTAATACATTGTCTTCATTAGCAGGTCGCTACCGCTTCAAAACATGTTGATTCATTCCAACATGGCGAGCTTTGTATTCTACGACAAAATCTCCAACCTCAAGGCTTCAAAACAGCAGTCCACAAACCACTGGGTGACTATGTCCACCTGCAAGTACCCTGAACAATAGCACAACAATAGCATTAGTCAAACCATTAGGAGAAACCCAAAGGGAGAACGACTGTCAAACTCCACCTGAATAAGCGTCTTGGACGCAGCAGGTCACAGTTTCCAGCGATAAAGCATCTGCACGTTACCTGCTGACACACTGAGGACATTTAGCCGCTAAAGAGACATTTAGTCCCCAAAGAGAGAGGCCTTACCAGCCAGTCAGGTGGAAAAGCACATGACTTCATTTGAATACTTCCTCTAGATCAGCGATTCCCAAAGTGTGGGCAGCGGAGGTACTGCAGGTCGGCCGCGAGAGGTCATTACAATAAATTAATAAAACGTTTTTAATTTTCAATTTTGAAAAGTTTGAAATTAATATAAAAATATGTATGATGCGGCACAATATTTATGTGAAACATTAATTGATGAAGCACAAACAATTTAAACTGCTCCGTACTGGTTGTACACGGCGCTCAAGGCGCTCTGCCAAACACGGCAAAGCTCGTCTACGACGGCGAGACGCTGAGCGTCTACAGTAGCTGTTATTCTAAAAGGAGCCGAAGATCTTTTGAGCGCAAAGCTCAAAAATAAAAGATGGTGGACCAAACTCCGTAGAGTAGGGAGACGACTGATAATAATCTGTGGTATAGCAGGGGTTCTAAATTAGATTTTAAGTGGCACCAAAATCACGGGGACCAACAAGAGACATTTGCACGACTATTAAGACTGAAACAAGACATCAATTCTAAAATGCACAGAATGAAAGGAAGTCTCTTGTGCTGATATAGTGACACTATTAATTGTGCAGTATCGTGGGCAGGTTTGGATATTTGCTGACAAATATGATGTGGTTGCATCGTTCCACTTTTTTAAGAAGTACCAGAACACAAATTGGTCTGTCACCAATTTGTGTTCTACCCCTTTTCTACTGTGGTCAGCACACATTTTTTATTTTATTTATATAATTGTTATTTTTCAGACAACTGATGTGCTTTCCCACAGATCGTTCTAGAAGGTCTACGTTTCTCTACCTTTCTTTGTGAGGAACTATGACCGGCTTTTTTAAACGATCAGGTTGTTCCTGATTTTTGCCAATTCGGTCATTGTTTTGCAAGGAGATGTCTACTAGTTAATAAACGCTATCAGTATAAATACAACACATTATCCATTAGTTGAGTATACTTTTCTTTTTTTTTTTTTTTAAGAGTGGGGAGTCCTGTTCATCACCCACACACAAACCATCAATGTTCTCATCTCTGCTGCTGCCAGGACAAGACCCGGTCAAGTGGTGTAACCTGCAGAACCACAGCCTCCTACGGACTCTGCATCCGTATCAATTCTAAAGCCTTTTCCTGCCTGATCTCAGTGTGTAAGGAGTCCACCCCCCATCACCCACACACAAACCATCAGCTGGAGAGGTGGTGGTGAAGAGAGGAGAAGAAAAACAATAAAACCGCCAAAAGAGAAGCTGGCAGGTGGAACGAAGATCTCCCTGAAGCATTTCTTTCACGTGGAAGGATTTTGAGGATATCACTACTTGGAGAGCCATCTCATCACATTGGTCATGCTAAAAGCTTAGCAAGGTTAGATCCGTCACTGTGGACTTAGCTCAGGAGGATCTCAGCAAACTGTTCATCCAAATGATGTTTATTTTTTATGCGATCTCATCAGTGCCTCCTCAAAGCCAACTGGGGGAAGAGTTCCACACATGTCCAACTGGGGGAAGAGTTCCACATGTCCAACTGGGGGAAGTGTTCCACACATGTCCAACTGGGGAAGAGTTCCACACATGTCCAACTGGGGAAGAGTTCCACACATGTCCAACTGGGGGAAGAGTTCACATGTCCAACTGGGGAAGAGTTCACACATGTCCAACTGGGGGAAGTGTTCACACACATGTTCCACATGTCCAACTGGGGAAGTGTTCCACACATGTCCAACTGGGGGAAGTGTTCCACACATGTCCAACTGGGGGAAGAGTTCCACACATGTCCAACTGGGGGAAGAGTTCCACACATGTCCAACTGGGGGAAGTGTTCCACACATGTCCAACTGGGGGAAGTGTTCCACACATGTCCAACTGGGGGAAGAGTTCCACACATGTCCAACTGGGGGAAGAGTTCCACACATGTCCAACTGGGGGAAGAGTTCCACACATGTCCAACTGGGGGAAGAGTTACACACATGTCCAACTGGGGGAAGTGTTCCACACATGTCCAAGTGGGGAAGTGTTCCACACATGGAAGAGTTCCACACATGTCCAACTGGGGGAAGAGTTCCACACATGTCCAACTGGGGAAAGGTTCCACACATGGGAAGAGTTCAACACACATGTCCACATGTTCCACACTGTCAACTGGGGAAGTGTTACACACATGTCCAACTGGGGAAGTGTTCCACACATGTCCACACATGTCCAACTGGGGGAAGTGTTCCACACATGTCCAACTGGGGGAAGGGTACCACTTCAATAGACTACTTCACATAACTATTGTCGCGATGCCACAAATAGGAGGTCACGGCGCGGTTTGTATCAGAACCGAAGAACATTTCTTCATTGAAAGAAGAACGACACCGAAGGAAAAGGTCCCTCGTCCCGACTGACCTCCGGCAACACTGTACCCAACAAATCAACCGCCAGGTATCTTTTCAAATGCGTGTCCTTTTCCAGCAGTGGCGTGCACGTTGTGCGTGACACAAACCACGCGTGCTGATTCTCAGCCTGCTGAGACGGCACCACGCCGCCCTCCCACCTCCACGCAGACGCACCTGCAAGGTGAGAAAAGAACCTCATGCGAGTAGAAGCTGTAAATGAACAAGGAGGCATCATCTGCACCTACTGATTCCTTAGTGTGGATGTTCTGCAGCTGTCCTTCAGAAATCCTTTCCTGCTTTTGTCTCTCTCTCTCTCCCCTCCTGCTCTCTCACCACCGATGTATTTACGCCTTCTGAAAGCCAGCCTGTCATTAAATGAAGGAAAAGGCCCCGGGGGCCAACTGGCTGCTTCTAACATCTTCAGCTATCACATGCTATTTATTGAGAGAGAGAGAGAGGATTGAAGGAGAAACCAGGGGGGGTCAGATGGGTTGGGATGGCACCTGTGCCTCCCTAATGTGTGTGTGTGTGTGTGTGTAAGGTGTTTGTGTTGAATTGATTGCTGTGTTCGGTTTCAGATACATTAAACATTCATGAAGCTCAATTTACTAAAGAGACCAGCGAATGTTTATGTGTGGGAGGAAGAGCGGCGGCTGACGTGTGGGACCGCTTTGCATGTAACATTACGGCGGACATGCTGACAGCGTGTTTAAGTATTGAACAGCCTTTGACGTGCACGTGTGAGACACCAGTACGAAGAGTGGAAAGAACCAACAGCTTCTCCCGTCATGCCGCCGTGATGAGCACCTTCTTCCTCGGCCGCCCCACGAGCCTCCATCGGCTGTTACTCACGTGGCCGGTTTCAGGTGGTGTCTTGGAAGTGTACGCGGATGGGGTCACCATTTAGAGAGCTGTTTTGGGTTCCCTGGCCTCAAAGTTTAGGTGCCTGGAATAAGGTCAGCGGTTAACAGAAGAGCGATTTGAAAGGTTTGTTCTATGATATTATGTTTGTCAGCAGTTGAGCTGTGCGTTTTGGAGATGCTCTGCACGTCTACCTGCTCATGCAAATGTGGTGTAGTTTCTTCACTCAGCGTTCACTGCGCTTATACTGCTCAGAACAGTTCAATCTCAGATGAATACCTTTCTTAACGAGTATTGCAGTATTGTTTGTTGTCATAGTTAAATGGGATGGAGAAAACGAAAGTACTATTAGACAACTTCATAGCATTATTCTCTTGATCATTTGAAGAGAAAATACACATTTCAACAAATTTAAATGATTAAATTTTTACTCAAAATGGCACAAACGAAAATACAAAGGACAAAGGTCTCTGGTCTAAAAGGGGTCTAAACTACCTAAAGGTACCAAAGCACACATGACGGAGAAGCTTTTTGGCGCCTTCTCATCCCGCCGTGCTTCTGCACGTCACTGACTCACCGACCTGTGTGGAGAAATGAGGCCGAGACCATTTCTGGGCTTTTATAAGCACAGTTTCCAATTTTTGGAAGAGAGAAACAGGAAAATGGTTTTTCACTGCTTAAAGCAATCATCTGTTTTAACAAAAAAAAAACTTTTGAATTACAAAGTAAAGTGGGTGGGAGGAGGGTAATGGTTTGAAGGCAAATCTTTCCTCTTTTATATTCTCTCAAAGAACAATTGAATTCCTCCCATGCACCAGTCACACACACACACACACACACACACACACACACACACACACACACACACACACCCTCGTACTTCTGTCTTTGCAGAGATGTCACATTACCAGCACCAGCCAATGTTTGCAACTATCCAATTTAATTTCAGTTAAAAACGAATAGAAAACAATACAGTTTTAGGAAGTTGAACTGGTGAGATTCACTCTTCATCTATTTCATGTTGCAGTGAAACAACTGCATGCGTTTCTCACCAGGAACAGAAACATTCTAATTTACTTTTGCCCAGCGCTCCTTATCACTGAATGAAGCTTTAAAGGAATCATCGTATTATTCGACATGAACCCTGTTGCTGTCGGCTCCATCATCTGGTACCGCAGCCCTCAGGCTTCTAACCGCTGACGTTCACCCATTCGTTGTTCATATCGGTGCCGTATCTGGGAAAAACAGATGTAGATAGTGAATTTACAGACGAGATACTCACTGACACGACACCATCTTTAGCCCTTTGCACTGGTCTTAAATAACCCCAACCTTTGCCCTAATTTAGAACCTTAACCTCCAAACCAGGCCTGAATTCTCACGCAGGCCTTTGTAGAGTGGAAGGTTGGCGAGATGTCCTCATATTCAGAGAATGTCCTCGCTCTGTTTAAAAACCTCTTTTTAGTTCTTGTTAAGGTCCACAATTTGTCCCAAGGTGAACGATGAAGGAAACCACACACACACACACACACACACGATGTATTCCAGTGTGTGAGATCCGGCTGAGCTTCACCACGCAGGAGAAAACTAGAGGAAATGTGTGAATAAGGCAAACTGAGCGAGACGACGAATGAGGGCAGAAAACCTCTGCAGTGCAGCTGTGTGATTGCATCTTTTCCTCCTCCGAAGCGACACCAACTCTGTCTGCCTCTCTCTCTAAGTGGAGATAAACAGGTTTCCTTCCTGCCGGCTCACCATTTGAACCTGCCGGTGCGCCGAATCCCACTAGAAACACAATATTTAGTGTTGCGGATCATTTTACGGAGTGAGCGGCGTTCTGCGTGCACGTCCCCGGGGCGAACTGAGCGCTCTGATGAGGGTGAAAGAGACGTCAATCATTTCCTACGGCACAGACACGACAGCTCAACGCAACTGAACGTCAATGTCAGGAATGAACAAATTTGAAGATCATCAAAAGCTACAAAGACTACAAAGTGCACACATAGGAGCGCTTAATGTTACTTAACGCCTCTGGGCTATTTAGGACGTATTCAGGACATTAAAAACTCAAAGAAAATGTGAATGTGAGTTCTGAATAATAGCTGTGACGATTCATTCCTTTCTTATTTTAACACGTCTATTAATTTAGTTGTTATGTTGGTGTTGCTGCACAATGTCAGGTGAAGATAAGGCTACTAATATGAAATGTAAGATATTTGTTTGTATTCTAGTAGAATTATACATTTGGCTGCATAGGAATGTTTCACACATGTGTGATTTATTTTAAATCAACACAATGTTGACTGTATCAACGATGGCTCAAGCAGTAATTTAATACCACCGCCATTTACATTTACACAATCACAATTACACAAAATATTATTCTGACTTTTTTTTGTTTGAGGTCATGCAGTGTGTTATCACAAATATAATATTGTGATACCATGTCTTAGACACTTAAGCCCCTCTGTGAGTGAGCGCGTGCGGATCAGGTCGTTCACCAACGCAGCGCCGCTACCCGCCGGGTGGATTCCCATTGAGTGAAAAGTAGCTGGCGAGCAGAAAAAGTGTGGGGACGCCGGCGTTAGACCTGTTCGACCACGGCGTCACTTCAGGCAGCAGTGTCCCCCTGTGGACCGGACCGTCCGCGCGCCACACACCCCCCTACCTCCCGGTCGGACAGGCCGTCAGCGCCCCCCCCCACCCTATACCAAAGTGGGCCGTATCTGGCCCAAACCTAAACACCCCTGATCTGAGGTCTGATCACAAGACTACGCTCGCCTCCTGAAGACAGTGACATTTACCACTTAATATGTCTTCACCGTTTCAATGGTTGTGGCCGTCAGGCAGACTCGACAGGTTTTCCAGCAGCCCAACAGGCCTAAAGGTCGACCTGTCGACAACAGTTGGGAGCCCAGTGTGCGAGGACACCAATTCCCTGCCGATCGCGGCTTTTGTCTGGAGGCCCCGAAAAGCCTTCACCTTGCCAGATAAAGAAGAACCGTCGTGTAGTGTGAACTCGGCATCAGGACATTCCTCCTAATATTTTTAAACCTGGATGGCGTCAAACACAAGAATGCAAAGGTTTCTAAAAGGTGTAGAGTCCATTCCAGGCCAAACAGTGGCTCTGTATTCACTCCTCGTCCTCGAACATCGAGGTTCTGACTGGGCAACAATCATTTGTCAGAGAAACACGCGAAAATGCCCAGACTTTGTGACAACGGTGAGAGTAAAGGATAAATAACCCAATGCAGGAGTCGTTTTCATACAGGGAACGTTGTTTTGTGGAGCAGAATGTTTCCTGGATGTCAAAGCCAATTTAAAGGGCCCGACTAAAAATAAAGATACCCCAGCAATTCGCTATTCCAACTGGAAAGGCAGGTAGAACTGGGGGTTTGCTATGAGCAAAGCAGAGCTGGACAAATGCAAAGGGCCAAAGCCAAGGAAACCATAGCAACCACTACGCTCCCACGTAAGCATTTCATCAGCTGTCCTCCACGGGTACTTAGTATGCAGCGGCAGCAGCGGCAGCAGCGGCAGCGGCAGCGGCAGCGGACCCTCTCAGGGGAGCTGTCCAGTGCTGAACCGATGCGGCTCTGCATTAACAAGCCTCCAACGATTTCTGCTGCAGAGGAAATCAGGGATCTCCTGCATGGCATCTAATGAATAAAAGGGCAGTAGATCCTTTGCATAGCCACAGGAAATATGGGTGTAGACTGTAGGTGAAGGGACGGGTGGTGTAGGGCAACTTAAGGGCACTAGGATGTGACCAAAATACTTTCACTATATCCAGACTGATCCAGAAGATACAGGCAGACAAGATGGACCAATGATTCAATGCCTGAATGAAACAACTTGTTCAGAGTTTTATGAATTCCTGGCTAACTGACAGCTACAGTACTTCATAGAGAAATGTCCCAGTTGAACTTCTTTAACCTCCACCAGCCCCGCTTCTTCTTGTTTCATAAGGGAAAAGCAGAAAGTCAGACCGCTGTCTGCTCAAAACTGAGAAGATTGGGCCAAATTGAGCTACAGTCATTGGAACGACAACCTGTCAGTGATGTGATGAAGGATGATGTTGGACCACAACCACAACGGGTTAGTCTGTCCTTGTGTTTTAAAAAGAAACAAAGCTACAGAGGACTGGAGAACGTGTCATACCTGTTTGAGAAACAAAAGACTATCGATCGACAAAAGCGACGCGATTGAGTGTGTGGAAACCCACACACACACACACACACACACACACACACACACACACACACAGGCTGAGGAACTGGCTGAGAAAAATACATTCTACCGCAATCACCACATTAACACTTACGTCTATTCTATCTATTGGCTGACAAGAGTTTGCAACGCTCTTGCGATTTTAATTAAGCTTATTGGCCATCTGGAGATTTAGTGATAGTGAGAAAGCTAAATAAATTCCTAACACGTCTCTGCACGCGAGCGGAAAAACACCGTGCTGAGAATTTAGCCATTTCAGTGATGCTTAAAATGCAACATGTGTGCTCCAAGAGGTTCAAGCTAAATCTGAACAGGTATATTCTGCTAAAATACAAATCATCTGGGATTCCAAAGCCATGTGCTGTATTTTGTCTCCTGTCCCTGACAGGCGCAGGTGTACAATCGCTTTCCTGTGCTTCCATTTATATCAAATAAAGTCCAATCGAGATATCGTCATTCAGCAAGTGCCATGCCTGATACTGCATGACACTTCTCCATTGAAGCAGCGATGGGGGGGCCGGGGGAGCCGGCTGGTTTCATCACCACACTCTGATTCGTTGGCCCGCTGCGTCTGCCTACTGTGGCGTTGCTCGAGGCTGTGATTGCGTTATTATCAGCATGGCTCTGAAAAGCATAATTACCACAGACTTCAGCGTGATGGCGGCATATTTCAACCCCATTTGGGGCTTTTAGGAAATATTTCAATTCAGTGGTTTAAAGTTACTATCCAGTGTGATGGCTGGGCTTGGTTTAATTATAAATTAACTAGTTACAGTGTTGTTGTCTCGTGAACGAGTGACAGAATTGACTTGGTTTCCACAGCTTTAATCATAAGGAAAATACTTTTAGGTCCATGACTAATTTATCTGGTGGAGGGAAGTAGGGGAAAAAACTGAAATAACACGCAGTCCCTTAAGGAATTGAGCTCCAAAATAACAACTCAAGAAAAAAAAGCCTAGAAGTTAAAGCCTAGAAAGTAATGCGTTGGCTAGAGGACTTATCTGTTGAAAGCGTGAATAAACATCTCAGCCTTAGAAATGAATTACTTACTTTTCCTCAACTCTATTTCTACACAAACCAGGGATACAAGAATTTCTGAACATCAATGATATCTTCATACTGTACTAAGCAGCTTATTGCCTCCTTACGAGAGTCCCAGATCTACTGACTCTTCACAGCCTCTGAGGCACATATGGATACATGTCAGGGATTCAGGGACAGCACTGTGTGAGACTGTGGACCTCGGACCCTCCCAGGAGGTCTTGGGCCCGCTGAGGTCTGTACGATATGGAGGTAAATGTATAGATCTGGTCCACTGTAAATTTAAAAGACTGTATTTGTAATGACCGTTGTGCTCCAGCACCACGTAAATATACTACATTTATGGTGAAATATTTGTACTTCATGTGACTTAATATCTCTAGTCCGCTATATTCTTCACTGCATTAAAATCTGCATTCATTTTAAACCACACCAAAACATCTGTATCTCTGCAACTACAAGGTCTGTCTGGAAAATGTTTGGTGTCACGATAAAAAGGGACTCTGGTGAGTGTGTTCAGATGTGTAAATATGTGACTGGTTAACTTGAAATGTGGCACACAGCAAAAATGAACATTTTCAGATATGCCTAAAAATTAAAGCACTTACAGCAGGGGTCTCAAACTCGCGGCCCGCGGGCCAATTGCGGCCCTCGGGACAATATTTTGTGGCCCCCGCCTTCATATGAAAGTGTAATGTTAGTGCGGCCCGCGAGTTCCATATTGTAGCAACCTCGCTGTTAGCAGCCACTTACAACCTCCACCCCAGCGCCGACCGCTCCGTTCGCCGGTCGGACCGTCAGTGTCATCCCCCCCCGTCGGCCATAATGGTCTGGCCCGCGTTCGGTCGAGGTGGGCTGCATCTGGCCCGTACCTGACTTGAGTTTGAGACCCCTGACTTACAGGGTGAAACAACGAGATATCAGACTAAAAAAATCATAGCAAAGTGTGTCGACGGTCTTAAAGGAAAGTTTTACTTTTACACATTTAATAATGTGGCGGAATAAAGATGGAGAGGTTTCAGTGGAGGCCTTACGGGAAAGGTCTTCAAAATTGGCATTTGCCTTTTTTACCAGTTCTGAGCCAAATCCTGCTCGATGGTCATCGATGATGTCAGAGCCAATATAATAGAGCCAGACACACGTGGAGAAGAGCGGCAGTTAATGCGATTTGTTTGCTCATAACTCTTACTGAGAGATATTTTACAGATAAGTGTGTAATCTGTGAAAAATCGTCTTACTTTTTTCCGTCTTGGTTTCTCTGAAAATATCAATATGCTGTTTTGGTGACTCTTTTAATCTTTTAATCTTAGTTTGAGGTGAGTTTGGGAGCTTTGTGCGCTTTGTCGCTGATGTTTCTCCTGGTGTGCGACATCACTATATTAGTGAGTGATGAGCCTTTTATTTGCCGTTATGTGGTTGAACAGAAACCAAAAGGCAAAAATGGGACCTCGGGTTGAAGAGGTTTTAAAATATTGGTTAATTTAGAAATTATAAATAGAAGAAATATAAACAAAAACAAAAAAAGTAATACGAAGTGGTATTAAACTAGTTAAACGTGGCCCACCTTTATCCAATTATCATATACATCATTAATTACATATTATTCCTCTGAAAGTTCCCCACACGAGGGTCAAGCCCCAGCGAGGACCAGCCGGTGCAAAGACACAAAAATATAATCATCATAAACATCAAGTCCATTTACCATTTACCAATTGGTGTTCTACCCCTTTTCCACTGTGGTCAGCACACATTTTTATTTCATGTCCAATTGTTATTTTGCCCTGCGATTGGCTGGCGACCCGTCCGGGCTGAACCCCGTCCTGTTTGCTTGGTATTAAACGCTTTGAATTAATTGCTGTTCTCTGAGTTTTCCAGCGAAAGCGGTGTACACTTTTAAATTTAAAAATGGAGGCAGCGTAGCAAAGGAATTCTGAGTATATTTGGCAGTGACATTTGAGAACACTTAAAATAGTTAACCAGCTGCAAAGCTTTTTAGAATATACTCAACATATAAAAGGTTCAGTGCTGTTGATGGATGTTTTCAATCTAAAAGAAAACACAAATTCCTCCAATATTATACGTTTTCTCAACTTAAGTTCTCAACTTAAGTACCTCAGTAGATTTTAAGTCCTGTCAACTTATATTGTAGAGTATATTAGTAGGTCTGAATAATAATGTTAAGTTTGACAAACTTCGAGTAGCAAACTTCTTATGTTTTTTTGACGCAACACGTTATCCATTAGTTAAATGTACTCAATAAAGCGTTGTGTTTCTTTGACACATCCAATGCCACTTGACCTCCTCTCTGCACACGTTACTAAAGCATTAAGGTACGAGAGGCTGTACTTTATCGTCCAATAATGTAACAGTTCCGGGGCATCGTTAGGCGGCAACCCTCCAACTGTTACATTATACTTTACCAAGTACCTTATTGCTTTTATAACACGGTTACCAGCAAAATTCAAAATAGTAAGTAAATAGCTGCCTTTCAGCTCAAAGTAGTTGTAGGCACCAATTTCAGTAGTCCGGAGAAAAAAAAGAGTCTAAACTGGTGCTGAGTTTGGGGATTTCTCTTTTGTGTTCCACTACCTCAAGACATGATCCCTCACAGCAAATGAACAAGATGTTCATAACCACGACTGGTCTCTTTAGAGTCACCTGTCTGTTGAACCTGAAGGGACTGAGCTGTGAACTGACCTCACAGGATGGTCTGCCTGAGAGAGCGTGCACCTCAGCTCAGCATCAGTCGCTCTCGCTGGCTGACGGATGTTCAGAGGACTCAATAAAAGACACCAGACGTGGTGTCCGTCTAATGACGGAGGACATGCTCTTGAATTCGTAATGCGGCCTGTGTGAATTCTCTCTCTACTCGCTCTCCGTCTTGTCCCGAGACATTAATCCACTCCAGATGCCGAGCTGCGTTTATAACCTGTGTAAGACAATCTCACGCTAGTTTGTAAGCTACACAGATGTGCTGTGCATTGTCATACATGTATTACACTAAGCGTTTTTTGTAAAAATGTTTGAGGAATAGTGCATCTGTTTTTTTGTCCTTTGGTCCAACACTTTAGAGCCATCTGTGTCAAAAAATAGTTTAACTTAAAGAGTCGGCCAATGTCCTTAATCCAGCAGCCTGTTCTCTTTTTTTTCTTGCTTTGAAATAAATCATTGCCTGTGTGGCCCAGATTGGAAACTACAGGATGAATCGTGGACAACACGACTGCTTCAAGCCAAAACAGAAGTTTAATTGGACCACGGTGGCGCTCTGAGCACAAAGGAGGCCTAATGAGACCAGATTAGAAAAAACACACTCGAAAGTCAGGAGAGAAAAAACACATTTTACAACCCATCACTTAATGCTGACACTCAAAGAGTCGAGTCCGAGCTGCAGCAGAGGACGTCTGCCGTTCCTGTCGAACGTTTTCCAGCTTCCATCCAGGACCTGGTCCAACCCGACATCCCGACCTCTGACCTCTCCGCTCTGCATGTGATAAACTGCTTGTTCCTCCTCACTGAGAGCAGAACACTCGACTAGATCTCCACTCTTTGCTGTCCTGCTCCTAAATGGTGGAAGGAGGTCTCTGAAGACATCAGGACCACAGAGAGCCTTCACATCTTCAGACTAAAGACACACCTCTTCAGACTCTACCTCCACTAACACACTAACTAACTGTAGCACTTACATTGGACTTATAATGGTTCTTATCTACAGCAAGTTGTACATCGGCTACTTATTGTAAGTCGCTTTGGATAAAAGCGTCAGCTAAATGACATGTAATGTAATTTTATCACAAGGCCATGTTGTTTTGACAAAGACTGGTCCTTAAAAATAAAATAATATATAGTACATTTTTAATTTGATTCATATGAATGCTGAGCCGACTCGCTTCTGCGTTACTGCGGATGTGTCTGCGTGCTTGAGGGCTGCTTCGGTTTAGTCGGGAACCAAAGCAGGCCCAGCAGTTTTTGGGGCCGGGTTCAACCTGGATCGGAACCCGATGCGAGCGGAGGCGGGCCGGGAGCCACAGAGCAGAAGGGAGAGCCGGGGGACAGCGCTTTGTGCGACAGGCTTATCAACACAACAGGGGCTCTAGCTGAACAAATTGCCTCCTCTGTCCACTGTGATTAGACTGCAACCAACGCACACACAGTCACAATTCAGGATGATGTGTTGGCAAGAAGGAAACAATTTTCAGCGACATTTCCACATCCGTCAAGAAGGGTCCTTCAAGGACACTGGGTATGTGTGTCGTTTCCCAAAAAAGGATGTGCACTTGGGATTACGTTTGAGACTAATTGATCAGCTCCTCGTAACAGCCCCTTAACGGCTCCTAAAGCATGGTAACGGCTCCTAACGGCTCCTAACGCATGGTAACGGCTCCTAACGGTTCCTAACGCATGGTAACGGCTCCTAACGGCTCCTAACGCATGGTAATGGCTCCTAACGGCTCCTAACGCATGGTAACGGCTCCTAACGGTTCCTAACGCATGGTAACGGCTCCTAACGGCTCCTAACGCATGGTAACGGTTCCTAACGGTTCCTAACACATGGTAACGGCTCCTAACGGTTCCTAACGGTTCCTAACGCATGGTAACGGCTCCTAACGGTTCCTAACGCATGGTAACGACTCCTAACGGTTCCTAACGCATGGTAACGACTCCTAACGACTCCTAACGGCTCCTAACGCATCGTAACGGCTCCTAACGGTTCCTAACGGTTCCTAACGCATGGTAACGGCTCCTAACGGCTCCTAACGGTTAACGGTTAACGGTTCCTAACGCATGGTAACGGCTCCTAACGGTTCCTAACACATGGTAACGACTCCTAACGGTTCCTAACGCATGGTAACGGTTCCTAACGGTTCCTGACGCATGGTAACGGCTCCTAACGGTTCCTGACGCATGGTAACGGCTCCTAACGGCTCCTAACGCATGGTAATGGCCCTAACGGTTCCTAACGCATGGTAACGACTCCTAACGACTCCTAACGGCTCCTAACGCATGGTAACGGCTCCTAACGGTTCCTAACGGTTCCTAACGCATGGTAACGGCTCCTAACGGTTCCTAACGGTTCCTAACGCATGGTAACGGTTCCTAACGGTTCCTAACGCATGGTAACGGCTCCTAACGGCTCCTAACGCATGGTAACGAACGGCTCCTAACGGTTCCTAACGCATGGTAACGACTCCTAACGACTCCTAACGGCTCCTAACGCATGGTAACGGCTCCTAACGGTTCCTAACGGTTCCTAACGCATGGTAACGACTCCTAACGATTCCTAACGGCTCCTAACGCATGGTAACGGCTAACGGCTCCTAACGATTAACGGCCCTAACGGCTCCTAACGCATGGTAACGGCTCCTAACGGTTCCTAACGGTTCCTAACGCATGGTAACGGCTCCTAACGGTTCCTAACGGTTCCTAACGCATGGTAACGGCTCCTAACGGTTCCTAACGCATGGTAACGGCTCCTAACGGCTCCTAACGCATGGTAACGGCTCCTAACGCATGGTAACGGCCCTAACGCATGGTAACGGCTCCTAAAGGCAAACAGCGGTCACCTGGTGTCGCTGACTTTAACGCATTGCTAACGCCTGACTCTGTGAACGGTTCCTGACGTGGTAGGCAGCTCCCTAACGCATGGTAACGGCTCCCTACTTCCGTTTTTTTCTTCTAACGTATTCCAGCCTGCTGATTGGCTGCTAAATGTAAATGGTAAATGTACTATTACGCAGCGTCCCGTCATGTATCTGCACTCTATTTGTAGGTGTTGAGCTTCAGCTGATGAGCAGAGGTTTTATTTTACATAAATGTTAGTGTTGACCTGTAGCGTCATGATGAGGTATTAGGTTATTTAACTGTAGTCACAGAAGGCCCGTGTAGTAAAGGCACGGCCCGCCACAAATCAGTTCTAATGTCTCACTAAATGATCGTCCAGCAAATATACATCAGCTAGTTTTGTGTTGTTCATCACATTAAAACACATTTAGCAAAAAAACCAAGAGCAGTAAACATTGAAGAGCAGACGTTTGAAGGGAAGTATGCAAACGGTGTTCAAATCTGTTCCTGTCAGCCACCGGAAACAGCTGAAAGTGTGAAGTGGAAGTTCATTTGCTGTGAGCCTTTTATGTCCTCAGCTCCTCACGTAGCTGCTACAAAGCTCAATGGGAGGCATTTTCTAATAAGTGATACATGGACTTGGTTGAAGGTTTTCCAGTAATATAATATTATTACTTTCTCTTCTAACCAGAAAACTGGGATTTCATTAAATAAACTAAGTTGAATTTTCAAGCCAGACCTGCATAATTAATCATTAAATTGCCTTTTTTCTTAATTTTAGGTTATTCTTTATAGACATTTAAGTTTTGGGAATAATATTTTGTTGGACAACAATTTCTCACAACTTTAAAATACCTCATAGTGGTTAATGCGGAGAATATGTTTATAGTGATGATATGAGGTCATGACAAGAAAAGAGAAATCACTAATCTTTGAATAGTTAAAAACAATGAGGGAGAACATTTAAGAAACATGTACTGATATTTATGGCAAATATTAAAACAATATGTTTTGAGTTGCTATTTGAGTCAAATGAAAAGCAGCGAGGCCTCGGGGCCTCGCACAGCAGGAGGTGTCCGTGTAGCTGAAGGACCAGATGTGGATGATGCTAAAGGGGGCGGAGCTGTGTTGGCCACGCGAGCAGGAGGTCACCTCGATAAAACCACGCCAGCAGCATTCTCAATGCTTTGCAATGGCGGCTTTCGGGGGTCCGGCTGACATCACCGAGGTCCAGACGACTAGAGACTAAAGGATTGAAATCTATATTTACTGTAGTGTTTGAGTAGAAATAATCAATATCGACACTAATGAAAGGATAACATTTACAACCAGTGACGATTAGCGCTGAAAAACTCAGAGCCCAGACCTGAAAACTGCGATGATGATGATTTATTTATCTGTTTGTGTAAATATCGTGTGTGTTACTAGAATGTGCTCATCTGATCAAATGGATCATGGCAGTAAAAGCCACCTGTGGCACCGGGCGCAGAGACGCATCAGAGCCTCCTGTGAGCCGCTTGGGATCCATAATCCCACAAATTATCGACATTGTCAGACAACATTAGTGCATTACTGAAGAAAATATTGATGATTTCTTTTATGCATTTTCATAATTGATAGCACTTTAATATTGATCCTCGCCCATTGACGTTCTGTCAAGAGGCCTTTCGCAAACAGCTCAGTTAGATTGACGGGGACAGAAGAGGACACGTCTCAATGGTTCGCGTGGCAGCGAGTCGGGACGTTTGGTCGACGGCTGCTGTTTACGGACGGACGCTTTGTTCCCTGGAAAAGAATAATGCTATTTAAGCTAACGAATAGCCTCACACAGCCTGACAGCACGTGGTGGTACTTTAGCTTTGTGTCCCCTCAGTGAAATCTGATTGTTTACAAGTATAACAAAATGAATGTAGGGCTAAAAAAGCTGTAGCATCTTTAGCCAAACCGCTAACGTGCCGTGTGACTGGCCTCTTGCTAGGACGTGTCACCGTGTGGACAGCTCCTGGTGCTGAAATGACAGTTTGTCTGTTTGTCCATTTATTTATCCATGTAAACAACCCTGATAAACGTGCGTTTTGTTCAGACGCTGGTGGTCCGTCTCCTCGGTCCGTCTCCTCGGCCCGTCTCCTCGGTCCGTCTCTCGGTCCGTCTCCTCGGCCCGTCTCCTCGGCCCGTCTCCTCGGCCCGTCTCCTCGGTCCGTCTCCTCGGCCCGTCTCCTCGGCCCGTCTCCTCGGTCCGTCTCCTCGGCCCGTCTCTCGGTCCGTCTCCGCTCGCTGCATGTTGCTGAGTGACCCACAGTATCTGTGACTTCTATGACTTCTATCATCTCTTATTGTTGAGTTGGGGGCCAGGAGGGGCCCTTCGTCAGCATGCATCAGCATCAGCTCTCATGTTCGAAAAAAGTCCTATTTGACTTAATGCACTTGGTTGACGTGTTGTTATTGATGTAATGTAACCGGTTAATGAATCTAACAGGCAGTTTCATACATTACAGGTTTGTGTGTCAGTGTAATAGATTGACCCCCCATTCTGGTCCCACTAAACCCTCCACATTTGCTCACCCATGTACAATATGTACAGTACCAGTATGTAAAACCCTTTGAATGGTACTGGAGGTTTTTTTTTTTATTGTTGTAATGATGTTAAGCGTTTTAAGTCTATTTTTCTAGACTTTCAAACCGTGTGTAAATACATCAACCAAGAGGCTTGTGGTGTATTAAATAACATGACTGTGTCCTTTAATCATCCTTCTGGTATTGCTGACATGTTGATTAAGAATCGAGGATCCGTGACCTTTGGCCCCTGATCATGAATCCCTGAATGCAGCGTGTTCGTCCCTTCCAGAGGAATCTACACTTCAATGTTGTCCATTTACACCCACTTAATTAAACAATGACATGCTGCCTTCACATCATTCTGAAATGTCTCTTTTGTATTATTTCAGTCTGCTTCCCACTGTGCTGATGAGCACAGAGGAGGAAAAATGCTAAAACTCAGTGACACATTATGGCTCTAACAGCGTCTCAACGCCGCCTGTCTAATCCTTTACACACACACACACACACACACACACACACACACACACACACACACACACACACTCACAATGGCAGCACTGCCGCTGACATGATGCGGGCTGTCACATTGACGCGGTGCATAATGGCTGCTAATGTTATTGGATATTCTAACATCACACAAGCACAGCAGGTCATTTATTCTTTTCAGGCCTCAGAGTGGGTCGGGGGCCAAGGTCACCGGCTGGGTCACCACATCGAGCACATTGTTTGATTCCATAGAGTTCCGCTGATAATCATTTAGAGTTACAAACACACGGAACAACACATGAGGCAAACATCATCAGTTACCGTGACATCCGCCGAAGGACGTAAGGCAGCATTTCTTTTGCATTTAATCCTCTTCTAATGTTCTTTTTCTCATAACAAAACACAAAGTGTCCCCATGAACTCCCTTTTGTTCCCACATACAGCGATGTAAAACGCACCGAAGCGGCATTGACATTGAAGACAAAGGAAAGCTGAACTGAATTCTGTTCAGGCATCATAAAATAAATTCATATTTGTGAAACGCTGTGTGAGTAGTTTTCATTGTTGACCTTTGGTGGTTGCAGTGAACAACGAGGTCAAACGTACTCTGCATTGATTTGAGATCCCGTCCGCCAAATAATACCCCAGAGACAAGTCTCAGCACGTGGACAAAGTCAAGAAATCCTGCGTGACACCACGAGAAGGTCGAGAGGGAAGCGTCCAGTTAGCGACGAGTATTTAACGTAACTGAGATCAGCATCTGCAGTGGCAGAAATGGTGACTAGAAGGCCAAACGCAGTGTGGAGGCATTGCGATTACTCCTGAATGAACCACTTAAGGACCATCGTGCCGCCGTCACACAATGACGCGGAACATTACCAGCGCAAACGTCCGATTTGGAGGCGCGAAAGAAACCCTCTTTTCTAGAAGAACGGGGAGCGAAACTTCCACTTCATGTCGTCTCCTCCCGGATGTGGCAACATCCTCTCTCTCCGTCACCCACCTCAAGCTCTTCCTCTCTCTTTCAGTCTTTTACTTTTCATGTCGAGCGTCTCTTTTCCCGCGGACATTAGCTGAGAAACAAAAGCAGCCTTATCGCCGCCAGTCGCCTCTCTCCTTTTCTCTGCTTCTCCGCTTGTTCGGCCAAATTTCCCCCGTGACCGGCGTGAAAGAAGCAGCGCTCGGCGTGAAAGAAGCAGCGCTCGGCGTGAAAGAAGCAGCACTCGGCGTGAAAGAAGCGGCCCCCGTGTTCTCTCCTACACGCAGTGGTGGGTGGACGAAGGAATCTCTGCTGCTGCACCAAAACCGATTAATAATACAACGAGGTTTTGTTCTCCCAAAATAATCAGCGTCTATCACCTCACAGATCTCTTTAACTCCTTTTTTCTGTTGGAAATGGTAACTATGGCTGATCTTCGTGGTTTTACTTCTCTATTTGCTTTGAGGCCCTGATGCACGGTGACGCGTTTGGGAAGCGAGCAGTGAAAAAGGCTCAAATCTGTTTAAAACAGCAGAATCCTCATCGATATCCTCAATTCATCAGATCTTTAGTTTGTGTACTGTGAAATAATAGAATGTTCTATAAACACGTGTCTGATGAGAAGGAAGCCAGTTTCAGGGCTCCTTCGACGCTGTAGTGAGATGATTACAAATCAATATGTCTCTTTTGGTTGATGCTTAAGCAGTTATGTCAATGTTTTGTATTAAATTGGCTTAAATGTGTGAATAAAAGGCTCCTCATTAGAAGCAGTGCAGGTTCTTCTCTGCTGTTTTCTACTTTCTACTGAGCCGGAGATCTTCACCCCGTGAATCTCCACCTCAGTTGTCGGCGTACGTTCAGGTGAGCTAACTAATAAGCCCGGGATACAACCTGCACGCCACCATTTACTTTAGAGACCCTCCCTGTGCTGCGTTCAGGCGCTAGGATCAGATGCCCGGAGAATGGACCGTCACGAGCTACATTCTTGAGGTCGATGCCTGACCTCGATCGTCTCCGCCTCAACCGGCTACATCGGGTGGTGTTTGCCAAGAAATCCAGGAGGGTTTATCATCGCGCGCTGCCTCCTGCTGAACGCATCCATCTGCTGATCTGTTTGCAGTGCCGTTGTTCTGTATTCTGTCTGAAGGATTGGTTCTGACGGTAAAATGCCATTCGTATGCACGTATGACACAAGCAACACGTCGATATAATACGTCTTTTGCAGCGACGCCAACGTTGTGGAAGACGCTGAGACGCTGAGACCTCGAGTGCTGAGGTGTAACAAAACATCTGCAATGATCCACGTCACAACAAACGTAGCAGCTTCGTTACTCAGATCACAGCGTCCAGGCTCTGGACACGTCGGTTCGCTGTCATTTAAAAAGCTTTTGGACAAACCATCACACTTATGTTAATAGTACAAGTACAGCAGTCAACTATGGCCAATAACTACCTGACGTTTGCTTTTGTACATCGGATTCTTCTTTAACAATATACCTATATCTTATTCCTCGACTGCACTAGGTTGCTCTTTTATTCTGTTTGTACTATTTTCAACAGTTTGTTTCATGTCCTGTTCTAAAGGTTTTCTGTCTATTACTTTTGTCTGTGGACCAAAGGAAGATGAGCGTCGGCTAATGGGGATCCAGTAAACAATTAAAAAAAAAAAATTA
This sequence comes from Gasterosteus nipponicus, assembly GCA_014132575.2. Taxonomy (NCBI): domain Eukaryota; kingdom Metazoa; phylum Chordata; class Actinopteri; order Perciformes; family Gasterosteidae; genus Gasterosteus; species Gasterosteus nipponicus. The sequence goes on from BMAF01000001.1 coordinate 296,240, forward strand.
TATATATATATATTTTAATCTATTTATATATATATATAAATAGATTAAAAAAATGATATATATATATATAAAAATAGATTTAAAAAAAATGATATATATATATATTTTTTAATCTATTTATATATATATTTATATATATATATATATATATAAATAGATAAAAATATATATACATATATATATATATATTTATATATATATATATAAAAATAGATTTAAAAAAATATATATATATATATATTTTTTAATCTATTTATATATATATAAAAATAGATGGTATGGGAAACACTGAGGAGGGAAAAACATAATTACTATTATGAAGGAGGTGTAACTAGTCAGGTTTTATTGTTCGGGAATGTATTGAGCCCAAACATGAACTAGAATCGGATTGTTCTGCACTATTTGAGGGATCCTGTTGTTTTTCTACTTTGTGGTTAACGGTTTTTATAACTGAGCCGACTGTCAAAAACGCCCGATACGTATGCAAACAACGGACGTACTGCAAATGAATTATTCAGTGCGTCTTAATAAATTCAGCTGCGACACGACGTTTGTGAATGTGTTTCCAGGCGGGTGGCGCGTGATGATGAGGAACATCCGCAGAAGGACACACACAAAGTGTCCTGTGAGATGGACTCCAGCGACCTACACATGAAAGATAAACCAAAGAATCCCATCATTTGTCTCGGGCCATTCATGCTTTGGTACCAAGTCCATGCCAAAGTTCTGAAAATGTGACCATAGTTATTATCTAGTCCTGCAGATGATGAGAATCGGGGACGGGGCTCGAGACTCGTACACACCGCGGTCGACTAACTATCTACACTAATGTTTTGGCTAACGTTGCATTGAGTGATTGAATTGGTTTAAGTTCATATATCTGACTATGTTAAATTTGTGCAGCTCCTTGATTTGGAGGCTTATGAAAATGCGTTTATTGGTGAATGAATACTACTGGTAGTGGAACGTATCAGGATTTGATGGAAAATTGATATTTAGACTGAAGAGTTTGAGTCATGACTGCATTATCATCCAATGTAAAAGATATACGATGGGCTTCTGATCTCTGGGGCCACGCTGTTCTCTGGCATCAAAGGATATAACACAGAATATATTTAGGTAGACGCTGCAGCGAGTGAAGGGAACGCGTATCGAATCAGCAAATGCTTTTTGTTCTATTCAATCTCCTGCCAGCTCCTCCAATGAAAAGAAAATACAAAGAACTTGGTTTAGGCTTTTCAAATATCAACTAGTTGGGAATCACAAGATGTTGAGTGATTTTTGGTCATGGAAGGACATCCAGCGGGGATGTAAAAACCCCTTCGGCTGCTGTTTTCAGAAGAATTCATCAGCTCTAATGGGACATTAGAGATTTGTTGTAGGTGCTTTGAAATTAGTTTGGCACAAATTGATGGCGAGTGGCAGGTCTTACTGACCAATACATGACCGGCACTAAAGGCCTAATCGGCTTAAGGTTTATGGGAAAGGATACTCTCATTGAAAGTTCCTCTTCGACAAGGTCACAGAATTGCTTCATCGCGTCTTCCGTAAATGGATGAAAGGTTGAAAAGCGACAGAGCAAACCGCCGCATGCTGCTTCTGTTTGCTCTTATTGGGATATTAATAATCAGGGTGAGAGCAGCAGTGCTTTACCAGTTCACACTATCGTATCCAGGGTTGATGTGTAAGTTTAGACCCGGAGAGAAGAAACTCCAGCCTTTAAAAAACATTAAAAACGGGTTGAGCGTGTTTTTAATACATTCAATTTAGGCTCCTCCGTGGCGTCCACATTGGGTGAGATTTTACAATTTCTTCCGAGACTCTTTCTAACAAGAGTAACAGGTTGGAAACGACATGATTACTACATGTATGTTTCTTTGTATGGAATACAAAAAGTTTAGAAAGACACTTTTACAACGTTGACTATTGGTGAATGCTTTCAGGCTGAAGTTGTCCCAATTTAATCTCATATCAATATTAATATAATATTATTCTGGCTGAGATGTTTTATTGCTGATTTAATGAAGTTGAATGTTGTGATAATCTAACAAGACCAACTGCAGCACAGAAAATCACACTACGAACAACACCAACACCAAACCAGCACCAACACCAACCCCAACACCAGCACCAACACCAGCACCAGCACCAGCACCAACACCAACACCAACACCAACCCCAACACCAGCACCAACACCAACACCAACACCAACACCAATACCAACACCAACCCCAACACCAGCACCAACACCAACACCAACACCAGCACCAACACCAGCACCAACACCAACACCAGCACCAACCCCAGCACCAGCACCAACACCAACACCACACCAGCACCAACACCAACCCCAACACCAGCACCAACCCCAACACCAGCACCAACACCAGCACCAGCACCAACACCAACACCAACACCAAACCAGCACCAACACCAATACCAACACCAACCCCAGCACCAACCCCAACACCAGCACCAGTACCAACACCAGCACCAACACCAGCACCAACCCCAACACCAACACCAACCCCAACACCAGCACCAACACCAGCACCAGCACCAACACCAACCCCAACACCAGCACCAACACCAGCACCAGCACCAACACCAGCACCAACCCCAACACCAACCCCAACACCAGCACCAACCCCAGCACCAGCACCAACCCCAGAACCAACCCCAACACCAAACCAAACCAAACTGGGCGGTTTTCACTGCGTTATGAAAACAAGACCTGACACGAGAGAAAGCGCATCGCGCGCCGCAAAGACCCCCACGAAGCCCCCCCCCCCGCCGGTCGGCTCTTACATGGAGGAGATGTTCTGGAAGAGGTCCTCGATGCTGCTGTTCGCGGGGCCCGAGGGGCCCTGGAAGGACAGCAGCGGGAAGAACCTGCTGCTGTCCGACTGGTTGCAGTAGATGTCGGTGGGCGAGCAGGCGCAGGTGGGCGGGCAGTCCGGCACGGAGCTCAGGTAGCCGCCGGAGAGGACGCCGAGCAGAAGGACGAGCGTCCAGCAGCCCCCGGACGTCTCCATGCTCCGCGGGTCCAGGTCTCTGACAGAGGACAGACGCGTCAAAGCGTCGGCGTCATAGTCCGCCGCTCGTCTCTCGTCTCAGTGGAGTGAATCAAGGGGAAAAAAGCACGTCCCTCCCCGCGCGTCCACGCGTGTCCACATGTGCGTAAGTGCGCGCGCGCGTTTGCATGTCACGGATCCCAACGACGCTGGAGGGAGAAAAGCAGCCAGAAATCACGGAAATATTCCCGATCCGTGACAAGGAGGGTCTCCGGTGGTCTCCGGTGGTCTCCCTCCTCTGGCTCTGCATCACTTCATGTCATCCTCTCCATCTCTCACGGTCTCTGCTGCTGGTGGAGAGAGAGCGCGGACTCCGTCCTCCGGCCTCAGGTCCCACCTGCTGGACCGACGGGGAACCGCAGCCTCCCTCAGACCCCCACCGCCCTCAGACTGAGGAAGCGAGCAGCTCAGTTCCCTTCTGGAATAAGTGTTCACGTCACCTTGTTCCAGGTAGAATGTGAACAACCGTAAGCAACCTCTCGTTGTGAAAAGTGTATTTCCTCTCACGTCCATCAAAAATGACTCGTCAGTAAAGACCGTGAGGTTCATGGTCTCCATTAGTAGTTTGAGGTCTTCATCAGTTCAGCGTTGTGTTGATTTGGTGAATGACGGTCACCTCGGAGTCAAATAGACCATGAAGGTGGTCTGCTTCAGGTGGGCTTCTATCCAACACGTGGAATAAACAGTGAAGCATCAGGACGAGTAATGAACTAGAGAAATCATTCCTACAACATCTGTATTCCCTCCACAGTCCACATGCACACACACACACCACTGTCACATACTCTACACAACTCAACCAGTCTGTGGTTCTGTTTGCTGGTGCACGTGTTCATTCTATAGCCCACAGTCTTATATTGCATCATTCTTGCGTGTTGTCTTACTGTCTGCTGTCAGGCACCAACCGCCGTGTCCAATTCCGTGGATGTGTGACGTATAAACGTTTCCTGATTCCTGGGAGAGGAAAGGCTGTGGTGAAAGGACAATGGAGACAATCCAAAGAGGTGAAACCCCAGACAAAGCGTGCAGAGGCCTGCTGTCACAGGTGCGCTACCCCCCCCCCACCTGGTCTGCCTTCAGGTATTTTCTACTCCATAGAAGCCATAAACCTTCCCTGGGGGAACCCGTGCAGGATGAAGAACACCTGTAGGCTCAGCAAACAGTTTGATGTTCACACACACAAACACCCTCAGCTGGGCGTAGAATCTCAAATCAAAGACCAATTCTGTGTTTATCTACAATAAAAGCTCTTTTATTGTGTCAGTATCACAAATTAACATGCAGGTTTGTTTCTCTATTTGCATTTTTTTTTGCTATCACACAACATTTTCTAAGATTATGACAGTTTTATCTAAATCTTGCAACGTCAGCTCACAAAATGAATCCATAACTACACGAATAATGTTTTCTAATCAGCTGCAGCCGCTGGATTCATTTCATGTGCGATGACAACGAATGAAAACTCTGCAAACAACAAGATCCATTTCTGAAGGGTTGGGCCGATGCAGACGGGTCCTGACCTTAGAACCTCGTCCCCCTCTGTTTGCATGAAGACGTCTGACTGTAACCTGTTAGAAAATGACTCTACTTTTCACTTTCTCTCCTCAGTAAACAGTGCAAACCTGAGATTACGGCCTCGGCTTTCTAGTCTTCTCCACTACGATGTTCATTCAATGAATTTGTTTCAGAGACTATTGAACAGGGTTGATTTAGGGGTGCGATACCACGGCGCCTGTGTTATTTTAAACCCAGAATGATTCCCTGATAGCGATCAATAAGCATTTGGAGACAAAGGTCCCTGCTGTGAATTCTTCAGCATCGGATTCAGTTTAACAAAGAAAATAATTGACGGTAATTGACTTACATACAAAATAACACATGGTCATAATCTCTGTCTTTATCCTTCACTGTTTGCCAACTTCTCCTGAAAAGAAAGGCAAAGAGACTTGCTGTCATGTGTGTCTGATGCTAAGCTACGTCTGTTCCTGGTGCTGTGTTTGTGATGCGCCCATCTTTATCCTCCTGTGCTTTTGGGCTAAAAGGGTCTGGTCCCCCCGAGGTCGATGACATCAATCAGATGTTAATGTCATGACTTCTTAATGTACCTATGACCAGAATGCATTATGGGTGAACCATTGATTCCTAATGGCTAGTTAATGTACTGCTTGTGGTTTTCGTGATTGATGGACAGAAACCAAACTCTCTTTCTTTGTGTGTGTGTGTGTTTTTCCCTCACCACACACACACACACACACACACACACACACACACACACTCTTACATATGACCAAATCAACCAATATTTCATAACCTGTTTTCATACATAACTCAAAGATCCGTATTTTGTCAAACAGCGGTTTCCTTGTCTGTCTTCCACAGACGAGTGTTGAAACGTCACTTATTTTACTGAAGCTTTTTCATGGAACTTTAGAACAAAGTTTACCTAAAATGTTTGTAGTATTTTTGGTAAATCAGGTAAATATGAAAACTAAATAGAGACGTGTTACCAGTTTACCTTAAAAACGCTGTATGCACACGGCAAAGGGAACTCGAGGCAACAAATAGATTATTAAATAATTATTATCCTTTCTATCGTCAAACAGAAATCAACCACACGCCTGATCAAATGAAACCACAAAGATGATCCAGCGAGGTGGACATAGAAGTCATGAGTAATAATAATAGTTAAACAATGGAATAAAAACATGGAGAGAATCTTTATTCATATCAATGCTGCTTAGTTTAGTTCACTATCATGCCTCTGATTGGTCGTTTGTCCTCTGCGTGGTGCATTAAAAGCTACACGGAGGTAGAGGAACCTGTTGGTTCTCAGATGATGTTCTGCCTCATGAAATACTGTCAGGATCTGGAGACTGTTTGAGAAATCATGACAAAAAGTGTTTTTTATTTCAGTCAGAGATGTTAAATGAAGCAAAGTTAATGCGTGTTGTATTTGCTGATAAGGTCATGAACTGGGCTAATTAGACATTTAGGGGCTGCTTAAATCCAATGACAACCAAGTTGGATATCAGGACCTAAATCGCCTACTCACTGAAATGAAGGCCTCATGGTGACCTTTTACCTCCAATAGTTTAGTTCGGATTATGATTATGCCTATTTTGTAAATTCTGAAAGAAATGTCCGTCACGGTGTGGTTTTATTTCCTGTCTTATTTTGTAGTTTTCTGCTTCTTGTCTCCCGGGTAACTTCACTTCCTGCCTTTTCCTGTCATCCCCTGTGATTGTCTGATTGTTTCCACCTGTGTCCAATCACCTGCACCTCGCCAGTGTATTTAAGCCGTGTGTGTCTCCTGTCACTTGTTGCGTCATTGTCTATCGCCGTGGATGTTCGTAGTTCCTGCCGGCCGTTTTTCCCCTGGTTCCTGTGCGTTTTTGCCTGTTGGCCTTTTGCTTTTGGACGATTAAAGTCTCTTTTATTTAAGAAGTCTGCGCTTGAGTCCTGCCTTCCTTTCCAACCACCCTGACAATGTCTATTTAATTAAATCATCACAAACTGATAAAGCAATAAAAATATAAAATCCGAACCCCAAACAGACTGTACAGTGACAATAACACATCTGTATGCAACTGCATCTTACAACACGAGGCGTAAAACCAGGAAAGTCAGCTGTGTGTGTGTGTGTACGTCGTCACTGTCACTGCAGTTTCAGTTTGCTTACTGCCAGTTGTCATGACAACAGAACACTTTGTCTCTTTTTCAGGTTTTGGTCAAAGGATTTACTTTTGGACCAACTAGCATGGATTTGCGTCGTACGTTTTATGATGCATTAGCTTTCCTCCTGTGTTTGTCTGTGTTTGAGTCCCTCGCCTGATTTCAGCTGCAGTGCTAACAAACTGGTGGAGGCCGCTTCATACTCATGATGTGTTCTGTAGGTATGAATCAATGTCGTGGCCTGAAACAGAGTCGCGTAATGGCGGCGCTCGATGGCGGCATTTCTGTGAAGTGGCTCTTGTGAGACAATTTGGTATCGATCACAGCCGGGAATAAATAAAATGAGGACGTTGCTGTTGAATCCCATAATTACCCTTGTGACCAGAGCAGCACTGCTGTTCATGGGGTGTCACCTGAGACACCCGCTCAGTGGGTTCTCTATTGGCAAAGCATTTTCCGTTTATTACTTTCCTTATGATTGCAGAAGACCTTCACCTGCTCCTCATGCTCTTCTCACCTGCAGCCCATTCCTTCATTAGTCCCTCACTATAAAGGTTCCTTCACCTGCTCCTCATGCTCTTCTCACCTGCAGCCCATTCCTTCATTAGTCCCTCACTATAAAGGTTCCTTCACCTGCTCCTCATGCTCTTCTCACCTGCAGCCCATTCCTTCATTAGTCCCTCACCATAAAGGTTCCTTCACCTGCTCCTCATGCTCTTCTCACCTGCAGCCTATTCCTTCATTAGTCCCTCACTGTGAAGGTTCCTTCACCTGCTCCTCATGCTCTTCTCACCTGCAGCCCATTCCTTCATTAGTCCCTCACTGTAAAGGTTCCTTCACCTGCTCCTCATGCTCTTCTCACCTGCAGCCCATTCCTTCATTAGTCCCTCACTGTGAAGGTTCCTTCACCTGCTCCTCATGCTCTTCTCACCTGCAGCCCATTCCTTCATTAGTCCCTCACTATAAAGGTTCCTTCACCTGCTCCTCATGCTCTTCTCACCTGCAGCCCATTCCTTCATTAGTCCCTCACTATAAAGGTTCCTTCACCTGCTCCTCATGCTCTTCTCACCTGCAGCCCATTCCTTCATTTGTCCCTCACTATAAAGGTTCCTTCACCTGCTCCTCATGCTCTTCTCACCTGCAGCCCATTCCTTCATTAGTCCCTCACTATAAAGGTTCCTTCACCTGCTCCTCATGCTCTTCTCACCTGCAGCCCATTCCTTCATTAGTCCCTCACTGTAAAGGTTCCTTCACCTGCTCCTCATGCTCTTCTCACCTGCAGCCCATTCCTTCATTAGTCCCTCACTGTAAAGGTTCCTTTACCTGCTCCTCATGCTCTTCTCACCTGCAGCCCATTCCTTCATTAGTCCCTCACTGTAAAGGTTCCTTCACCTGCTCCTCATGCTCTTCTCACCTGCAGCCCATTCCTTCATTAGTCCCTCACTGTAAAGGTTCCTTCACGGCTTTGTTCCCCTCGTTGGTGGAGATCTCCCTCCATGAATCAGAGGCCATCCGGCGTCCTCATAGTCCGCCAATGACGGCTCGTATTACGAGCCGGTATTAAACCGTCTCGGCCACCGTACGCTCGATTTTGATAGAACTGCTACGATATGGCCATTAAATGTGAACTAGACTGAAATGTAATTAGCTTTCAGAATCAAAAATAGCTCCCAAAATGAACACTGGTGTTCCTGCAAAGCGCAGCAGCGTTTACTGATTTTGTTCTCCCTGTTTGCCCGACTCAACCTAGGAATTTAGTGTGTCCCCATTTGATTTGTTTGTCTCTTGAACTGAGGTACCGTTTTTTTTTATTTCCAGGCCTGTTTGCTAAACAAGATGGAACAGTTTGTAACTGCAGGTTTTTGAATTGTACAAGAAGGCAATTCTAGTGGTTTCTGAAGCTCTGAGCTCAAACCAAAAATACATCATCTGCTCCTATGAGATACCAAGGGCATGACAAAATATTGATATTTGCTAGTTTGATTTTTGCCTTTTCTGCCGCTTAGTATAGGAACATTCTACTCTTATGGTTCCTTAATGTTTGAGTGATTTAGAACTTCATGGCTGACTGTCATCTGCCTGCTTGGCATAAGTATATTTGAAGTGACAACCGTCCAAAGCCTTCCAAACTCTGACCCCTTCACCCACAGTCTGAATATCAAAGGATCAGCAGATGATCAATTATCACGCTGGAAGCAGGAGGGCCGATAATCAAAGTCAGCTTAAAATAAAAACTAGCTAAAAAAAAAAAAGAATATTAGGGTTTCAATTCAATCTCATGCTTGAAATATAAGCCATTGATGGAAATTTGCTATTGAGTTTACGTCACTAAAGTTCTCTTCGACAGTAGCAGAAGAACAGCTGTGTAGATTTGATCATTTCGTCCATGAATTTCCTCAATTATCTTTAAGTTGAGGCTGATAAAATGATTAACAGCAAGCATTTGGTTCAAACATAGAACCCTGTGACCCATAAGTTATTTTCCATTTTTTTAAAATCTAGATTAGTGGTTCTCAAACGTTTTCTGTCAGGCCAACAAAAATGTAACCAAATGGTCCATGCTGAATTTTTATTGAAATATCAACATTTTGTTAAAGAGAAGAAGTAAGTGGACATAACTAAACAGGGCTGTGATGTTTTACAGTGCGGTTCGATCCGTGTTCTCTCCACAGTTTAGACCAAGGAGGGTAAAATGCAGAGAATCATTTCCACATATGCGATTAATACAGGATTATAGATAAAATAATAAAAAACATTTAAGTAAAAAAATAAATAATTAAATCTACATTTCCCCCCGCCCCTCATGCCCCACCTGTAATACCTCCACACGTCCCCCAGAGGGTCGCGCCCCACATTTTGAGAACCACTCATCCCAAGAGGGATGTGAATCCCCTCGTAGTCTTTTTCTACGCTGGTGGGCAGCTGGCGCGGTTTGAATGTTTAGGGAGGAGCCGAGGAGGAGAGACCTGAGAATAAAAAAACCTTCATTCAAGAATTAATCCACAATCTGCAAAGAGAATTTGGTCTCCCGGTTTGCACCGTCCTGATGTGTGCTCACCCCACAGGCCGTACATAGGAAGTGGATTTTCACTGTACCCGTTGGTTTGTGGACCAGAGCTTTTAAGCTTTGAGCGATTTATGTCCGTACCCTCTTTGTCTTTGGCAGCCACCATGTGGTTTTATGCAACTACATGTGACTGAGTGTTCATTTGTAACCAGTTACTTCTATATAATAAAAAGCCACAATGAAAGCGTTGAAGTTGTAAGAGACAAACGACTCCTTTATGGTATATTTGATGCTAAATGGAAGATAGTTTGCTTAATAAATTACAAATAAAAATATTTAGTTAGTTAATGTAATCTCACTTATTCATACAACCAGATGATGTCGAGCCTCCCGATGTCCAGTAGGAAGAATGCGAGTTTAAGGCGCTTCTGCCTTATTTTTCAGACACGGGTTGCTGCCTGGGTGTGGCGCATCATACATTTCATATTATGTGAATTAGAATCATTATAGGATGAGCAGCGCATTTTCTACTCTAATGATGATTCTTACTTCATCTTCTTATAAGTCATGGCGAATTAAATCATATTGTATACAAACAAATATGAATACAAATAAATTATCACCATGTTCTTTCAGAGTACAAGACACCAGATCACTATCTCTATCCAAACACACACACAGGGCAAGAAAACACACAAAAACCAAAGCACCACAGTGCTTCTTTAATAAAAGTCCATTTCCTTTTATCGGAGCAGTAAAACATGAGTTTCCTGTCTGTCCCGGGCCTTCCATCTGTCCTTGGGGCCCCTCTGTGGCTCTGCTCTGATGGATTGTGGCCTGCTTCAAAGGGCGTGGACTCAAACCACACGCATCTAAAACCAGCAGCAGCCGCCCCGAAGCATCAGTGCCGTTGATGTAGAACTAGTTTAATGTACAACCGGTTGTGGTGTAAAGTGGCAAGCTTAAAATACGTGGCTCTTTATATTAGCACCAGTTTGCTGGGTGTTTTTTTTTTAAACAATTTTGAAAACCAGATGATATAATTGATTGTAAACCAAGACGGGTCAGCTGCCCGGAGACCCACCAGGACGCAGGTCTTCCTTCTTCAGCAGGTCGTCGTCTCGTTTATTCCGCTGAATGGTAAAAGCACTTTTGCAAAACACCATGTCATCATTCACCTATTCACACAGGAGCCACCGTACCATTCACACACAGCAGTTAGGAGTTGAGTCTTGCCTAAGGACTCATTGGCACGAGTTGAGCTGAGGATCAAACCGACGACCATGTGATTGAAGCACAGCCTGCTCTCTATTGGGTCGCCCAACTGTCTTAGTCTAGTTGTTCTTAAGGGATAATCTAGTAATGAAACTGGACTGACGTCATCCTCACACCTGTGTGTATTAACTACAACAGCTCCTTCTAGTTGGGCAGATTTTGTTGAAGTTTCTGGATGACTTTTGTACGTCTTATCTTCGAGTTGTGTATCACTGCAGTTGAAAAAGGTCAAACCTCGGCTAGAGACAGTAAACCAGACTTTTTTACCCATCGACCAGTGCTTTCTGAAACCATCTTAAAGGCCATCTCAACCATATTTGGACTGAGGCGCAGTGATCGGTGGCAATCTGCCAATCCCAATGACGCCACCACAACGCAAACTCTGCGTCAGTCTATTTCCCTCTGAAAGGTTGCAGCTGAGACCACCTCTAAAGCGTCATGAGTGCAGCCCCGTATGTTTGTGACAATGTCCTAGTCAGGGATTTGGTCCACAGACCAGGCTGGTCTCACTCGTGTCCATGCCGTCTTTAAGCGTCTTTGAGACACATTATCTTTGGAGCTGACGCCGACGTAAACCCATCCAAGTCATTGATTAGACGCCACAAATTGGACATATGATGAGCTGTTTTAAACAGTATTCTACGGTTTCAGATGCTTAAGTTGTTTTTATTCACTACTAACTAAATAATATTAGCGGGTCAAAGGTGTGAGTCCAGTTCTGTGGAAGAGGGGGCTGCTGGTGATTGATGAGGGGATGTGACCGGCACATGTTCTATTCAGTGTTTCCCTGCGGTGCAAAACAAAGTGTTCTGCTGTTTAGGTTTGGATCGTCTTTTGAATCTGCAGAACCAGAACCAGTCCAATAATGACACGGATGTCCTTTTTTGGCATTTCCATCAAAAAGTACCTCTCAGGGTTTGGAGCAAATACAAACACCACTTTAGTGGCAGACTTTTCCCCCTGATTTCACGGTTCAGAAATGGGCGCTGTTGGGCTTCCCATTTAGGTGAATGAAAGAAGTCTATTAAATGCTCCCAAAGCCTCCCGAGTCTCTGTAATGGAAGATAAGCCAATAAATACCCGGCTTGCAGGTAATAGACTAAAAATGGGTGACCCGCATAATAGGGTGTTAAATTACTTTTGCCTTTTCGTTAAAAAAATAAAATAATCACATCGGTTCTGCTTTTTAAGTGGTATTAGCAGGTTACAGCAGCTTCAGTAAGTGTTTTAAATATAATTTGAATGTTTTTTTCAGTTCCACTCAGATGTCACAACATTGGCAGGTAAAACGCATCTTTATTCTGATGTCTCCGTATGTGTTAGAATGAAAAAGACATCTTCTGTTCCCGCTGCCAAACAACTGGAATAGTACATCAAGACTCACTGGCTTTTCTTGCTGGGACACCTGACATGTGGCACAAAAAGGTCAATAGACAAACACAGGAGCTAATCACAGAAAAAAACATTTTCAAAGATTCATTAATAGATATTTAACCAAAGTCACTCTCTGAGTCTAAATACAAGTACAACACTGTAACACTGTGTATGAGAAAAATAAAGTATCCTCTGAACATTGATGCATGTAAACCCTGAATAGCCTGAAAATGAGCTGTTTAATCAAGGTTTTTAGTGCTGATCGTATACAATTGAAAAAATAGGAAACAAATAAATTATTTCTGAATAAATATATAATTCCTTTGCAGCGGTAAATTTAAGAAATGAATCCATGACAAAGTAAACACATTTTTGGAAGCTCTCAGCTAATCACAGAACTTGACTCCACCTCAGCTGCATGTTTCAGTCGGCTTCATGGAGGCGGCCAAGCGGCGGGTAGCTGAGCATCTGCACTCTCCACCTGTCCTCTTTCTCGCTACATCAACTACTGAAGCTACTTAGCCGCAGTGCAGCTCCTCTCGTCCAAATATAAACCTGCACAACACACATGCAGCCCACATGCAAACACACTCCCACTGTGAGCGCAGCAGGTTGAGACTAAAGAGCTGAATCCCGTCTCCACGCACACTCCACCGGTTAGAGCAGTTGACGCGGTGAAGCCATCCGACTCTTAGTGGAACCAGTATCATGTTGGTGCTAATTGCTAATGGTGAAACTGGGCAGTGTGGTTACTTGCCAAAAACTCAAATTCAACTGCCTCCATCTTTTTTTTAATCTTTAATTATACAACAAATATTATAAATGCTTCTATAAAATATTTTCCCCAATGTTCACACAAACAGTTTGAATGTTGATTCCCAAGTGTTAGATTGTCAATTAGAGTTACAAGTCATTATATTTTATTTTCGCTCCGACCTTTCCAACGGGCATTATTTTTATAGGATGTCTAGTTTTGGTTATTTAATTGGGTTTCTCGAATCCAATCCCAGTGTTCCGCATGGTCTTAAGTGGACTGCTGCTCCCAGGCTGCTTTAGAATAGCAGACGCACTTAATTATCGTGACGATTTAAACATCACTTAAATCAGACTCGTTGGCATGAACTTGGATTGACCTTAAAGGATCCAGCGGCTTGATTCCTGAGGTTCGTTTGGAGTCAGCACTGCTTTTTGGAAGCGGCCCCACAGGAAACTAATGCTCAGAGTTATGGATGGAAATTATCTGTAAAAAAATGGAAATCGTGTTGCTGCTCTGGTGAAATCCATTTGACATCGGTGACAGAGCTTTAAGGGGTTGTCTTGGGAAGGGAGCGCGAACAGCTTTTTCCTCAGACGTGTGTTTTACTTCCCAGAGCCGATCGGGTATCTTGGCAAAGAGACCCGAACCAGCGGAAGTCCCTCAGTTATTATCCAGTAAGCACCATTCTCTACCTGTTAATAGTCGCTTCTGAACACTATGTTTCGTCTTGCTTTACCACTAAAGACCTTTAAAATGGCTTAGCATCACAAGGTACAGCCTTTCTTAAATTTGACCCACCTAGAGACCATCTTTTCTTCAAAGATGTTTTTGAGCCAGGATGTAATTATTGCATAAGGTTAAGTGAATCATTTCTAACAACAGTTGCTTCTCCGATCTAGTTCTTTCAACCACACATCAAACCATTGGTGAAGAGCTAAATATAAAACCCTACTTATCTTCGCCTAATTAACACGCAACCACACACCGGCCAGCAGATGCACAGCTTGGCTAACGTTCCAGTAACAATGTACAGACTCACACACCAGCTGACGGAGGCAGTGGAGCACACACACACACACACACACACACACACACACACACACACACACACACACACACACATAGATAGACATGCTGTGGGTTTGTCAGCTGAACAGTCCCTGGCAGTAATCTTATCCACATTACGTAGGTTTTTAATGGGTAAGAACACAAAATATAGGGATACTTGTAAAGACTTGTCTTATTGACTCTGCTTGTCACAGTGCTCCTTCGGGGGGGATTTGGACGACTGGGTTTGGACGGCTGGGTTTGGACGGCTGGGTTTGGACGACTGGGTTAGACGGCTGGGTTTGGACGGCTGGGTTTGGATGACTGGGTTAGGACGGCTGGGTTTGGACGGCTGGGTTTGGACGACTGGGTTTTGGACGACTGGGTTTGGACGGCTGAGTTTGGTTAGGGACGGCTGGGTTTGGACGGCTGGGTTTGGACGACTGAGATGTGGGAGACTCTCTCCGTTATCTGGTTAGCTTTCTTCATACTTTTAGCCCCAACAAACATATTTATAACTGGCCTATTGGATTATTGCACTCTCTATCTGATACCCCAAAGAGCCAGAGGGACAGCGGGGACTGCTTGTCACAGTGCGGGGGGGATTTGGACGACTGGGTTTGGACGGCTGGGTTTGGACGACTGGGTTTGGACGGCTGGGTTTGGACGACTGGGTTTGGACGGCTGGGTTTGGACGGCTGGGTTTGGACGACTGGGTTTGGACGGCTGGATTTGGACGGCTGGGTTTGGACGGCTGGGTTTGGACGGCTGGGTTTGGACGACTGGGTTAGGACGGCTGGGTTTGGACGGCTGGGTTTGGACGACTGGGTTAAGACGGCTGGGTTTGGACGACTGGGTTTGGACGGCTGGGTTTGGACGGCTGGGCGTGAGATGGAGCTTGAGACTCTCTCCGTTATCTGGTTAGCTTTCTTCATACTTTTAGCCCCAACAAACATATTTATAACTGGCCTATTGGATTATTGCACTCTCTATCTGATACCCCAAAGAGCCAGAGGGACAGCGGAGTCCATTTAGGATGTAATGGCCTCATGCATGTTGCGATTTGCCCGATCAAAACGAGCACACGCACACACAGACACATTCATATATAAGAACACCATTACTGACTGCCGTGCCCCTGGCGGTAAAAGCCATCGACCTTTTAGCCATTAACAGGGTTTTTATGGACCAGACCACTGACCAGAGATCACACACTTCTCCGTTGTTCTTCCTCCCTGATTATCATTATGATGGTCTTTGTCGTTTAGATCTCTCCTCACAGACCACATCCTTTCTTGTAATGTTTTGAATCTGCACCTGCGTTCTCGTTTCTTTTCTCCCTCTTCATCCCCCTCCGTCCTCGGGCCAGCTCCCCTCATTGCTCCTTCCCTCTTTGCACTCCTCCCCCGGGCAAAACCCCCAAAGCAGACATTTCAACCATGCAATAATTCATGAGAGGACCATCTGTACTGCTGCACAGTGCTGAAGACAACATGCTTCATAGCAGGGCCACAAACTGCTGATGGGGTTTGAGAATTACAAAAATACACCGACTGTGTTTTGGATCAAATTACAATATGTGAAACCAGATGAAGAGGTGGCAAATTCTGTGAAGTGGAAATCAGCAACACAAACAAGAATCATGGAACATTTCTCAAAACAAGTTGTATTTTGTCTCTTAATTAATGATCGGTGGGTTTGGTACGTAACATGAACTAAAACAATCAAATTATGATCTGGTGTTCTCTGTAAAAGCCAGAGGAGCCGGAATCTGGCTCAGGGCTGTTTCAAATAAAGGAGACAAAAAAAAATGATTGAAGCAGAATATTTTGTAGGCTTAAAACATCTTGCGAATTTAATAGATTGTGTAATCAGGAACCTTTTATTTCCATAATTTGTCAGGCATAAAAGGAATTTGACTTGGCGGTTGGTGCGTAACAGCAGACAGGACGACAATGGACGACAAGACAACAGTGAGAGAGGAATAAAATATAATGCTATGGGTTAGTTTAAAAATAAAGGAATAAAAGGACATGTGACTGTAGGCCAACATGCCCATGGGCACACCGATGGGTGCAAGTATTGCTATTATTATTATTCATTGACTTTGCACAACACAACCGTCATTGTACCCAACCTCTTACGAATGCCTTCTACCTTCCAATAACTCTGTGGACACTAATGGTCTCCCTTTAACCAGCTGTGGTTAGAGGCCTGTTTTGGTGCAAAGTTTGGGCATATTACTTAATCTAAACATGTGCAACACAGGAGCACCTCGTTACTTTTAGTGCCTTTATATTTTTTTAAATGACGCTTAAGTAAAGGTTTGGTCAGGAAGACAAGCCGGGATACTCTTCACTCGTCAGGATGTGGTTGGTTGGGAATATGCCGTGTCTGACCTCAGTATCTCCACCCTTCATCGTGGCAGGATGGAGTCCGATCTGCAAAGACTTATTCCTGCATGTTGAATGGATTGCTGTTGAATTCTTATGCAGTGTCTCCTGATTGAAATGTCCTTACCATCCAAACAAAACCTGGTGAACTGAGCTCTGACCTGTCCACAGAGTTCTGATGACTAAGCGACTATGTTGAACTTATAATCATAGAAAAAATGTTCCCAATAAACATCCTTCTTTACCCATTAAGATCAATTTCCTCCCTGTGGGAGCTTTTCCCGGAGCCTGGCTCAGCATCTATTTCATTAGGTTTCACACACACACACGCAAGACTGCTACAAACAGGACAAGAACGCCGATCTAAACTGACGTTCTGTCATTATTTTATTTTGTTATGAAGCATTAAGCATTAATAACCAGCCTTTATTGTTTGCTTTTGTTTTGTTTGAGCAGCCTCATGACAGATCCCAGGCATCTGGAACAGGAACTACTTTGCTGTGTGACAATGCAGAGAAGGAAGACCTGCGTCCTGTTGGGTCTCCGGGCAGCTGGCCGGTCGTGGTTTACAATCAATCATATCATCTAGTTTTCAAAATTGTGCAAAATGGGGCATGCGGTCACAGAAATGACCGTCCAGTAACTCCACCGCCATCATTCCATCCGTTTGATTTCTCAATCAAGGTGTCCCAGGTACTATTTCACGCTGCAGGCAGCTCGGGATCAGGGAGGGAGGTAGTCCTCACGAGTACGGCAACACGCGTGTGTCGTCTTTGCCATGTTCCATAGATTGCAGTCTGAATGCTCCCAGGGGGCCCATCTCAGTATTGACGCACTGGGCCTTTGGGCTCTGAGACGACAGTAAAGAGAGGCGGACCAATAACCCGACCCCACAGGGAGGCAATGGCCCTGTAGGAAACCTCATCCCAGCTGTGCACAAACCAGGCGACAACAATCAGTTGATCATTTTCAACAGATAACTGGAGATCATTTGCACACTGTTTATTTCTATCTTCTTCATCGTATTTCATATATAAGAGGCCCGCCGAGGGTCATTCATTGTGGCAGGTACTGGTGATGGTTAATTGTCTCCAGGAACATGCTGTGAGGGTTACACACCTACACACCTACCTTATGGACTTGTAGAAGAACTGGAGGGTAATAACAAAGATAAAACCATCGTAGCATCACATCCATTGCAAGCTGATTGTCTGCATTTGAGTTTGGAAACAACATTTACTCAAACTTGATGTGCTCAGCTAATTTTATGATAAAACAACTCAATCTTAATGGACCTTTTTCCTAATTGTTCCTATAACCATTAATGTATTCAGTTTCTTGCTGATTTTCAGACATGTTAGCTAGCGGCTTTTTCCTAATTTAAATGGATCTTTTGGCCTAATTTGACCAAAGTGCAGAGGGTGGCGTAAACCAATCCCAGACAACTTGATTATCTGTGGTCATTTTATCTTTCAAGCCATCAATACGGCATTTTATCCCTGCCTTTATTGGCCAGAACGAGACAGCATGTTATGTTGTTACGTTGATGTCTGCATTCCTGACCAAAACACACACACACATGGATGTTATATTCTGTAGTGCGCACACACACACACACACACATTCTAACTTATCTCACCCATTCAGCCCGTTAATGGAAGCAGACCGCAGATCCACGACTGTTTTAAATCCCGCTGTTAAGTTCTAACTGTTCACTAATGCTTCCCCCCAATTTACTAATGCTCCCCAGCCACAAAAGCCCATGAGTCAGCAACTCCACAAACAGACACACACACACACACACACACTTATAGAGGCCACGATGGCCCATTAAGTGGCATTAGAGCCTCTTTCTGGCAGGTTATTCTGACTTCATGGCACCGCAGTAGCATTCCACAGTCACCCTGTAAGACTCTGAGTCTCACCACACGTTTCACATCGCAAACCACCGCTAATGCACAGGAATACTCTCCCTCTCCCGCTGTAATTCCCTGAATTTGTTATTTAGAACGTCTCATTCGCTGCTCCTCCTCTGAGTTAATGTGGCTGCCATGTCACGTGATTTCTGCCGTATTCCCTCGCAGGGAACAGGAACCTTCTAATTGCTGATTGAAGAGAGAAACATATGAAGTTCATCCTGATGTTTTACCTGATTACCATTTTTTGGAACGTGGCCTCCAAAGCAGAGCCGACTATCCGAAATGCTTCTCTATCGTTCTCCTCCCGTACGAAGCGTTTAGCACGCTACTCCTCCTGCAGCGTCGATGTCTCAAACTTCTTCAAAGTGTCGGGAATTGTGTGCTATAACTTTTCTATCATTTCCCCCATATCCCCCAAAACCGTCCAAAATGCTCATTTGGAATGAATGGAGTTTCACGAAGAAAAAGGCAGAAAACACAGAACTTTGCGGCACAACTGACTCGCTGTACTTCAGCATAGAAAAATGATTTGAAGCTTCAAACAGAGGAAAAAGTCTTGACTTCATTGAGCTTCTCATCCTGACCTCGTTCATGGACCCCACAACCCCCCCAACTTAACAAAGAAAGAAAGAAAGGAAACAAAGCCAATTTATAGCTGCAATAAAATTGGACAGTTTGCTCATTCGTCGTGTTGTTATGGAATATTTGGATGGCTGTTCAATCAATAGTGTCAAAAAAACCTGAAGAAACGTGCAACTGCAACATTGTATCATATCCATCCCGAGTCGGAACAAACAAACAAACTACAGGTGGGAAAATGACCCGAAAACACTGCAACAACGTCAATAATTCCAGTCACGTCACTTTTAAGCAGCAATAGGGATGGTTAGAGTGCATCACACTTCATTTACAATTAATCATACATGGTGGTTGTACTAATTAAAATTAGAAATGTAAAGTTACAAATCACTGTCAGAGGGAGGGGAATTTGAAATGATTTAATTTTACTTTGTGTCTTTTAACTGTAAATCACGTAAAGAACCACTTTTGGCACAGATATGAATAAAAAAGCGAGGAGTCCATTTGAGGCGCTCGGACTGCAGCGGGAGAGAAGGAGTATTGACTCTCCGACAGCTCCGTCTCTCTCTCACAAACGATGGTTTCACATGTCGCCCTGACAGTGGGCGACTGTGGGTGAGTGAGGAGGTCGTCCTCCAATCAGAGGGTTGTCGGTTTGATCCCAGGCCCGGCTAACCCCCCTGTCCATGTGTCCTCGGGCAAGAACCGTAACCCAACATGGCTCCTGTAGCTGCGACTGCAGTGTGTGGATGTTAGTGACTGATGGGCAGGTGTCACTGTGTAGCGCCTGTCATCAGCGTATGAATGGGTGAATGATGTCATCAGCGTATGAATGGGTGTGAATGATGTCATGTAGTGTTGAAGCTCTTTGAGTGGTCAGAAGTACAGTCTATTTAACATTCCCGAGTTCAGTTTAGCATATTTGTATGAATGAAGTTAGCTGTTAGCTGACACAAGCTGCACAAACAAGGCTAACGTTAGCCAGTGTGTACTTAAAGAGGAGCTCAAGTGCATTTATTTATTAAATATGTATGGGTTTGTTGTTAAAAATGTAGTTTTTTTTATAATCCATGTTGCGATTTTAAAATGCTATGTAAAAACCCACTTATTTAAACAAAATGTCCACCATTATGTTTCCTCTGGCGTACCCTCAGAGGCCGCTCGCAAAAATATAAACACAATTCTTTGAACTGTATCACTGCATTCATCATTTTGCACTACAATGCAATAAATGCCCAAATTTTATATCGTCGTTTAAAAAAACCTTTTTAGTGCAGTCGGGCCACATGTGAGTGGAGCAAAGGGTTTTTAGAACTGGATTAGACTCCAGTGCAACCTCACAAGATGCACTGCAAGGGATAAAATGGTGTGTGTGTGTGTGTGTGTGTGTGTACGCTGACAAGTCTACTAATGGAGAAGTCTTAATAAATGTCCTCCTTCGGCTTCTTTACCATATGTGGTGCTTCGTATATTTAAATATTCATTAGAAATCGTTCCTGCTTTCAAAAGTGTTTTGTAGAACACGTGTGAAGTGACCCAAAAGGGATAAAGTCAAGAGACCAACGTATCCATGACGTCTGTTCCTCATCCAGCTACGCTTGGTTAGTTTTGCTGGCTAGTAAAACAATGACGCGCTTCCTCCTCAGCAGCAAAGCTAATAACAGTATTTCTTCTTTTAAAGGCCAATCACCTGCAGCTCTGTGCTGCTGCAAACAGGAAACATGTTCAATTTGAATCATCTTTCTAGAGGATTTACAGTCATTTTTAGCTTGTGTACATTTAAAAAGCATTGCTTTAACATTCATTATTTGCAACAGTTGTTTGCAAGATTGTTGCACCGTCTAATATACCAGTGTGTGCTCTGGCTGAAACATGGGCATGGCCCCCAATGACTGCCACCGTTGCAAGAAACAGAAGCACAAAAAGGGAATAAAGGAGGAGCTTCACACCGGTGAAGAAGAATGTATGTAACCCTTCTACTCAGCGCCGTGGCGGCAAAGTAGTCGTAATGAAGAGAACGATTGTCCGTCTTTGAACTCTGCTATATTATCCAAAGGAAAACGGAACGATAATCTTCTTGTGGCTCCCTGCGCCTTCAATCAGTTTGCATCTCTCCTGAAGAAGATGAGCAGTGTTACGTTGCCTCTTCAATGGTTCAGTGAGCTCTAAGAATTTGAAGCTACCGTATATGTCAGATGTGCTCAGTCTTGCTGATTGAGAAGGAGCTAAACCATCCTGAGCTGGAGGGGCATCATGGGACACCCCAACACAGAACCAGCAGATGTAACAAATTACACGTAACCCAACTCTTTGCATAGACTAAGGCTCAACAGAAAGGTGACTTCTCCATCTATTTATTGTGCTAACTATCAGTATACGCCAGATGTCAGATAGGAATCAGAGTGGGATTCAGTAGGACTTTGCAGAACTGTTCTCTGCAGAGCACTGCACCAAAGGAATCCTAAGTAATTCCAGTAATGCATTACAAACCGTACACATTCATTATGCAAACTTTCTGTGGCGGACTAGAAACTATCTGAGAGGTAAGGCCGTGAAATATATTTAGGGCACCTCTTGCACGCGATGGAGCACTAGCATGCAGAAAGTACTTTAGAGGGCAGTTAATCACATTTTCTACTTCATCCCATTTTCTCCACAAGAAATTCTAAAGGGCACCTCGGAGCCACAAGCGTTGGACGGAACCTTTTTGCATTTCTGATACATCCCTGGACATCTTTGATATTTCCTGACATCCGGCATTCAAGATGGACATTGGATTATGTGGCTGCTGGTCAGGAACTTTCCAGACCCACAAGGAAGCTTTACTTTGTAGTGTTGGGGAATGGAGACTAATGTGGAAGTTATTCAATCCTGGAATATATCTACATGGAGTATATGAACAGACCCATGTGGGAGTGAGTCAACTAAGCCCTCTACGTCCCGCCGCTCATCAATAAACTTTTGGTTGGGACCAAAAGTAATGAGATTGAGGATAAATGAAAGGAACTTACCTTCCTTCAGTGGATGAGGTCCTCAGATATCAAAAAGGATTTGGGAGTAGAGCAGCTGTTCCTTCACATTGAAATGGTCTTTCCCGACCACATTATGCTCATTTTAATTGGAATTCCACCACATGCCACTGAAAGCGTTTACACACAATATGTCATCATTAGATTGAATCGGCATCAGACATCAAAACGCAAATCTGTCATCAATCCACAGTCATATATGTGCCATCAATGATGGGATCGCCTTTCCATCACAAACCCAAACTACCCAATATACACAAGGTGCAATGAATATACATTTGACAGCATTCTTGCCAAGTTGTCAACATTATGTCAACAGAAAACACAATCTTTAGGTCAAAATATGTGGTAAAGCACGACATTTTAAACAGAGCACAGAGAACCAGGCATGATAGTCAAAGGACAGAATACAAGATAGAGAGACAAAATAAGAGGAGAAGAAAGATTTAAGATAAATTATAGCACTTAAGGCCACCCTCTCTTCCACATACATCACATCTATTTGTGCATGTGTTTGTTTAATGGATAGGCCACAGGGCTTTGTACCTTATTAAAGTCATTACAAGGACATCTCCGACCCAGCTCGCCACAGAAATCTAAGCACATATTATTTGGAAGACACAGACAGGCCTGTTGTTGACTCCACTGAAGTAAGACAAATCACAGCAAATGGTGCAGGAAAGAAAATGATAAGAAAGATGAGAGGGTTCTTGGATAAACACAACTCATCCCGAAACTAAAAATAAAACCAAGACATTCTCGCTCCCAACTCGTCAATGCTCGGTCGGTGGCCTTCAAACTATGACGCTCCGTGTCGGTCTGATCCGGTGCCACGAGAGCCGCCATGCGAGCATCGGAAAGGAGACGGTGTAAATTTAAACGACCCGATGACCTGCTTGTGTTTCAATCCCTCCTCTCCTCTTTTTCTGCTGCCAAAAGCTCTTTCTACCAATCCAGAATTGAATCTTCATTTTCTTCTTCTTCTTCTTCTCCAACCTCCTCGAACCCCCTAGTCCTCCTCCCCCCTTCTTCCGGGATACTTTGTCAACTACTTTACCAAGAAAATAGCTGACATACGCTTCTCTTTCTCAAACCCACCTCCTACTTCCTGCGTCCCACTGGCTTCATCTCTATCACCCTCACTTTCCTCTTTCACCGCCCTCTCTCCTAACCAAATTCTTACCCTAGTAACCTCTGCCGGTCCGACCACCTGCCCTCTTGACACCATTCCATCACATCTTCTACAATGTATCGCTCCTGACATTCTTCCTTTGCTCACGTGTCTCATCAACAACGCTCTGTTATCTGGCTGTTTTCTCTGAAGGAGGCAAGAGTCAACCCCCTCCTGAAGAAACCCACCCTCAACCCTTCTGAAGAACACAACTACAGACCGGTCTCTCTTCTTCCCTTTTTGTCCAAAACTCTTGAACGTGTGATCTTTAACCAACTCTCCTCCTATCTCCACCGTAACAACCTCCTTGACCCCCACCAGTCAGGCTTCAAGGCCGTTCCACAGAGACTGCTCTCCTTGCTGTCTCAGAGCAACTCCACACTGCTAGAGCTCCTCTCTCTCCTCTGTCCTCGTCCTTCTGGACCTCTCTGCTGCATTTGACACAATTGACCACCAGATCCTTATCTCCTCCAGGCTCTGCTCTCGTCCTACCTCGACGGCCGCACCTACCGGGTAACCTGGCGAGGATCTGTGTCGGAACCTTGTCCTCTTACTACTGGAGTTCCTCAGGGTTCCGTCCTGGGTCTCCTTCTCTTCTCGCTCTACACCAACTCTCTCGCCGCTGTCATTCGCTCGCATGGCTTCTCCTACCACAGCTATGCCGATGACACCCAACTAATTCTCTCCTTCCTAACGGACATCTCTCAGTGGATGTCTGCTCACCATCTGAAAATCAACCCCGACAAGACTGAACTACTTCACTTTCCGGGAAAAGATTCTCCAAACAGGACCTGACGGTCAACTTTGACAACTCTGTGCTAACGCCCACTTTAACTGCTAGGAACCTCAGCATCACACTCAACAGCCGACTCTCCCTGCCTCCCAACATCACTGACAACACGATCCTGTAGATACTCGCTCTACAACATCAGGAGAACACGTCCTCTTCTCACTCAGGTACTGATTCAGGCTCTTGTCGTCTCCCTCCTGGACTACTGTAACTCTCTCCTGCAGGTCTCCTGCTACCACCATTCACCTCTGCAGCTCATCCAGAATGCAGCAGCTCCACTGGTCTTTAACCTTCCTAAGTTCTCCCTCACTCCTCCACTCCTCCGCTCTCTTCACTGGTACCGGTGGCTCATCCAGTTCTAAACATGGTGCTCACGTACCATGCTGTGATCAGATAGAACCACCATCACACAGAGCCACCATTACATAGAACCACCGTCACATAGAACCACCATTAGACAGAACCACCATCAGATAGAAACACTGACATATATCGATCACAAAACGATTGAAATGGTACATAATCGATTGTATCGATACTAAACTGCACATTAGATTTAAGCACAAAAACTGTATGGATGTGTGTTTGTTTGTTTGTTTTTAGCACTTTAGACGCGTTAAACGTTACTCGATTCAGTCTGCCTGTCTGTGACGTCATCAGTATGCAGCGGCAGCCGCGCGAAACTCAGAACAACAACAACAAAACACAGCGTGGAGGAGACGACTGCGAGCGAGACATTTACAAACTTATCGATCCAGCGCGTGGAAACATTTGGGCTTTTGCAAACACGGAGGTGTTATAAATAAGTCGTCGCTGTTTGCAGAATATGTAGAAGACAAATAAAAACCACGGAAACACGAGGAATCTTTGCGGCCATCTACTGAGGCGCCGTGGGATTAAACAACGGCGACAGTCAGGACCTCCAGCAGCGTCACCGCTGCAGCAGCAGCAGGTAACTGCAGCTCTGCAGACGCCTCAGGCCTCGCCAGCACCAAACTCACCATCACAGCAACAAGTTTATCTGTAAAGACGTGCGACCCGACGATGAGGTTGAACATCCGGGGTTCTGTGAATTGATCCAAACATTGTGTAATTATTGTGTAATGTTTACATTGAAAATGGCACTTGATTCAAATAAAAGGTTAATATTTGCCATTAATTGTTGTTTGCTTGTTTATAATATCCATCATTAATTTAAACCTGATTTCCTTACAAGAAACAACAGGGATCTCAGAAACTTTGCCTGCACCGTCCAGTAAAGTTACTGAATCGATTTCAAGTCACTGAATCAAATTGAATCGATCCGTTCTAAATGAAACCAGATCGTCCATTAATCGAATCGGCAACCGTGAATCGCGATTTGAATCGAATCGTTGGTAAAATGAATCTATAGCAAGTAGTAAATTGGCTTATTTGAGGAAATTGCACTTTCTTGTTTCTTGTTCTTCTGAGTTTGTGTCCTTATGGTTGAAATGTTCTTATTGTACGTCGCTTTGGATAAAAGCGTCAGCTAAATGACATGTGATGGAATGGAATGGAATATTAAATGAATGTCTAACGAAAGCTAAGCGTCTCACTATTTTGGAAATAAGGCACAAAATAATTCTTTGGTAATAGCGTTTGCCTGTTGCCAGGTAACTTTACCTGTATTATTGAAGTTGTTTGATATTATAAAATTCAAAAGTGTGCAAACTAAATAACTGTCTATTTCCAGTTTCAAAATGTTTACTCTGTAACACACTGTATTATGGTACTTGCATAATTCGAATGGGGCGAGTTATTGTTGAATTCCCAAAGCAGTGGCCCCATTAACTGTAGCAGATCTGCGTGTATCTCTCGTTTCTTTCCAGCGGATCCAGTTTCTCCATCTGGACAAACGGGCAGCTTGGACCATCTGCTACTGCCGACCTGGACAACCTTCTCTGTAAAAGGCGCAATCAAGATGTCTGTTGCTGCCCAGCATGTCGTTTACATGCAGCTTCAGAAAGCATTTGTTCAACCGACTAATATACAGAATATCCTTCTTTGAAGAGCTGTCTAACATGTTATATATGTAATTTATATATATATATATATATATATATATATATATATATATATATATATATAATTATATAAGATATTCAGATGCACGGTCGTAGATACTGTTGACCCGAGGAGAACATTTCTGGTGATATTAAATGTTCTTGGTGTCATTTTATGAACCTGTTGTAAATTGTGTGCTTTGCATTTTGTTGTTTTGTAAAAGAAAATACTTAATAACCAATCAATAATTTGAATACAGTAAAATGAACATTTTATAAATAAATTAAATGGTTTGTGCCTTCACACACGTGTACAAGTTATAATGTATTCTGTCATTCACACTAAATAAAGTAATAGTAATATTTGATATATTTGTCTTGACAAAATGTTTGTGGTGATGATCACATGATTTAAGTGATGTAGGATTTAGGCAAGACAAGGCAATTTTATTTGTATAGTGCTTTTCATACACAAGGCAGACTCAAAGTGCTTCACATCATAACATTTCATACAATAAAGTGAAATAAAATGCAGGAATTAGAAGACAATTAAAAACAGCAAATAAAATTATAAATTAAAATCTTATTTAAATTGTTTAATTAAAAGCAGAGGTTAAAAGTGCAATGTAGGTCAAATTTAGCAGAAGGCGAAGCTGAACATCAAAGTTCTCAGTCTTGTTTTAAACGTGGTCAGAGTTTAAGTCTTAAATCTTCAGGAAGTTTATTCCAGCTGTTTGTTGCGTAGTAACTAAATGATGCTTTCCCATGATTTGTATTTACTCTGGGAATCACTAACAGATTGGTGTCAGAAGATCTTAGTGATCTTGAAGGCTTATGTAGTGGAAGCATATCAGTGATATACTTTGGCCCTAAACCATGTAGTGATTTATATGTGAGCAGTAGGATTTTGAAATTAATTCTCTGACATACAGGGAGCCAATGTGAGGATTTAAGAATTGGTGTAATGTGCTCACATTTTTTGGTCTTTGTTAGAACTCTAGCAGCAGCGTTCTGAACAAGCTGGAGCTGCCTGACAGTTTTTTTGGAAGACCTGCAAGGAGACCATTACAATAGTCCAGCCTACTGGTTATAAAGGCATGTACAAGTGTTTCTAAGTCTTGAGCTGACATGAGCTCGTGCTACATGTTTGAGGTGGTAGTTGGCCGATTGTGTTACTGATTTGATGTGACTCTCCAAGTGTAAATCTGAATCCAGAATAACCCCCAGATTTCTGGCTTTATTTGATGTTTTCAGGGACAGAGGGTGAAGGTGTTGGGTTACTTTAAACCTTTCTTTTTTAGCACCAAATACAATGATCTCAGTTTTGTCTTCATTTAGTTGTAGGAAATTTTGACATATCCAGTCTTTGATTTGCTCAATGCACTGGCACAGAAGATCTATGGGGCGATAGTCGTTGATAGCGCTACATAGATTTGGGTGTCATCAGCGTAGCAATGGTGGTCAATTTTATTTCTTTGCATGATTTGTCCTAGTGGGAGCATGTAGATGTTGAATAAAGTCGGCCCTAAGATCGAACCATTTAGGAGGGATCTGTCAACAGAAATGGAATATAATTCAATTCATTTTATTTTGTATAGCACAAAATTGCAAATTACAAATTAGCCTCAGAGGGCGTTACAGTCTGAATATCCTCTGTGCCGAAACCCTCACATGAAAAACTAAAAAAAAAAAGAAAAACCCTTAGATGGGGAAAAAAGAGAAGAAACCTCAGTGAGAACATCAGAGGAGGATCCGTCTCCTTATGGACAGACTACAATGATGTCATGAGGACAGAATGAACAATGTAAGATATGTACAATACATTCAATTCATATATCAGATATTATTAAAATAATTGAGTAGTAAGCAGGTGTATGACAGGACCACTGCAGGGACAACACCATCGGATAGAACCATCATCACATAGAACCATCATCACATAGAACCACCATCGGATAGAACCATCATCACATAGAACCATCATCACATAGAACCATCATCAGATAGAACCACCATCACATAGAACCACCATCACATAGAACCATCATCACATAGAACCATCATCAGATAGAACCACCATCAGACAGAACCACCATCAGATAGAACCACCATCTACTGAAGCCTGTGGGGAGGGAGAGCACAAAGACTAGGAGAGGGTTAGTAACCAGCATCTATGGAGCGCAGCTGCCTTGTAGGGCAATAAGGTGTTACAAGCTCTTTAAGATACGACGGTGCCTCACCAGCAAGTGTCTTGTAGGTGAGGAGAAGTACCTTAAAATCTATTCTTGATTTAACAGGGAGAAGTTAATACAGGAGTGATATGATCCCTTTTCTTAGTTCTTGTTAATACACGTTAATATAATACTCAGTGTTTTTATTGGTGTATTGTTTCCTGTCCTGTTCTTGGCTCAGAATGAGGCCTTTCTACATAGGGAGCGGCTTCAAATCCAGCGTTATACAAAGATGGACGGCGGATGGACGAGTCAACATATAAAACATATATTTAACCCAGCAGAGTGCTGCTGTTTCCTGAGTGAAACCAGAAGTCAAGTCAAGTCAAGTCATTTTATTTTGTATAGCCCATAATCGCAAATTACAAATTTGCCTCAGAGGGCTTTACAGTCTGTACACATACAACATCCTCTGTCCTGAAACTCACCATCGGCACAGGAAACACTCTCCAAAAAATGAAAAAACCCTTCCAAGAGGGAAAAAGGGAAAAAGGGAAGAAACCTTAGTGAAACGATCTCTGATGGACAGACTGTATAATACATGCAATTCCTATGACAGAAATGATTCAAGTAATTGTGAGTAGTAAGCCAGGCGCACAGCAGGACCACTGCAGGGACAACCACCATCAGATAGAACCACCATCACATAGAACCACCATCACATAGAACCACCATCACATAGAACCACCATCACATAGAACCACCATCAGATAGAACCACCATCCGACATTGATATATTTTGTACATTGAACCACCGTTAGAACCACCATCAGTGAACCACCATCAGTAGAACCACCATCCCAATCAGATAGAACCCAAGTTAAGGTTTCCGACATTGATATAGTTTGTACATTGACTTCATTTATATTTATAGAATGAGCTGTATGAGCGCCATACTGAACATTTGCAGATTAGTTATTTAGTCAAAACATTGATTGAGAACAGGTGAATGAATTTCCTTTTGGAGAAACAATACTCTTTTTGAATGAAATGTTTAACAGTTTTAGGTGAGATTCACAAAACATCATATTAAGAACTAATACAAGGCACAACGAACAAAGCTAACATTCACACACTGTAGTCACAGCTACGCGAGTAGTGTTGGGGGCAACGGGTTTGCCGAAGGACACAGGAGTCAAACTGGAGATCGTGCTCTCTACCTTCCCACAGTCGTCTTTATGTACCACTGCTGGAGATGCGAGCTGTCGCGTCCTGGATGTGTATTCTGCCAGAAGCCGCAGATTCTGCAGGTCACACAAAGCAAAATCCCAGCAACTGTGAACTCAGGCAGAGAGGCCGACACACACAAACACAGGCTAACTAATAGGAGCGCCGCTGAGCTGCTTCCTCGTGGGAACCCTCAACCCTTGACCTTCAACATCTGTCTGGGAGTGCGAGGTTTCAGCTATAGTGTTTCCACGATAAGATGCACTGCTGGGAACAGAGCGTTTCGGTCCAGCAAACACCCCTCCACTTACATGCTACCTACTCAAAGTGAGTAGGCACAGCAGTGAGGTACCACACGTCATCTGAAAATATATGTTTGGATGTAAAAATGGCCTCATTAAATGTCGGCTGGTTTGATAAACCTGAATAAATATAGTGATAGTTTTTTTAACTGCTAAATATTATCCTTTGTTTCAGATACTAATGTATTCATATATCAGATTTTAAATTAAATTAAATCTGCTTTACAGGAAAGCAAATAGCCCTCAAGTGGTGCAATGGGTTAGCATGTGCTATTTATAGGATAATATAGTCACTGTGAGTCAGGAGTGTGACCACAGCGTCATTACCATGCGTGTGATTGGGGGACATCCAGCAAGGTTAGCGGCTGCTTTTGAACCGGTTTTAACACGATTTTAACAAATAGCTATGAATATTGAAGATATTTCAAAGTAGTGTAGTATTGAATCGAGATACTTTAAGTACACAGACAACACGCATGGAAATGGAGATAAACCGCAGAGACAAAATCGTTGCCGTGTTCCAGTTAGGATCAGTGAGGATCAATGACCTTTCTTAGCAGCACTTTATGGCTTTTTCGGTATCAATACGTGAAATCCCAGTTGTTAGCACTGAGTCGATTTACTCATGTTGGAGGAGGCCATATAATACTGAGGCTGGTGACCCGGTGACTGCGTGATGTCTTCCCACTGCCACTGGGATGCGCTTCAATTACAAGCCTCTGTGTGGGTTTGTGTGTTTGTGTGTGTGCGTGCAGTTGACAAGTGAAAAGTACACATTGAAGGGCCATTTTGAATTGTACCAAAAGCACAAAGCATCTAAAACCTTCTTGAAAATGAGACCATGCATGTGTGTGAGTGACGGCTGAAAAAGAACATGTAACAACTCAACTACTTTCAAGCTCCACACCTGCATTAAATCCACCTAGAAGGCTGAGGAATTTATTTTAACACCTTTTATAGATAATAGACAGTGACAATATCCCAAAACAAAGCACCTGGTTTGGTCACAAACAGACAGAGGGAGATAGTCAGGACTCCAGGAAGAATGGAAATGCAATGAAATAACCTTAGTCCGAAAAATAAAGCTTGTCAATCGTCATTATCAGAGAAATGCTACCACTTGGAGTCAGAGGGTCCGAAAAGGAGACTCTCAGATCCAGAGATTCTACCTGGCGGCCTTTCACTTCAATGAAAATGCTAATTACATTTATATGTGAGAAAACAAGCTTCCATTACATTTTTTATTTTTCATGCTGCCCAGAGAAAGGGGGTCTGCCCTTGGTTAATGCAGATGTAGAGTCCTTTGTTGTGGACCACGAGGGTTCTGTAACCTAAACCGACCAGGAGCTGAAGGGGAACCAGACCTCGGGCTCCAGCAGCAGATGCCGCCTTTGAACTGTGTTACTGATCAGGGTCACGGTCCCTCTTAGTCTCTCTCTCTTTGTCTCCATGACTCCCTTTTCCTCTCACGCACACATGTATTAAGACGAGTAGCTTTGCTAATGAAATACCTTTTAACCTTATGTCGTAAATGACCCGCATGCATATTTATGCAGCAACTGTATTGTACAAAGCCAATAATTGTTTTCCGTGTGTGCGTTAATAAAAGGCCCGATGAATCTACTCCTTCTGCTAAAAAGTTCCATCCAATACATTATACACATTATTGCACTGAGTGCTGTGCTCCTCCATTAAGAGAGAACGCCCACGTTTATTTTCGTCTCAATACCACATGAGAACTCGAGGTATGCCGTAGAAAAACTCTATAATGCTGCTGTAATTTACCATCAAAACCTTTGACATTTGTAGATTTGGGAGATGATGTGGAGGGTTTCTGTTCTGTGAACGTGTGCCGAGGAGAGGCGCACATTATCAATGAATGCCTCTAGCCTGTGGATGTCCATGGTGCTGTGAGGACGAACCTCATCACCCAAGAACAGAATTGGGCTTATTGGACCCGCAAGATTCAGTTAGCATGAATTGGGCACGTCTGTAAAGCGGTTCCCTTAGAACTAATTTGCGTCCCCATACGTGGTGGCGAGAGGTCAATGGACCCATGTGAATGACGCAAGGGCTGTTTTTCCCTTTCCAAAATATAGCCCGAATTTGGAGTGCATTTTGCCCGTTTCCAAACAAGCTAGTATGTTACAGTTGGTACCAACTGATTCCTTGGGTCGTCCAGTTGGAAACCAACAACTCAACCTATGAGCCTGGTTGTGTGTTTAAAGAGGTTAAAAGGTTAATACACCTTTATAAATGATCTAATTGTGTAATGTACAATAAAACAGTGCAGGATTACTGTTAAATATTGTCCTGCATGTTCTGTCAGGGACTCTGGCGCCGCATGTTTTCCAGCCATTGCTGATGATTTGCGTCGGGGGTGCGTCATAAGGTGTCACGGTTTGGGTTTATTTCCTGCTTTATTTTGTAGTTTCCTGCCTGTTGTGTCCCTGGGTTAACTTCACTTCCTGCCTTGTCCTGGTGTCCCCTGTGATCGTCTGCCGTGTCCCTGGTTGTTTCCAGATGTGTGGAATCACCTGCACCTCCCCAGTGTGTCTCTTGTTCCTTGTTGCATCATTGAAGGTCTTTCCTGAAGAAACTGTCAGTGAGTTCCTGGTCCTTGTCTGCGACTTTGTTTTCAACTCTGCATTTGAGTCCTGCTTCCGGCAACCTCAGCCCGTTTTGTGACACAAGGTTGGACTCGTGTACAAGCGAAGACAAAAAGACAAAAGGATTTCCCAGTGGACTCGTATGTAACGTCAGCGCTTTGTGTTAACCAGCATCTCCGATCGGTAGACCAGCGCCCACAAGGTCCGTAGGTCATGGAATTGCATACGGTACCATGTGAGACACTTGTTTTCAAGTTATTTAAAACAGAGGTAACAAAATATCAGTCTTTTGCTAATTCTGCTAATCTTAAATGAGCATACAGGTTCATACAGAGTGACACTCAGCATGTCAAGTTCAAAGTGCGTCCATAACTGTTATTTGCTGTATTAGTTATGTGTACATAACTGAGTACATTTACTGTTGAATTCTCTGTATGTTAAATAGGAGAAATGTAAATGTGCATTTGGTGTTTTTAAATGGACGGGAACAAAAGTCAATGACTGAACAAACAGGATGAAAGCTTGGAATCAAAGCTTGTTTTCAACTTAGGCTTCAAATTTAATCTCTGTAAAACGATCAGAATTAAATATTTATCACCTTCGGCAACCCATGAGCGCCTCTCAGCCGCTGCCGTCCGGCCGGACGCCCACTTGCAGCCACGTCGGCGTGCGCTCGGCCCTTCGGCTTATTTGTTTCTGCATACTTCATGTGCCAAATCTGCCCCCGGGTCTCGCATCAGTAGCAGAATACGCGCACACACATGAAAAACCCAGTCGGGCCCCAATGTATCCCTCACTGGAGAACCGGGAGCTTTGCTACAACTGGAGCGCTAAACTGTGTGTGTGTGTGTGTGTGTGTGTGTGTGTGTGTGTGTGTGTGTGTGTGTGTGTGTGTGTGTGTGTGTGTGTGTGTGTGTGTGCACGCCCTCGCTTGAGGGGCTCATTCAATTTTAATTTGAAATGGGATTTCTCTCTGTCAGCTCATAACAAAGGCAGCAGAACAGAATAAAAAGACCTTGTCGGGGGTGGGGTGGGGTGGGGTTGGGTGGGGTGGGATGGGGTGGGGTGGGGTGGGGTGGGATGGGGTGGGGTGGGGTGGGGTTGGATGGGGGGTTTGTAGGCCCAGGCCTGAATTGCAAATTGACCACAAAACCTCCCAAAAATAATGTCACAAAGGCCATGGATACTCCTACTTGAAGAGGGTCCCTGAAGAGGAAAGGTAAGACATTTGGAACAATCCTCCTCTTTTAAAGATTAACTGAGTGCAACAGTTTTATTTGGGGGGGGGATGCAACTTGTTTGCCTCTCAACAGGATGATTCTTAACCTCATAATATCACTGGGCGGTTCAACCAGGGATAATCTGGAGTCCTCTGTTAAGTATCGCAGGATCTTTGAGCTATATTCATTTTTTTATTGTGTACAATTAATTCCCACGTAAATGCATGTTTTAGACCTGTGATTTCTACAGAAAGTAACTAATAAACAGAAAAAACAGCCTACTTTTTTCAGAGAAGAAAAAGAAAAGATTCTTTCTGAACTTTTGCGCTGTGAATAAAGGAATCAACCAAACAGGTTCGGCTGCGCCGATATTTATTAAACCAAACAGAAGCTCCGTGGTCTCGACTGACACAGTCTTATTACCAATGACACCCAAGACCAGAGCCACCCGTTCAGCCCTGAGCTTTCTCGTTAAAGGAGAATGTAACACATGACGCTTTATAATCTTTGCAGTAAGTGTGTTGCAGCTCAGCACGGTTAATTCCATCGCCATTTAATTCATTTGTCTTTTGGAAAAAAAAACAGATTTTTTGATTGCTAAAAATCACAAGTCATCAAGTATAACGGGTCCGTTGTGTTATGTTTTTTTCAATTGAGTGCATTGTACTTGATTATGTCTTTACCAAAGATACCAGTAGATTCGGTGTCGGTCAAAATAAAATAGCACATGGTATGTATTTGGAAATGCATTATATGGGGCGTGAATTGAGACGTGTTGCAGGCTTTGGTAGAATAACGCACCTAAAACGAGGAGAAGCGAACTGCTGCATTATTCCAGTTATTTCACATTCCAGTGTTTCTTTAAGGCCGTCACAATTCATCGTGAGTACAGGGATACTCTCTGAGAACAGGAGCACTAATGCACTCGCTTTAATGAGTCGTACGACGACAACGGATCCCTTCTGGCCGCCGTGGCACTCATCATCTTAGATCCCGGGGTGACACAAAGAGAAGACAAAGAAGAATCTACTCTGCGGGTACGTAGAGTGGACCCTATCTGCCTCATCCATCCGGAAAAACTGCCTTTTGCCCCTTAAGGCGTTCGCGCCGTTGTTGCTGTCAGGTGTCACTTCAGCGCGAAACCGGATGCGACCCTCCTCCACCTCCAGCAGCTATCAGGCATTCTTCAGTCATCCTCAGTTTTCATCATCTCCCTTCTTCACCACCACCAGTGTCTGGACTGGGTAATTCTGCCAAGCAGAACTCACGGCCCTTTGATTATCCTGGTTTAGGATAAACAGTCCAATCACCAAAGATTGTGCACTATTTCAATGTTATACAGGTGTAATAAATGTTTGTTGGTTCGAGTCTCTCCTGATGGAAATACACAGGGAGGAAATCCTCCATGGGCCGACCCAGAGAACGCTGCAGTACATCGGGAACCGCAGTGAGCTGGGATCGATACCACTTGGTGAGAGTCCTCACATCGCATTTACATTTCTAAAAGTTACACGTCGAAATTCAGGAAGAAACATGATATGAAAAAGCAACCAGATCTTATGGAATGTGTTTCATTTTAAGGACATTCTCTTTTCTTCTTCTTTTATCTGTCAGGAGGTTTTATTCACCAAAGGTCACCATTAAATAGTGCTTGATTTGCATAATTAGACATAACATTTTAGAACATTTCTTGTCAGTCAAATGGGAAGGTTGGTGGTATCAACTGTTCTCAGTAGTACGATTTTAAGTAAGATTTGATCTCCCAGGTCCAGAACCCCCCCCCTACTCTGTTTGGACCAGGTAGGAAAGACAACGAGTGCTCTAGAACGTCCAGGCTGCAGATGTCCTGGAGCAGCGCGCCAAACGCAAAGCGGGGCCCGGCGCTCGAAGCCGCAGAAGAAAAAAGAATGCGGGGAGCTATAAGCGTTGCTGCTTCGGTTTGGCTCGTGGCCACAGGGCCAGTTGTGGGGGAGGTCTTGGCTTTCGGCGATGCAGATTTATCTTTAGACCATGGCTCTGAACATCCGCTCCCCACACTGTTTCACCTGCTCCTCCTCAATCAAACCCGCTGTTAGCCATCGAGGAAAGTCAAATGGAAAATTATAAGAAAATGAATTCTCTGGCCAAACTCACTACATCTTTTCCTCAGTCGCAAACAACACCCCGAGGTACTAGAACTCCTTCACTTGGGGTAAGGACACTTTCGCTACCACGAGCAGGCCACTGCGGAGTTGTTGTAACTGCTTCCACCAGACAAATTAACGATGATCCTTCATCAGCCTCAAGCTCCACCTCCAGCAAAGAGGTCGTAGTAGATCCAGGAA
Source organism: Gasterosteus nipponicus (assembly GCA_014132575.2). Classification (NCBI taxonomy): domain Eukaryota; kingdom Metazoa; phylum Chordata; class Actinopteri; order Perciformes; family Gasterosteidae; genus Gasterosteus; species Gasterosteus nipponicus. The sequence goes on from BMAF01000001.1 coordinate 332,205, forward strand.
TTCCTCATAATGCTCTTTCCGTCGCCCAATAACCTCCCAATTTGCGGTCAACAGACTCCCAGACTCCAAGTTGAATGCCCCCCCAAATCCACAGGACTATAAGAGAAGCTTTGCCAGAGGTGTTCTTGGGACCGGGACCTTCTCAAGATTTTGTCAGTTGACACGCACAATGCGTTTGGGTTTCCTACGTCCTTCCTGAGTCTTTCCCCATCCTCTGACCCAACTCCAGACCCACCAGATGGTGAGTTAACAACTATGCCCCTCTCCTTACCCGAGTGCCCAAAACATCAGATCAGGGAGGCCGTTCCTCCAAATCACGGCTCTACAGTCTCCATAGTCGCCCACGTGTGCATTGAAGTCTCCCAGTAGGACTATGGACTCCCGCCCTCTCCGTTTTTCATGGTTTTTGAACCATTCATGGTCTGGCCCCTCGCCTGAGACCACTTTGCCACGGGTACCCCAACGAGAAGGACCAGGCTCCAGACAACACAGCCCTCAGGTCCATAGGAACACACCAACCTCTCCATCCCAATAAGGTGCTGGTCCCCGAGGGGGTGAAACAGCAATGTGACCATGTAGTAATGACAGATTCAATTTCAGTGGTTTGGTAGAGCCTCAGATATCCCTTTACAGCACATAATCATATTGAGGCTGGAATAAGATTATAATCCTATTTTTTTGCTAAAGAAACCCATAGCTTGATTAATCACAGCGCTTTTGCTCTATTATAGTCCGACATCAGATGCCAAATGAATCACTAAGATAACCCAAAAAATGAAGCAAAATAGAATAAATAATATGATTCAAATACAGTACTGTTTGTATTGCAAGCATAGTTTTCATACCAAAGTGTTGAATGGCGTGCATTATAGTGCCAAAGCAAGCAAACCCATATTTTTGTTCAGAAAACAGAAACCCTAATAGCATATTTCCCCAATCGTTTTCTATAACCTGTTTTTGGTCTGAATGAAACAGGAAAGTGCCGAGTCATCATTGATGTTTGAGTGTAAGTGACACAGTTTGGAAGGAAAAAACCAGCTTGTGCAGCCTGGATTCTATTCCTGAGCTTTTGGCATTCACCAAAGTAAAAAAGCTGCTAAATCAATATCACGAGATGATTTGGTCATTGGGTGCTTTTCTTTTTCCCTTTACTCTCCGCAGAGTTGGAGGGAGTCGGGTGTAACAAGTACGTTCATTCTCTCAGGACTGAAAACATGTTAAGGGTCATTTCCAGGAAGTAAATGATGCTGTGACTATTCAGAAAGGGAAGTACGAACTGGAATATAACTTTTTCTGTTATTTTCTTACCATTTATATTCATAAATATTTACCAGCAACACACTTCATCCGCTATTTTATTGACACCAATATGAACACACACCATAACCTGAAACCTGAGACAATAGGAATAATGTATGTATATTTGATGTGTGAAGAGCAGAGCTTTAGTCATTATAGAGTTATAGAGATGAGTGTACCTTTTACAGGATTTGTAGCCAATTATTTCTACCCTTTCATAAATGTTTGATTCATGATGACTTCTTTGAAGTATTGAACAGATGAACGGATCAGACGTTCTAGATCACAGTTGAAAAAAATAACAATAATTCCAGAATATTTTTTCCTCATTTGCGTCTCAGAATTTCTGTGAAAAAAAAGGTTAAAACCCGACATCAGGTGACAAAAACAGAATAATCTTCATAGCAGCTGTAGAACGAGGTGTTCGGAGCAGCTCCTCTCCCAACGATGCTCCACAGCAGAGCAGCTCTGGACCTTCTGTGAGCTGCTGCTGCCACAAAGTGGATGAAAGCTCACCAGCGTCATGGTGATGATTTATTATGGTGATGGTTGATGGTGGTAACGTAGATAAGAATCTGTGCAATGACGGGCCGCACCGACCAGCTGATGGCGCCACAGGACGACGGGCCAAGCCTCCACAGAGCCAGATAGTGAGCAGTGGCTCAGCTCAGGGTCCTCGGGGAGGACACACAGACCCTGTGTAGGTCTGGGAGGACACACAGACCCTGTGTAGGTCTGGGAGGACACACAGGGTCTGGGAGGACACACAGACCCTGCGTAGGTCTGGGAGGACACACAGACCCTGACACACAGAGGTCTGGGAGGACACACAGACCCTGCGTAGGTCTGGGAGGGGAGGACCCAGGTCTGGGAGGGTCCACAGACCCTGCGAGGTCTGGGAGGACACACAGACCCTGTAGGTCTGGGAGGGGAGGTCTGGGAGGGTCCACAGACCCTGCGTAGGTCTGGGAGGACACACAGACTCTGTGTAGATCTGGGAGGGTCCACAGACCCTGCGTAGGTCTGGGAGGGACACACAGACCCTGCGTAGGTCTGGGAGGACACACAGACCCTGCGTAGGTCTGGGAGGACACACAGAGGTCTGGGAGGACACACAGACCCTGCGTAGGTCTGGGAGGACACACAGACCCTGCGTAGGTCTGGGAGGCTCCACAGCGTTGCAGGCTTGTCTTGAAATACTCGATGAAATCACTGTGATGTTTGCAGACGGCTGTTTTGAAACCAGGACCATTTTGTCCGTTAGCATCTTTGCTGAGCGGGTGGAGCTCAATAGAACCGAAGGTTCAATCCTTTCTTTTAGCTACACACACTCATAAGCCTGAGGGCATACCCGCTGCAACAGTCACATAAACATGTGTTTGGACCATTTTATACTGAGAGGAAGTCTTGAAAGTAGAGAATGAGAGAATAGACGATCTATAATGTCTACTTAGGCGATAAACCAAATGAGGAGTCATTCTCCCGTAGACTTCTACACGACCAAACTGCTTTTTGCACCCAGAGGATTCGCCCCCTTCTGGTCAGTGAAGTGAATGCAGGTTTGCATCGGCCTGTGTGTGTGTGTGTCTCTATATATGTTAAGTAATTAAAACGATATGTAACATATATATATATCGACTAAACAGTCCTTATAGTGACATATTTACCCTGCTGGTTTTGTCTTTCAAGTGGACTTGTACTGTTGTAATGGGGCATTCTGACATCATGGTGGTGCTGTTTGTCCACATTTCAGTGAGCCGGACTGAAACAGTCATTTTAAGGTAATTGTTTCCAATGCACCACATGCAAGTACCACATCTTTACCGTGTGTACCTCAACAACACGAGAACCCACTTCTATTGTAGCTTTAATGTTCTTTAATTCAACTCATTACATTGTATTTACCTCTCACAGAAATGTGAAACATTTGGCTGATTGTATTTTCCTGTGAATGTTTTATTATGTAAGTTCATTTCGTATCGTATCGTACCAAAGTTTACAGAGAAAGTGCACAGAACATATTTGTAAATCTTGTGTGGAGCTTTAGTTACTGACCACCTTTAATAACTCACATGGAGCTGGAACACACAATTAAACAATGAACCCATTCAACTTGGTGCTGAAAGGGTTTGTGGTCAAATGAACCCTTTCCCAGTAAACAAGTTCACCTTACTAGCTTGGTTGTCAGCTAGTAAACAGAAATATGAAATCGATCCTTTTCATGTCTGAATTAGAAAAGACTGATCAAGATGGTTTTGATGAGTTCCATAATGTTTCTGTTGGCTTTGACTGAAGCGTGCGTGTATCGACGCACCGCCGTGACCTGGACCATCAGGAGGCATCTGTACTGTATGTAAGGAGCACGGGGGATGAGGAAGGGGATTGGGGGGGGAGGCAAGACACTGGTGGGTCAATGTGGGTTCCATGGCGTAACGGTCTGGACTCCGAGTTCAAGTCTCGGTGGAACCTTCCAGTCAGTCATTGGTAAAAATGCAATGTAAGTTGCTTTGGATAAACGCGTGAGCTAAGTGACCTGTAATGGTGAATGTGATTGAGGTAATGTCCATGTCCTCATGGTCCTCACTGTAACCGTGTGTTGACGGTCCTGCAGTCTGGCGTCTTCGAGGAGAGCGTATGGAATCTAAATGAGTAACGATCCATCTCCAAATCCAAGTGGTCTCCTCTGTTATGTTTTCAGAGGGAAAGGGATTCAGGCCAGTAAAAGTCTGTTCATCTGTTCTATAGGATTGATCACATGAAACGAATCAGTCTTGCAGCTACAGGCGAACAACCTACTGCTCAGGACGTCCTGCCAAACTCCAGATGTCATCTATCATCGTCGTCATTTCCTTTGTATGGAGGTGGAGGTATGTATTGTGTTTGGTGCCTGATTAAATCATTTGTCACCATCATGTGGGTAGCACACGGCGGCTTGGGGAGGCGGGTCTGAGGGCATCGGGAGACGAGCTTGTCGGCACCCCATGTTTGAACGGGCCAGAAGGTATCTGAATCACATCACACCCCACACATGTAAAAATGTAAACGTCTTCACCATAAAAACCTGTTTTTTCAAAACGTTTAGCTTTGTGTTTTTTCTGCAGCACACTTTACTGAAACAAACCAGTCAGTTGGAGTTTGAAAGAGCACTTGGGATTTCCTACTAAAAAATCAATGAGTGAAGTGAATTTTGACGTTTGTTCGGGGCAATTGTTCTCCAAAACCTAGAATTTTATCTACCAGTTGCAGATACACAAGAGATGTGCGGTTGATAAGTCTAAGTACATTATTTCTAACTAAATGATACATTTTGAAGTTGTATTTAAAAAAGATTAATCTCAAAAACCTTTGGGGATCACGCGACGTGTTAGTTCGCCTACTTTGTTTGCACTGTTTTAGCGCCACGCGTCCAGGTCACTCATCGACCCACATCAGATGCTTACGTGACGGTAGGATTAGTTGCCATCGACCTCCTGGAGGTCCGCACCATGCCGAGAGGAGAAAAGGCAAAAAAACGTGGGTTTCGTTGGTCAAATGTGGTTCTCGGTCAGTCATTGTTCCTCTGAACAACCAACGGCGCAATCACTCGATCGCCTGGTGGAGGCCGACTGGCGGGTATGTAGATCCCGCTGTGACAATCAGACAAGAGCCTCCCATTGTGCGTCAGAATGTGAGTGAGGGAGGGAGAGGTCCACCCTGTGTTGTTGCACTGGATGCCAGCCAGAGAGGAATGACGGCACCTGACGGAGGGAACAAACCTGTCCTTCCACCTGTCACACGGAACCAAAGCCGATCCCAACGGGACGCCCCGCTACATACCGGGCATAGCGGACATACGCGAGCTGGACACTGGATTCCGCCGCACCTCTCAGGGGAGGAGGCGCGTGACTCGCACCACTAAATAAAGTCTTCACAAGGTCTCGCCTCGCTCAAGCACGCCACATATTTGCTTTGGGGTGTAATAGCGGCTGTACATTTTTGACTGGTGATCTGAAATAGCTGCTCGGTGAAGCGCCGCGGGGGGAGTAACCGTGACGCCCGTCCCGACGTGGGGGTAGAACACGTCCCATTGCAAACGCAGAGGCTTTGTCGTGACGGGGGAGCTTTGGAATCGAGAGCAAGCGACGCGTTGGCGACCGGACCGGTTGGTTTGCATAGTCGACATTCTGGCTCCCGTTTCTACGTCTTTGTCTCGCCGAGAGGAAGAGGCCGGGGGGGCAGAGGTGGGCGTCGGGCTTCATTCATTAGGCCCCAGCTGGCTGGGTGACTGGTTTTGGTCCAGCAGGTTAGTAGAGTCACATGTTCTACATTACAATACATCACATCACACGTCATTTAGCTGACGCTTTTATCCAAAGCGACTGCTTAATATTCTGCTTCTTACAGGATTTGCTTTGGAGGGATTTCGCCCCTTCTTAAAGACCCAAACAGTACATTTCTGATCATATAATCAACTCATCGGACATTTACATGGTCAGGAGTTCAGTATTATGGTTCGCCAATCCAACATTTTGGTCCAGAGGAAGATCCCAAAAGCTACTGGCCAGAGGTTAATGTGTTGTGGCAACGATAAAAATCGCCGTACTAAGCACATCGTTCTGTTCCTCCATTCAATTGTTAAGAAAACTGAAAGTGAAAAGCAAATAAAATCAGATACAGCATGTTTTTTTTGGGGGGGCAAATCTGCATTTATCTGCCAGCAAACGGGGCAGACGGGTTGCAAACTGGAAAAAAAAAGCCCATTCGTGATAGAAAAAAGGAATTCACATAGTTGAGCGCGCTTTTATTGTTGCTACTATCGGCAATGTCACGTCAGGGGACAAATACGAGCAATCAGACGTCAGCGGCCTGTGAGTCGATGGTTCATCCGTCAGAGGCGTCGTCGGTGTCCGTTGAACAAATCAACTGCTTTTGACGAAGGCCAAAACCACCCGGGGGAGCTTAGAAACATCCCACGCGTGAATATCTACATCATCTACATACACCTGGCAGATCAGCTGACCGGCCGACCTCTCTCCTTCTACTGCGTTTACAGTCGGATTCAATTCTTAAAATTCGTTGGTCGGGTGAATCAAATGTTTCTGGGTCTGTCTGACCTCCTCTGGGTCTCGCTCACGTGCCCTGATGTGACATGAAGCTTCTAACGCCAACGCCGCCGCCGTCCAATCTGAGATCCTCGCGTCAATCAACCGGCAAAATTTGTAATTGGAAAACCACACGTCGCATCTGTGGGAGGAAGCGTGCGGCGTTGCGGTGCCTCCACGCTGAGAACATCACTTCAAACACACTGACACACACACGCGAGTGTGCGTGGACCAATCTGTGTTTTTTGGACTGGTACTACGAGATCACTCCATCCAAGTCCTCCCCCCCTTTGGACTCTCCTCACATTCCTACGTTCCAGCATCAGTGAGGAGCAGGAGAAAGACGGCGGGCCGATGGCAGCGACACACGCGGCGTTCAGGTTCAATAGGAGACCAGAACGTTGGGGATATTTTTCTGCTCTCGCTCTCCTTTGGAATTCATTCTCATCTGTCGTTGCAGCCTCTTACGTAACATCTGGATGTAGGAACCTGCCGCAGTACTGACGCGCTCAGCGGCTGGTGCTGGAAATGATTAGCATGGGGGAGGGGGAGCAATGTGGAAGAGAATGAGGAGGAAGAGGAGGATAGGAGAAGGCTGCATGGCCGAGATTTTGTGAGATACTGAGCCTTCACTCGCCCGGCCGGCTGCACCATCGCTTGCTTTAAAATCAGCGGATCATCAGGACCAGCGACCCCTTCGTGCACCAACCAGGTGCCCACGTCCCGTCCCAGTGAAGCTCACAGCCACCTGAGGAAGATGGCACCTGTCTTCCGGTGCGTTATTTAAATTATTTATTAAATTATTTATTTATTATTTACCTTCACCGCGTCTCAAGTGACGTCACGGTCGATCCCCGCGTGTCAAAGGTCATGTGGGAGCAGCGCCATTAGCAGCAACGCCGGCCAACCAGCCGCCATGTGTGCGTGCGCGTCATCACCAGCGCGCTGTACGCCCCGCCCCCCCCCCGCCCCCGCCCCGCCCCCTCCCCGTGTCCTCCAGCGCCGCCGGGTCAGAGGAGGGGGGGGGAGGAGCAGCGCGGGTCACCTGCACGTCCCACCCTGGATTGACCGGGTCTGTTTTCTTTTCTCCTCCGTGACGTGAGCGCGCGGAGCCGCAGACGAGACACGGAGCGACCGCAGCGGCGCTCGCGGGTCTCCGTTCACCGGGAGAGGGAGAACCGACAGACAGCTTCCCCCCCCCCTTGTGTTCTGAACGCGGGTCTCCGTTTAGACAGAAGACGGGAAACAACAACAACCGCAGTTGCGGTGGATGGTTTTTTTATCCGCAGCGCCTCGTCCGAGCGGCCGACCGGGGAGCGGGATGTCACGGCCGCCGCAGCAGCGGACGTCGTTCAGACTCACCGACAGCGTGGTGGAGGTGAAGAGCAAAGTGAGTGTCGCGGTACCGGGCGGGCGGGTCGTTCACGGCGGGTACGATGGGAGCGGAGAGACTCCCGCCGATGGCCGACGACGTGGACGTAACCTTCGGATGAGATACGCGACGTCTCTGGCCGCGCGATGGGGGTTTATGAAGCGGGTTAGGGGGGGTAAATGAACCGGTGCTTAGCGGCCCAACCGACGGTCACCGGGGCGACGGATCCGTTTACAGCGACGGTGACATTCGGCCTCCGTCGTGCTTCATGTCCGCCCGGGGGACGGCTGCTCTTCCCCCCGGGGAAGGCTGCTCGTCCCCCGGGGAGGGCTGCTCCTCCCCCGGGGAAGGCTGCTCGTCCTCCCGGGGAGGGGCTGCTTCCCCCCGGGGAGGGCTGCTCGTTCCCCCGGGGAGGGCTGCTCGTCCCCCGGGGAGGGGCTGCTCGTCCCCCGGGAGGGGCTGCTCGTCCTCCCGGGGAGGGCTGCTCTTCCCCGGGGAGGGCTGCTCTTCCCCCCGAAGAGAGGGGGGCTGCAGTCCTGTATCGCTGTAGCAGCACACGTTGAGGCTACATGGTCTCTGGTGGAGTTACTAGTTGTTAAAGTCTTCAGTGTTTTACTTTTCATACGGAAGCTTATTGCAGCCAGATGCAGCTTTGCATGTTAAGGGTCATGCGTAACATTCAAAACATGCTAACAACGAAAACCGTGTTCAGGTGGAGCGTTGTCCGCGTGTGGCATTAAGTTCCAATTGGACCTCGGTATCAGAACCCAGGTGGGCATCAGGAACCACAGCAGCACTGTTTGTGAGACTGTGAAATAATCTATTCAAAGTATTTCAACATGTGAAGGATTACAATCCAAAGGGCAGAGTTTAAGGATTTGAAGGGAATTATGTTATTATGGGACACGCGGCCCACTCAGACCCCGACTCAGACCCCCACCCAGACCCCCACTCAGACAATCGAGCCAACACGCCAACATGTGGGGCAAACGTGTGCTAAAACAACTCTGCACATCTGTCCGCTGGGTGACAAACTGTCTGGAAAAGAAGACATTTATGTTGAAACCCACTAGAGATGTCGATGATCAACCGTCTTACTGACCATAGTAGACACGACTAACTCCCCCCCCCAGCGACCCCGTGTGCAGGGTAAGCGGTTTGCCGATGGATGCATGTCAACAGAAACAGATGTGGGAATATGCATGGATGCAGTCCTCCGCGGTGGATGACCAGACGCTGTGCAGGAGGGAGGTAAAGCTAAGCAGGCCGTGCGTGTTGCTGAGTGATGGGCAGCTCATGTGACAGTGCATGCGTGCATGTGACGTGTGCGCCCCGGTGAGATAGAGCTGCACCGCGCGGCCGAGCACCCGCGTCCCGGGACAACCATTGGCCCGAAAAGGCTGCCCGAGCAGCTGTTCGACGCTCGCCGGCCGACTTGCTGGCAACTGGCCGGCGGGTTAGCGGGTTAGCTTGTTAGCTTGTTGGTGCTGCTGCCACCAGAGGATTAATAAATAAATAAATAAATAGTTTTCTGATGGAACGTAACTCACGTCAGACCTCCAAACGGACTCGGCTCCTCTTGGTGCCTCTCGGGTCTCTGGTTGTTTTCATGTAGCAACAGAGTTGCTTCTTGTTGCTTCATGTTACTATTTTTTTATTTTCTCTTTTAATTATGTTAAATTCAGGCAAACATCTGGCGGGGGCAGCAGATGGACGTTAGCCTCTCTGGCTAACTCTCGCTCACTTACGGTACAACTGGTGATTAGTGAGCGTTGTTCCTGCAAAATAAATAAATAAGACACCAGTGATTCATAACCATGTTTTTCATCAGAGCCTGAACCCGCTTCCACTGTACGAATAATAATGCTTTGCTTGTGTTCCTGTTAAGCCATTTACATAATTGCATGAACCAGCTTTTCCCTTTTTTATTAATCCGTTTAACCAGAGTGGAATATTTCCAGTGTTGTAATTAGATCACGGCCCAAGAAAAATGTTCCCTGCGTGCTGCAATCACACCTCTAACACCACTGGCGTGCACCGCGGTGTCACCGCTCTGCTCCACCCGCTGGAACAGGTGTAGATGATGGCCGACGTATCACCTGCAGAGGACAAACCCATCACACCTTCTGCTGGCAGCGGTACATCAGGACAGTCTTTCCCTTTCCCATAACCCCGGACCAGAGGTCAAAGGTCGCGCTACTGACTAGCTATGCAGTGTTCCAGTCGGCTGAGATTTGTTCCTTATCCCCGTTCACAAGGTTACACTTGAACGCATCCCAGTTATCATTCAGCTAACTCATCATAATGTAACTGAACGCAAACCACGAGTAACATTTTCACAATATTTGTCGTGTTAGCGATGTTTTCTGGTACGGCCACAGTCAGGCCTTCGATCCGACGGCAGGTTACCGTGCTATGCTAGCTGTGGTATGCTAACACGTGGCCGTGTGCCAAGAGGAAACTGTGGCAATGCTTCTATACAGTCACAACAACACCAGCTGCGTCACGCTGAACGGAAAGCTGATCACCTACTGGGCAAAGGTCAATGTGAGCCGCGGCCTCAAAGTCTCAACAACAACAACGTGGACTGACAGATGTTCTGTCATCTGGCTTTACTCCATTTACACGTCTAACATTTGAGAATGTTTCTTTTTTTGGGTGTGAAGGAATAAAAAGGTAAAAGAAAGTAAGAAACAAAAGAAGAACCTAGTTAACCAGCATCTCAGGTTAAAAGCAGATGTAAGTAAACATGGCGGGATGACCTCAGGTCAGGGGTCGCAGGTCGTGGAGGAGCTCAGAGGTGCGTGACGAGGAGAAACTTGACCTTGTCCTGTTTGTGGAGGACGGAGGCGTCGTGTCGCCCGTGTAGCTCGTCGACCCACCGGCTGCTGTCATGCTCTCTTCCAGTTCGAGGCCGAGTACCGGCGCTTCGCCCTGAGGAGGAACGGCCCCGGCGGCTTCCAGGAGTTCTACCGCCTCCTCCAGAACCTCCACCGCGTCCCCGGCACCGACGTGCTGCTGGGATACGCGGACGTCCACGGCGACCTGCTGCCCATCAACAACGACGACAACTTCCACAAGGCGGTGTCGGCGGCAAACCCACTGCTCCGCATCATCATCACCAAGAGAGGTAGGCGGAGCTCCACCTGTGTGTGTGTGTGTGTGTGTGTGTGTGTGTGTGTGTGTGTGTGTGTGTGTGTGTGGCTCCTCGTCTTCCACATCAAACAGGCCTTTGTTCTTTAAAGACACCACCCGTTTGTGTCGGGCTCTGATTCATCCATTCATTATCATCCATTCACCTGATCCTCCATTCAGACATCCTGTTTCATCCATTCATTCATCCATCCATTCACCCATTCATCCATCCATCCATCCATTCATCCATCCATTCATTCATCCATCCATCCATTCACCCATTCATCCATCCATTCATTCATCCATTCATCCATTCATTCATCCATTTATCCATCCATCCATTCATCCATCCATTCATTCATCCATTTATCCATCCATCAATTCATTCATCCATTTATCCATCCATTCATCCATCCATTCATTCATCCATTTATCCATCCATTCATTCATCCATCCATTCATCCAGCCATTCATTCATCCATTTATCCATTCATTCATCCATCCATTCACTCATTCATCCATCCATTCGCCCATTCATCTATCCATCCATCCATTCACACATCCATCCATTCACCCATTCATTCATCCATCCATTCATCCATTCACCCATTCATCCATCCATCCATTCACCCATTCATCCACCCATTCATCCACCCATTCACCCATTCATCCATCCATTCATTCATCCACCATTTTATTTTCCATTCATTCATTCTTCCCACCACCAGGAAGTCCAATTCACCCATGGAATCATTTATTTTAAATTTTTTCAAATTTCTGTTATTTTCTGTGAAGCTATGAATGTATTTAAGAGGAACCAGTGGAAGTCTTGTGAAAATGGGCCGGTGGTCCGATTTGTCATGTTGGTACAACATGATTTTAATTCCTGCTGGAATGTGACCCAGGATTTCTTCACCTCGCCAACACTGATGTTCAGTGTCACCTTCCCCTCACTGCGTCACCTTCCCCTCGCTGCATAATTCATGATGCTACCGCGCTAATCGGCGGCTCAGCCAGCCGCTATTGTTGCCGCAGAACCGCAGACAGCTGCCGGTTTAATCAGATTAACTGAGCGGTGTGGGGAGAGAGAGAGAGAGAGAGAGGGGGAGAGGGGGATAGAGATAGAGAGAGAGAGAGAGGGAGGGGAGTGAGAGAGGGAGGAGGGGCGGAGAGATGCACTTTGGTTTTAACATCCTGTTGTGTGCCGCAAGCCCAAAAACCTGCAGAGATCCAACACGTTAAAACCTTGAAGACTTAGTTGCATTAGCAGTAATGTTCATGGTGCTGAGGATTATGACACTTCTCACTCACGTGATCACTTCTTCCACCACCAGGAAGTCAGAACACGGCTGGAATACTGCTGATGATGCTTTATTGTTATGTTCTTTACAGGGTATCGCTTGTATCTTAAATATACCAGTAAAACTACATACATACACTACATAATACTAGTAAACTATAATACTAATACGTGTAATACATACATAATAGTAAACTATACATAATACTAGTAAACTATACATAATACACATAATACTAGTAAAACTAGTAAACTACTAGTAAACTACATACGTAATACATACATAATAATTAGTACATACATAATACATACATAATACTAGTAATACATACATAATACTAGTAAACTATACATAATACATACATAATACTAGTAAACTATACGTAATACATACATAATACTAGTAAACTATACGTAATACATACATAATACTAGTAAACTATACATAATACATACATAATACTAGTAAACTATACATAATACTAGTAAACTATACGTAATACATACATAATACTAGTAAACTATACATGTTGTTACATACATAATACTAGTAAACTATACGTTACCTTACATACACTGCCATCGTGTAGTGTGTGTATACATAATACATGTGTGTGTGTGTGTGTGTGTGTATGTGTGTGTGTGAGTGTGTGTGTGTGTTGGTAAGTGAGAGACATAGCCCATCTGGTGTAGTAAACTGTCTGCCTCTCTTACTGAGTGGGATTCGCTACATAAAGGCTTCATACATAATATCAGCTACCATCTGTGTCATGCATACTAGTGCGTGTGTGTGTGTGTGTGTGTGTGTGTGTGTGTTAATAAGTGAGAGAGAATAGCCCATCTGGTGTCGTAAACTGTCTGCCTACTCTTACTGAGTAAATTATCTTACTCTAAAAGACTTCATCAATCATATCAGCTACTCTGTGTGTGTGTGTGTGTACTGTGTGTGTGTAATACTAGTAAACTATGTGTAATACAAAATACTAGGTCTGAAAGGATGATGATGTAAACTATTAACACCATTTGAATTACACCCATCAGCATCATTAGTAACCCTGGCAACAGCCTCATTCTGTACTTGTGTTTCTTTGGTAGCCGTGGTTACGGTTCTGCAGGAGTACTACAGTATCTGTCTGATATCAGCTCCAAAGCAGTTTTATGGTGGTAACAACTATGTAAGACTGGTACAGTTTGTACTACAGTGGTATCCATGGCAACCTTGACTGGTCTCTCTGTCCATAAACGAATGCATGACGCAGTTGCACGGGGTTTGTTTTTGGCGCTACGGCTCATTTCCCCTGATAGACGGAGGGGGAAACGCCGCTGGGTGATATTACAGGAATCAACTCCATAACAGTAACACCTGCAGGGTTATGACATCACAGTCTCCTCCTGCAGCAGCTGTGCTTTTAAATATCTTTGTTATTCTTCTTAAAAAACACAGTTGTGTAGTTAAATACACGTTTTTAGTTGGCTGGGAGTTTAATAGGGCTTCAATAGTAGCATACTTTAAAAATACTTAATTTAAAGTAGTTATTGAAATTAACAAAAGAACTGTCATATCATTTTATTTAGTGCAAATAATTCATCAAGTCAACAAACCCTATTAACCTGCAGCCAAAAAGTTAACTGCACTAATGTTTCTGTGAAATAATATTTGAGACAGGTGACGCAGGAGCGGAAGTATTTATAGTCTCGCCGATAGTTATGGAGATTAATGTTGATCCTGTGTGAGGAGGAAAGAGAAGCAAAAACAAACCTGAAGGGCCGGCCCAGTTGTGGATGTGTGTGTGGCAGTCTTCAACACCATAAACTACTTTTGGAGCTGTTCACAGTGTGTGTGTGTGTGTGTGTGTGCTAACAAAGTGTGTACAGAATGAATGACTGAGAAGGAGGGAAACGAGATGGTGTTAAACATCAATCCTTTTCAGACCTTTTACATTACACACACACACACACACACACATTAGAGGAGGGGGATGTAACAGAGGTAGCTGGTGATTGATGATAATGTCACACAGAGAGGCAGACAGTTTACGACATGAATGGGTGTGTATCTCACATTTACCAACACACACACACATACGGCACGCATGCATTCCACGCACGCATTCACGCACGCACACACACACACACACACACACTATATACTATGTGTAGATAAGCGAGGAATGCATGACAATAACCCCCACACGGAGAGCTGCATGATGAGGCAAATCAAATATTTATACCCGCGCAGCAAGAAGCGCCGCTCAGAGGAGAATGTGGAGAGGAAGCGTGTCTTTAGTGTCTTCCAGTGTATCTAGTGTCTCTAGTGTCTCTAGTGTCTTTACTGTCTCTAGTGTCTTTAGTGTCTCTAGTGCGTCACTGTCTTTAGTGTCTCTAGTGTCTTTATTGTCTTTAGTGTCTCTAGTGTCTCTCTGTCTCCAGTGTCTTTAGTGGCCAGTGTCTTTAGTGTCTCTAGTGTCTTTACTGTCTCCACTGTGTGGCGCCACTGTCTTTAGTGCTTTTTCTAGTGTCTCTACTGTGTCTTTTGGCGCCACTCTAGTGTCTTTATTGTTTTAGTGTCTTCAGTGTCTCTAGTGTCTTGTCTTAGTGGCTCCACTGTCTTTAGTGTCTCTAGTGTCTTTACTGTCCTAGTGTCTTTAGTGTGTGTCTTTAGTGTCTCTAGTGCTCTGTCTAGTGTCTCAAGTGTCTTTAGTGGTGTCAAGTTCTTTAGTGTCTTTAGTGTCTCTAGTGTCTTTACTGTCTCTAGTGTCTTTAGTGTCTCTAGTGTCTTTCTGTCTCTAGTGTCTCTAGTGTCTTTAGTGTCTTAGTGTCTCTTACTGTCTCTAGTGTCTTTAGTGGTCTCCCAGTGTTCAGTGTCTTTTTAGTGCACTACCCCAGTGTCTTTAGTGTCTCTAGTGTCTCTTTAAGTCTTTAGTGTCGTCTAGTGTCTTTAGTTGTCTTTAGTGGCGTCACTGTCTCTAGTGTCTCTAGTGTCTTTATGTCTCTAGTTCCCCAGTGTCTCTAGTGTCTTTACTGTCTTATTGTCTTTAGTGTCTTTAGTGTGGCCACTGTCTCTAGTGTCTCTAGTGTCTCTAGTGTCTTACTGTCTTTATCTAGTGTCTCTAGTGTCTTTAGTGTCTCTACTGTCTCCAGTGTCTTTAGTGTCTTTACTGTCTTTAGTGTCTCTAGTGTCTCTACTGTCTCCAGTGTCTTTAGTGTGCCACTGTCTCCTAGTGTCTTTATTGTCTCAGTGTCTTACTAGTGTCTTTATTGTCTTTAGTGTCTTCAGTGGCTCTTGTGTCATTTACTGTCTCTAGTGTCTCACACCTCTCTAGTGTCACACTAATGTTTTAGTGAGACAGTGTCCTAGGTGTCTCTAGTGTCTCTAGTGTCTTCACTAGTAGGAGGAGATCCATCCAGGGAGGACTAGACTCATTGAGAAAGAGGCCAGAGGAAGAGGAGGAAAGCTCATTGAAGGAGCTGCTCATCTGTTAGCAATTATCGTCCTCTGAAAAATAGTAACCGCCTTTGTCAGACAACAAATCAATACAGTCGGTAATCGTTGTTATACCTGCTAATGTCTCTACTCACCGTGATCAACAACCCACTGATACACAACTATAAATAGCATTTACAGCCTGAAACATTGTGTTTCCTGTATTACGATTCAGCGTAACGCGAGTGAGTAAAAAGTGACGAGTCGGCTGCTTCTGTTCGCTGTCGCCCACGAATCATCGTCCTGCTGCCGGCGCGTCGACAGACGAGGAGGAGGAGGAGCAGAGCGGGCGGAAGCTCTCCGACCTTTCATTTCCTCTCGCAAAGCCCGAAGGGAAATTAGCGAAGGGTCAGATTACCACGCTCTTCCTCCTCCTCCTCCCTCCTCCTCCTCCTCCCACAGCGGACAAAGAGCGGCAGCGTCACGAGTGATTCATGGCTTTTTACCTGCACAGTTCTCTGGTTACCGGTTGAGTAGTCAAACGTTTACTAGTTGAGAGGCCTCACGCGTACCTGACGCCACCAGGAGAAAGGAAGCGTGTGGCGGTTTGTTGCTCATCGTGGCCTGAAGATCAAATCCGCCCATCAACCAGAAGGAGTTTGGAACTTGCTCTGTTTTTATTGGCGCATGGCGCTGCAGACAGTCCGTGTTTCAGTAGATGTTTGTTGTCCTCGGCCTTCATACACATAAACTAGTCCGCAACACGCACGCCTGCTTCGCCCTGTTTGCTTTGTCACGCCTCATGAGATCCAGATGTTTATCGTTATCAAGCGTTTTATTCTGCAGTGTAAATACACATTTCCATCTGTGAGTCCTCAAAGCCAATGACCACAAGATCCTGAGAGCTAACCGCAGCCGCTAACAAAGCTATGCACCGGCGCTAAGCCCCTTTGTCTGTAAATCCGTCCCAATAAAAGTCCCTTGTTAATGTGTTATTGTAAAAGCTTTTACTTTGACAGTGACCTTCTGTCCCCTTTGCGTCCCTCGTTAGACGGAAACGTCTTTGTGTCTTTATGCTTCAACAACAACAAACGACCGCCGCGTGCTACTAAGATATCGTATCAGCACAGTTGGGAGGATTATTTGGGTTTGGACCTTTTGTTGTTCCAATCAAGACCAGAACAATATTCCCAGATTTACATTGTTAATCCGTCTGTGGACTCGTTGCCTTGAGAGACAGAGAGGGGGCTTCAGTCTGGACCCTTGTTCTGTCTGCCCAGAGACACACACACACACATGCATACACACACACACAAAGCACACACACACACACACACACACACGTATTCTATGTAATGTGCTAACAGCCCTGATACTGCATTCAGAGAGTGGCCGCATCCAGTGAGAGAGAGGGTGTGTGTGTGCGGAGTGTGTGTGTGTGTGTGTGTGTGTGTGTGCGTGTGTGTGAGTGTGCAGCAGGTGTGTGTGTTTGTCCTGTGTTTGTTTGTGTGCGCTAACAGCAGGAATGCAGCAGGTCAGGTATTTGTCTCCTGTACTTTGTTTGCTCGTTTTGCTAACAGCAGGTATGAAACCTGGAGTGTGAGTCTGTGTGTGTGTGTGTGTGTGTGTGTGTGTCTCTGCACATGTTTCAGCAACACGCTTCCTTGTTGTTACAAAGGTCCATCAAACAGGGGAAGACGGGTCGGTGCTGCAGTGAAAGCAAAGCTGTGAACTAACAGAATAAAACCACAGGAACCATGAAGATGAAGGTCGGCGCACGTTGATCATGAATCACTGTGACGACATGAACAACAGGATGTTTGTTCCCTTCTGCACCACAGCCATCATACTAAGGCGCTGGGCAAGTTAGCATGTGGAACACGACGTGGAACACGACGTGGAACACGACGTGGAACGAACAACGTGGAACACCCGAGCACACAAACGACATAGAACACAGCGTAGAACTCGACGTAAAGGACGTAGAAACACACGTCGACGGAACCCGTAGAACCCGACGGAACATGAACACAACATGGAACCGACGTAGCACACAAGCGTAACGAACACAGAACAAACTTGACATAGAACACGGCGTGGAACACAGAACGTGAACACGACGCGGAACACGCGTAGCACACGGCGTGAGCACAACGCACACACAACGTAGAACTTGACGAGCGTGGAACATAGAACGCGACGTAGAACACGACGTGGAACACGACGTAGCACACGACGTAGCACACGGCGTGGAACACGACGTAGCACACAAACTTGACGTAGAACACAGCGTAGAACTCGACGTAGAACCCGACGTAGAACGCGACGCAGAACACGACATAGAACTTGATGTAGAACACAGCGTAGAACTCAACGTAGAACTCGACGTAGAACACGACGTAGAACTCGACGTAGAACACGACGTAGAACACGACGTGGAACCCGACGTGGAACCTGACGTGGAACCTGGCGTAGAACTTGACGTATAACACGACGTAGAACTCAACGTTCCCATTGACTCCCATCAAGAGCCAACTGTTTATTGGGGGTGAAAGTGACACATTTAGTTTCATACAGTTCAGCTTATGTAAATAAAGCTGATCCGGGCTTTTAGTCTTTGACCCGGGTTCGATGTCAGAACTGCCAGTTTACATTTGAGGGTGAACGTTATTTGTGTAACACATTCAACTCCTTCAGAGAAGTAATATGTTTCATCGCTCCTCTTGGTTCCAGGTTTTTACTCGACTCAGAAAAGCAAACGACTCCTTTTAGTGCTTTTTGGAGTCAATGACGTCACAGCAGGTTTTTCCCTTCGGCGGCTTTTATGCAAAAGGCAAATGACAAGTTGGTTGGTTTGTTTGTCTCAGGACTCACGATGTGTGTCAGAGCTGTAAGACTCTGTGGGCTCATGGTTCCAGAACGCCTGGTTCTGTTCAACCTACACATATGATGGGAAATCAGTACGTCAGTCAAAACATTCCTCCATTCAATATTTCTAAAGTTTCAGCTACTTTCTGGCTGGAAAAAGTATATTTCAGTGTGGTCTTTGTGGGCTTGGGTCATTTTTCCAGTTGCAGGGCAACAGGAAACTATCAGGTGACTAGTGAAGTCTTCTGGTGTTGGTCCTGTATTGAGTTAAGCCTCGAGTCCTGTAGGTGGCACAAAGCAGCCCTTCAGTCCTCCGAGGGGGGCACGGGTTCCTGTGAGGGGTCACAACGAAAAGACTCTTTCCAGGTTCAGAATCTTTACTCGGTGATCCAAGACAAACCAAAAGTAGCGCAGGAACAAGAGGACTTCACACGCTGGGGAGGGAAAGGGCAGGAAGACCAAAAACAACCACGAGATGGAACCAGCAGCTGCAGGTCAGACTGTCCTCAGTCTCCTTGGTCTCCCCGGTCTCCTTGGTCTCCTTGGTCTCCTCGGTCTCCTTGGTTTCCTCGGTCTCCTTGGTTTCCTTGGTCTCCTTGGTCTCCTCGGTCTCCTTAGTTTCCTCGGTCTCCTTGGTCTCCTCGGTCTCCTTGGTTTCCTCAGTCTCCTCGGTCTCCTTGGTTTCCTCAGTCCTTGGTTTCGGTCTCGGTCTCGGTCTCCCGGTCTTGGTTCCTCCCTCGGTCTCCTTGGTTTCCTCGGTCTCCTTGGTCTCCTCGGTCTCCTCGGTCTCCTCGGTCTCCTTGGTCTCCTCGGTCTCCTCGGTCTCCTTGGTTTCCTCGGTCTCCTTGGTCTCCCGGGTCTTGGTTTCCTCGGTCTCCTCGGGCCTCCTTAGTTTTGGTTCTCCTTGGTTTCCTCAGTCTCCTCGGTCTCCTCGGTCCTTAGTTTCCTGGTCTCCTCGGTCTCCTGGTCTCCTCGGTCTCCTTGGTCAGTCTCCTCGGTCTCCTCGGTCTCCTTGGTTTCTCAGTCTCGGCCTCCTTGGTTTCCTCGGTCTCTCGGTCTGGTTTCCTCGGTCTCCAAGTTTCCTCAGTCTCCCTTGGTCTCCTCGGTCTCGGTCTCCTCGGTCTCCTCGGTCTCCTCGGTCTCCTTGGTCTCCTTGGTCTCCTCAGTCTCTCTGAAGGACTCAGGCTTGTGTTGTGATACAACGATCAGCATGAAGCAGGTGTTCCTCCAACACGAGCTTCTATCTGGCAGAGAACCTCAGCAAGATACGTACAAATAGTTGGTTGATTTCACGTCATGTGGGATGGAAACCTTTAATCCTCCCGATCATCTCACGTCACTATGAACACTCAGCGACTCAGTCACCTGCTGCACAACAACAACAACAACCGTGGATGATGGACTGAGATGGAACGAGTCTTAACCGTCCACCATCTTTTGGTATTAATCAGTCAGTCGGGCAGGTTGGATCGTGTTCTTTTAGTGTTGTGGAAATATGATTTTAATGGTTCAACAAGTGTTAATTTGTTTTATTAGAGACAGACCTTCACTACCTCATGTTCACCTGCTCAGCCCATCAACGGTACCTCGTCCTGTTCAGGGGTTTTATATCAAAAACCTTCCTGTAGATATGAGATATGAACTTTGACTCTGCCTCATGTAACAGAGGTCCTGTGTGTTAATGGTCCTCCGCTCAAATGTACTATTGTACTATGTGTACTATATACTTACACTTTGTGTACCACGTCTCCATCGCTCTGCTTCACTGCCCGTCTTCATTAAAGTGGATTATTTCTGCTGTAGGTCACAGGAAACAGCGGCTCTGCATCCTGTCCTGAAATAATATATAAAATCTGCCACTTTCAGACACGTAGAGATAAATTGCTATAAAAGTAGCTGCTAACTCATGTGTGAGCGAGACGCCAAGATACAAGATGAAGGCTTCAACAGTTCCACAGACAAGGGGGGGGGGATGATGTCGTCGTGTCCATGTCCACTGTTTACATGTGGTTCACATGTGTTTTCCATTGGTGGGTAACTGGGTGAGTGAGGCTCTGCTGGACAGTGTTGGTTTCATCCATGTAGCCTCAGATCGGCAGGACGGGACCGGGGACAGGACTCGATTAACGATGACGTGTCTCCTTTCAGAGGGGGAACCCGTCGTTTTTGCCACCAACTCGCTGCAGCGGCGTAAAAAGGGGCTCGGCCTAACCGGACTGCGCACCTCCGTCTCCGGCTCCGCCCACTCAAAGAGCCGGCCGGGCCTCATGATCGGCCTGCCGCAGAACTTCCGGCAGATCTCGTCCATCATCGACGTGGACATCTTGCCCGAGACCCACCGGCGCGTGCGGCTCCACAAGCACGGCACCCACAAGCCGCTGGGCTTCTACATCCGGGACGGCGTGAGCGTGCGCGTGACCCAACAGGGCGTGGAGAAGGTGGGGTCACTCGTTGGTCTGTGGGCGCAGACGACGCCTTAACGTTTGTAAATGACTGCGTGTCGCTGGCCCCGTAGGTCCCGGGGGTCTTCATATCCCGCCTGGTACGCGGCGGGCTGGCAGAGAGCACGGGGCTGCTGGGGGTCAACGACGAGATCCTCGAGGTCAACGGCATCGACGTGGCGGGGAAGTCGCTGGACCAGGTACGTGCGGCGCGCCGCGAAGCCTCCCGTGGCGACGTGGTGCCGCCGTGCTGAGTCTCTCCTCTCGCTCAGGTCACGGACATGATGGTGGCCAACAGCCACAACCTCATCGTCACCGTCAAGCCGGCCAACCAGAGGAACAACGTGCTGCATCGCGCCAGCAAAACCTCAGTGGGAAACTCCGTGAGCTCAGCCGGGTCACATGACTCCCCAAGCCCCGCCTCCCAGAGCAACCCGCTCACCGCCAGGTAAGGCGTGACCGTCGCACCGAACATTTGTACATTTTTATTAAACCAGCTGTTGCGTATTTGTGATTTCCCCCTTCATGTGTTGTTGCTTAGCAACAGCATCGCCGAGGGCGACAGCGACGACGACGACGGCGACGACGACGGCGACCTCATCCTGGAGAGCGACTGCCTGACGCCCTCTGACCCCCATCTGGTAACCAACAGCAACAACGCCAACCTCAACAGAGACTCGCCCGGGCCGCGCGACCCGGCCGGCGCTCGGCCCCTCCCACACAGCGTCTCGTTGCCCAGTAGCGTAGCGGCGTCCCTGAGCGACAGCGGCGCGGCGCCGTCCAACCACAACGGAAATCCCGCCCACGCGTCTCGTACCAGCCAGGAGACCATGAGAGAGGACGGCAACGTCCTCACGCTGTAGCCACGGCAACGCCCTGTGATCACGGCGGTTACCAGGGCAACCGCCCCCCAGTCGGCTGAAGGAGATTTCAGGGTCAGATTGTTGCCACACGTTGGTTTGATGTCACCGCGGCGAAGAAGACGCCTGCTCGCCTCGACGCGCACGCCGTGAAACCTTCAGGGCGCCGACGCTTTGCCCGTTTTCCCGACGTCTGTTTGCCTCTGATGGAGATTTGAATCAACACAAGCGACTTTTCTCTCTTCGTCCATTTACGTTCAGTCGCAAAGGAACGTGGACGGCGTTCACCGCCGCTTTATTCCGTATGGAAGGTTTCTTCAAATCCCCGCGGACACCTGAAGGCATCACCGCGGGGAGGATTGCATTGAGCCAATCAGAAGGCAGCAGTGATGTAATTAACTCAGGGTGTATTATTAATCCCCCACACGCGCTAATCTATATTATTTATACAAGTCACAGAGATCTGCGCCGCGAGTCGCTCACCGCAGGAACGTTTTACTTAAATCTCAAAAAATATATTCAAGACACTGATTGACTTTAATATGAAACAAAAGGAATTTGATCAGATCTGCAATCCTTTTTTAAATTAAGATTTTTCTTCTCTTTGGATCATTCGTTGAAAAATCACCTTGATTTATTTCATCGGTTGGGTTTAAAAAACATCTTTTAAATATGTATAAGAAATGAAGTTCCATTCAGGCTGATCGGTTCTATGAATAAAGCTTCTACCTGCTGGACAACACGCAAACACAACGGCCGTGAATCGCAAACATCGTGTCGCACTTTGGTTGATTTACCGACTCTCATTCTGAGAAAAGGGTTTAGAGGAAACGGAAAAAGTGTTTCAACGCCGGACCATTACTCGGCGGGGGAAAACACACTCCAAATAACAAAATAAAATTCCTGTTTTCTCTCTTTCTCATATACACAAGTGTGTGTGTGTGTGATTTGTGTGTCGTACAAAAATAACAAAAATGTGTGTGTCCCATCTTGTGTGTGTGTGTGTGTGTGTGTGTGTGTGTGTGTGTGTGTGTGTGTGTGTGTGTGTGTGTTTCCCTCTACTGGCGGATTACAGACGTAGTCGAACCGCTGACGGAGTCGTGCAGTTTGCCGTTTTTTTCAGTTGACAATTTAAACTTTATGGTAAAACTAACGGAGTTAGTTAGTTAGTTAGTTAGTTAGTGGTTTCCCCCACATGGTGTTCAAAGTGAGAAGAACGACGCGGGCGACGCCGAGCGGACGCTCACTTCAACCCAGACCGCAGGCGGGTGGAGTAGACGTAGCATCTCCAACTGACCTTTAACTGGCTCTGCATTTCCCCCCCAAACGTTCTCTTTATAACCCGGGTTGGAGAGCAGAGCTCCACACGTGTTAGAAGCATCACCGCAGCAACAAGTCATCTCCCGTTTGTCTGATTACGTGTGAATGCATCACGAAGCCTGTTTGAGGGAATCAGCTGGAGGTCATTTCAGGTCATCCTGCTACACACACACACACACACACACACACACACACACGCTTTTCTATTTTGGTCATTTAAATGTAATTTACTGTAAATAAATGTGAGATTATGAAATAAGGGCGATCTTCAGTACACGGGAGATGTTTTTAATGTAAGAGAACATTTTATAATAAGTGTAAAATATGGAAACTATTTTTCTTATTCTTGTACTTTTAAATTCTATTGAGAGGAAACGGAGCGCGGTGGCGTGTGCGTGTGTGTGTGCGTGTGCATGTGTGGTAGGTCGTTGCTGAATGCGTCCACATGCGCACCGCGTTCTCTCCGAGTTCCGCATGCGTCTCTCGTCTGTTTTCTAACAGGATCAAGTGCATTTTAAAATGATCGCATGACTAAATGATCCCCAAACTTCTGACGCGCAGCATCATTGTATGAACCGATCATACGTGTGTTCCTGCCGACTCACGCTGGGTTTGATGCTTCTCAAGTCACCATGTCTCTAGCGGGTTCATTTGGCCCCCAGCGAAGCAGTGAGACGTGTAGTAGCTTAGCTTAGCATAAGACGCTCAGCTCCTCCCCTAGTTTGCTGAATAAAAACGACATTGTAAAAGAACATAAAAGGTTTGTGTTGAAGTCGTTCGTTGCCTCCTGAGCCACCGTCTGTAACAGAAAGCTGCACGTGTCCTTGAGGTGGAGCGACTGTGGACATTTTCTGTCCTGTCTTAATGTCTCTGTCCAAACCTCCACTCGTCTTTATTAGCTCGGCCCACTAGCACTTTGTGACTGAAGTAGGCAAGTGGTCCCCCCGCTTTCAGTCTCCATGCTAAGCTAGGCTAATCGTTTCGGTACATGAAGGACTCGCTCAATGTGCAGCCGTTTCTCCTCAAGAAAACGCAAACACGTTCTACTAATCTGCTTCTTCAATTAGGTTTTAAAGGAACACTTGTTTCCTCCCAGGTTACAATCACAGTGTTAAATACCTTAAAACTGTGAAGGACCAAAGAAGCGATAAAAGGTATAAAACGATAGAATCACTTGGTTTTCTTAACATGACAGGTTTGCTAAATAAAATAAGTAGCTCGTCATGTCGTTGTTTCATGGATGTACGTTTTAAATTCTCTCTTGATGAAGCTCCTCTCCACACTTTGCTCCGTGCTGCTCCTCCCTGCGGCG
Organism: Gasterosteus nipponicus; assembly: GCA_014132575.2. Lineage (NCBI taxonomy): Eukaryota > Metazoa > Chordata > Actinopteri > Perciformes > Gasterosteidae > Gasterosteus > Gasterosteus nipponicus. Next base: position 356,617 of record BMAF01000001.1, read on the forward strand.
TAGAAGGTGAAGGTCACGGGTTCAGTGTGGTAGGAGAACCACAGGGAGGCTAAATGGATCCCCTGAGACTCTGAGCTGCACCGACTCAGCAGGAAACAGCCGGTGCTGCCTTCAATGTCACATTGCTCTTGATTGTGTCTGCGGCCCATTTGGTGATGGTGGTGGAGGTGGAGCTGATGGTGGTGGTGGAGGTGGAGCTGATGGTGGTGGTGGAGGTGGAGCTGATGGTGGCGGTGGTGGTGGAGCTGATGGTGGTGGTGGAGGTGGAGCTGATGGTGGTGGTGGAGGTGGAGCTGATGGTGGTGGTGGTGGGTCGTGTGCCTGAGCACAAAGTGAAGGTGTCTCCTCAGACTGTACAAGCGTTTAGAAAACAAAGGAAGTGCCTTTTTTGAGTGAGGACGTTCTGAACACTGCTGGTTTCTATCTGTAACTAAACTGTGAATGTCATTTAAAGATCAAAAAATAAAACGTTAAAAAGCCCCATGTGTGATTATATTTCGATTTAAATATTACTTTTCCTTTTTTCTTTCATGCGAATCCTTTTGCTGGTTTCATCCTCTTCCTTAATGTCTAACGATGGAATCTGATGTTGTTTCTGCTGCATTTGTCGTTTGTAGAGAAGAGAGCAGGTTGTGCATCAATTAGTCAACTTCCATTACCACATTTTACGAGGTTCAGTTCATCTGTTGAGTTCTGACGGACAACGTTATTCATTTAAATTAAAGTAGTTTATTGAGTTAAAGGAGTTTACTAATGATTGATATGGGGATTATTAAGTGTCTCCAAATGAGCCGTGCTGTTTCCGTTATGTCTCTCTGAAATATTAAGAATGTAAAATGAGTCATTTTAGTGTTTTGCTTTTAGAATGATGAAGATACAAACGGAAGATTATTCAGTTATCGGGTTGGTGTCACGTTTCCAGCTCCGGAATTAATTAACAGTTCGACACAAACTCACGAGGTCTCTGCTCCTTCGGGGCTCGAAACCCAATATGTGGGGAAAAAGAAAAAAACAAACTATGGAGACCACCTCGCGGTGGAACCTCACCGGCCTCACGTGGGAGAAGTTCCTCCTTCAGGGCTTTGTGTCAGGTTTAGGTAACAAATCCACTGAAAGGAAGCACCAGATGTGAGGCTCTGCAGAGGGAGGAAGGGTCTTAAACCTGAAGCCCCTCTGCCGACCATCGGGGGGCGACTCCTCGACTAGAAACCAAACGACAACTTCGAGCTGCCGTCTTGTTCCTTTGACCAGCGGCGCCACCCGGCCGGTCCGGAGAGAGAGAAGGTCACCTCCTCACGGACCTCACTTTGCAGGACCGGACCTCCTGGTTCACTCGGACCTCCTCGGCGGTGACCGTGGGGTTAAAGTTCATACCCGACTCCCTCCCAAAAAGAGAAAGCAGGAGGCGCCTAAGCTGATTACGGCAGCAGCGTAGTGGAACAGAAATGCGATCGGGCCGAGCGGAGGTGATCAGCTGAACCAAAGCACGCCGCTGTTTGTGCAGCTGAAGGCCAACAGGGCCCGGTTTCATGGTTGGAGGACCCAAGTCGGGGCCCTGTGACTCGCACCAAGAAAGACTCCATTGTCATTCTGGCCCGACTCAGTGGCGTCGATCCCACCGCGTTCAAGCCCGAACGCTGAGGGACTCGCCGCCGACACGCGGCCCCTCGTTGCCATGACAACGTCAGACTGTTCGTTTGAACTTTCTGGACGTCTTCCTGACGTGTGAGCGCTTCTTTTGTTCAGATCATTTATTTACTTGTTTCAGTCAAACGGCAAATTGACCACAATCGTATTTGTCTTTTCTATAGTTTTGCACTAAACTCACCCGGTTCTTACGCTTGATGACAAAGCCGTGACATCAGCGACCACCGTTCACGCGCCGGAGCGCCAGCGAGGGTCGAGGACTCGTGTCCATGCGGATCGAACCCTTGACTGAAGGACGAGCTGGATTTCTCTGTCCATATTTTACAACCTTGTTATGCTGTTACACTTGTTATACTTGTGTGTGGACTATAAGTCACATTTAATCATTTTAACCAAGAGACAACTGAAGCCTGGGCCCCAATTGGTCGGCAGGCGGCCAATGAGACGTTATGTTATCAGGGCGCCATGGCGCTTCGGTCAGCCTCCATCTGAAATATTTATTATGAAGAGAAAACTTTTTATACGCCGACCAGAAGTTCAAAAGGTTTTCGAATGAAGTCCTTAATAACAGAACAAGGTCAATCTCTCTGTGATGGAAACGTGTTTCATTGAGTGAACAAGTTTATAAATTGCAAACGCTGAGATGTGGTCGTGATAAAGAACTGAGCCGCAGTGTCTCACGCTGATAAGATGCTCGTCTCTGGCTGTAGAGACACGACCAGTTGGTGTGGAGGCCACTTGCAGGTAGAAGAACCCGCCTGGTGGTGGAGGAGGAAGAAGGTCCTTGGCCGTCTACTGAACACAAAGCTGTTGTGACCTTTTTTCCCACGCCGGTGATCTCAGTGCATCATGCACGGATCCTTTATTCCAGATGTGAACGTCCAGACGGGTAACCAGCCGGAGCACCAGTGGAAACATCTCATCTGCGGCGCTGTGTGACGTTTTTCTGACCTCAGAAAAACGTCACACAGGTTCAATCTAGTGCTTTGCATTTAATTTAAATTTAAAAAAGCACCACTTGAGGTATTGGATGCAACAAGGGCATTTTGTTGGCTTCTTACACAGAGATTCTAATTATTTTGCCGAAGGTTGTGAAACAATTACAACAAATGTACAAAAAAACATACATCACGCCGTGTGTCTTATGATGCTTCATTCACTAAATGACGTTTGCTCAGCTTGGCTCCACAGTTGAGATCCGAGCGGATGACAGAGGCTCATTATCGAGGACGCCGCGCTCAGGATGCAAATAACGCCGGCTGTTGGCGTCCAGCGAGCTTCCCTCCACAACAAGTTACGAATGAAGGGTTCATCTCTCTGTTTGTGCGTATTTCACATCCTTATATACAGACGTGCACATCTGGTTCATCACTTTATCTGGTGGGTTAGTGGACTGAAGTGATGTGGGGAAGAATAAAGAGAAAATCTACACCTTTGTGAGGATTAAAGCTCCATCAGGTGTTCTGCGATCAAACGACCCCCTCTAGTGGTCATGAGGACACACGGCAGCCGTAGAGGTCACGACCGGAAACGTTTACAGACCATCTCCCAACATTTATTCAAAGCATTTTAGGTTCTTCTGTACAATGAGCGAGACAACAAGCCGCTGGTGTTCCCTTTGGCACCACCCTCCACCTCCACCTGTCACACCTGATAGAACCGCTGTGGTGTAAGTTGTGTGTGTCCCAGGTGGACACGGTGGGACTCTGGGTGTCTCATCGCTCCTGGAGGTAGTGGATGAGGACCTTCTCTGACCTCACAATGTGTCTGCGTTTACTGATGTCCGGGGCCTGCAGCTTTAGGGTTCCTGCAGACACACACACACACACACACAGGCACACACAGACATGACAAAAACAACTCTGCCAGGCAAAAAGAGCTCAGCGTTTGCTGCAGCGGCCGTGACCTTCGTACCTCTGAGCAGCGCGTACCAGCCCCGCAGACCCTGCAGACCCTGCGGACCCTGCAGACCCTGCGGACCCTGCGTCAGGACGCCGCGGTCGTCCTCCGACACGAACCTCCTGCCATCTGGGGTCAAACACAGCAGAAGACACGGTTGCACGGACATGCTGCTGTGCTGTTTAGCGGGCAGACATGGTGATTTACTGCAGATCTGTAGGAGGAACCTGTTTCAGAAGCTCTGCCTTTAATGGCGGACATGATTTTCTAAGGGCTTAATGTGTGCGTCTGTGCAGCCTGCAGACCTTCAACTAGTCACAGTAAACCACAAAGTCTACGACGGTGCATTGCAGCCATTGCAGGTCAACCAATAAATGATCAGTCAGGGAAAAGAATTTGTGAGATTAAAGTCATACAATTTAAGATTTAAGTTGCAAAATAAGATAATTGCTCTACGTGTATTTAGTCTCAACGCATTAACATTTTCCTGGATCTGTCTGTCATTTTATTATCTATATTTTTACCAACAATGGCCTCAGGAGCCGTATATTAAAACACCCAATGCACAAGCTCCTCTCTCACGCTCCCCTTTCTACAGTCGTCCACGTTTCATTAATGCACATGACTTATTATCTTCTCCCATAGCAGGTCTCCGTAGGTCATAGTTCCTTCTGCACCCTGGTCCTGACACCTGCTGCTGCCACCACTGTGATGGCGGTTCTATCTGATGCCGTTTCTATCTGATGGCGGTTCTATGTGATGGTGTTTCTTTCTCTATGCGATGGCGGTTCTATCTGATGGCGGTTCTATCTGATGGCGGTTCTATCTGATGGCGGTTCTATGTGGTATGTTCTATCTGATGGCGCTTTCATCTGATGGCGGTTGTATCTGATGGTGGTTCTATGTGATGGTGGTTCTATCTGATGGTGTTTCTATGTGATGGTGGTTCTATGTGATGGCGATCTATCTGGTGGTTGGCTATGTTTCTATGATGGTGGTTCTATATGATGGTGTTCTATATGGTGGTGGTTCTATGTGGTGGTGGTTCTATGTGGTGGTGTTTCTATCTGATGGTGTTTCTATGTGATGGTGTTTCTATGTGATGGTGGTTCTATGTGATGGTGTTATCTATCTGATGGTGTTTATCTATCTGATGGTGGTTCTATCTGATGGTGGTTCTATGTGATGGTGGTTCTATGTGATGGTGGTTCTATCTGATGGTGGTTCTATGTGATGGTGTTTCTATCTGATGGTGGTTTCTATGTGATGGTGGTTCTATGTGATGGTGGTTCTATGTGATGGTGGTTCTACCTGATGGTGGTTCTATGTGATGGTGGTTCTACCTGATGGTGGTTCTATGTGATGGTGGTTCTATGTGATGGTGGTTCTACCTGATGGTGGTTCTATGTGATGGTGGTTCTATGTGATCCGTTCGGCCCGATGTCGGAGAAACGTGTACAAAGTGACGAGAAGGATGAAACATCTGATCTGAACACGTGACGTCAGCACCAGTCGGCTGAGGGGTTAAACTCACGTTTTCCCTTCAAGTACATCATGGACTGAGGACCCCAGTGGGTGTTGAGCTGAGGGGAGAGAGGACAACGTCTGCTCTGCTGAGCGTGACACAGAAAGTCAGCGGAGAAGAACGGCAGCAGCTGGTGAGTTTTACCTTCTGTGGACGACAGGACTCAACCAACAGGGAGAGGACGAGCGCGACGGTCCACCCAACCAGGGCCGTGATCTTCTGCAACAAGAGCATGCAAACAGGTGGGATGAGCTCCGCTTGGTTCACTAGTTTAACGGGAATGTATATATATATATACACCATGTATATATATATATATATATAAATATATATATATATATAAATATATATTTGTCTATTTATATATATATATATATATAAATTTATATATATATATATATATATATATATAAATATATATATATATATATATATATATATATATATATAAATATATATATATATATAAATATATATTTGTCAGTTGAATAAATTAAATTAAATTAATTACTAATTAATGCTGCGTTTACCAGCGTCTGAGTACATGTAGAGAAACACCGACCCTCATGCACATGAACACGATGTGTGAAGAATAGAAAGTTGTGGTGAAACACGAGCGCTTTGCGACATGAAGGAACACAGAGCTTCAGATCTGCAGCCTAAATAATCCGCTCTAATGACAATGTGTCACTTAACACTTTGTCTATATTAACAAACTAGTGTCAACTTGCATTGTTTCAATTGTCTACTATTTAATTTTTACTTTGTAAAACACATCGGTATTCTGTTCCTGAGTGTCCCACCAGTTTGCAACACTTTGTTTCTGATTATGAATCAATAAAGAAATTGATTAGTAAAATACTTGAGCAGTTGTATCTATATGAAAACAAATCGTAAACCAAAAATAAGTCCAATTTATTAGGAATAAAACGATCAGTATGGCTGTTAACACTGAGTCAAATGAAAGCTAAATATGTAAACTGTACAGTTGCATCATGAGTATTTACTTGACTATGATTCTACACTTCAACATTTAGACAAATCAATTAATTCATATTTTAATTAGACTTCATGTTTTACAGCCAAACAAATTTACACAAACTGAGTTCAACGAGTTTTCAAAGAGCAAAAGTCTCCACTCACCATATCGGCTGCAGCCGGAGCAGCGTGTGGTTCGGAGCCCAGTTCCCGCCTGCTTTTATCCGCGATGGGAACCGGTTCGATTCTGCTCCCCATCAGGAGCGACAGGACTCCTGTTTACTGGAGGCGCCGGAAAACAGCACGAAAAACACGGGCTGACGTCAGGGCCGTGATCTGCAGCGAGGAACATCAATAGCAGGGCCGCTGTGCCGGACTCCGCGTCCCACCGAGCAACGGCATCAGTAAAGTATTTCACGGGGATGTTTTTATTTCCAATAGAGGATTTCTCGGTATCACAAATTAACCTCATTTGTGAAAGCTCTTACAATGAAGCATCGCTGATGTGATTCTCTTCACTCCACAATCCAATCGTGTACCTTAATTAAGTGGATTGAGTGCCGGGGGCTCTACACGGATGTGAAGGTACACAAACATATTTGAGCAACTCCGGGCGGGTTTTAACTGCTCCACATTTAGTCCACAAGCCGATGGGTGACGCCAGGTTCTCGTTTCTCTCTTAAAACCCTAAATCACACATTTGCCTCAGAGGGTCTTACAATCTGTGCACATGAGACGTCTTCTGTCCCAGAAACCTCACATGTACACAGGAAAACCCACAGCTTCTTCCCAACTCAAAGTAAACAAGTTGTATTCGTTAGTATTAATTCATCGCAGGAATCATGAATAAAGAGCAAGTCCTTTCTTCCAGCGTTTGGGGGTCGGTAAACATTAACGTGCAGAAGGACGATCAAAGTGGAGTTTCCATAAAACGTCCCCTTCAATGTTCATAAGAAGCCATACCTGGAGGGACCTAGGACCCAGGGGGGAGGGGGTGTGGCATGACGGAGCCTTGTGTGTATTTAAAAACACAACGTTACCAACGTCATGTAACTTAAGCGTTTTTATAAACTAACATCTTATGTTGTACATCACATTATAACATTTATATCGCTAGATATTCAAGGGAATTCTACTACCAACACTTCAAAGTGAACTCCCGTTTCTCCCGCTGCCGGATCGCCTCTCTCCATCCTAAATAACAAATATAATCTTCCTCGGGCCGCAATGCATGATGGGATATACTGGGCCCCAAAGGACGGCTCAGACGTGTCCTCTGAATCGCAGACTGGAACGCTGCGTTTGTCGAGCGCATTAACGGAGCGGATGGAATGCGCAGCTGCGTCGCAGCCAAAGTGAAGCAATCGGCCTACGAATGATGAGCAGCCGAAGAAACGAGACACATCGACACGATTGCAGACATTGAGTCTATGAGCGAGGTCGCAAACTTGATCAAATATATCCCTCTGCAACTGGGACACTTGTAGTAATCATAACTTTAACTAGTAGCAGAACAAAGTCTGCACACTAGCCCTTTTTCCAACAGACAGATAAGAAGTTGTGACCTGTAAGACCACAACAATCAACTGACAGGCTGCATGGCAGAGAGAGACCAAAGGAGACTGAACACATGTCGAGTTTCTCATGCCATAAGACAGCAGTGAAAAGTACGAAACTGCTCGACGCTACGAGAGTGAGAGAACTGGCTGGAGAAACAAGGTGGGTAGAACCAGGTATCAGTGGAGTATCCTGCACGGCCTTCCACCGTACCTGCCGCGGCCCACTCCCGACCTTCTCCTCACGAAAAATAAATGTTGTCTTTCTGACCTCAAAACTGTGTCTCCGGTTCTGCTTTTGTGAGTTCCACGCCGCCTCCCAACAACCGTAAGGAACTATGTTTCCTGGGCGTTTCTACCGCTGCTTCATCAGGGATTACAGTAAAGTATCCGCCCCCCTTACCAGCCTTACCTCCACAAAGATCCCTTCAAATGGACCCGAGTCAGAACGCGCATTCTCGAAGATCAAGCCTCTGTTCACGAGTGCTTCCATCCTTAAGCATCCCGACCCTTCCCTCCAGTTTGTGGTGGAGGTTGACGCCTCTGACACCGGAGTGGGAGCCGTGCTGTCGCAACGAGATCCCCTCACTCAGAAGCTGCATCCTTGTGCCTTCTTTTCCCGTCGACTCAGTCCAGCCCAAAGACAATACGACGTGGGAAACCGCGAGTTGCTGACGGTGGTTCTGGCTCTTCAGGAGGGGGAGGCACTGGCTTGAAGGCTCCCAGCAAGGGTTTCTCACATGGACGGATCACAAGAACCTCGCTTACCTCCGCTCTGCCTGCCGACTCAATCCCCATCAAGCCCGCTGGTCGCTGTTCCTCAGCAGGTTCCATTACACCCTGCCCTATCGTCCCGGAAGCCGTGATGGGAAACCGGACTCTCTCTCACGCATCTACTCACCCGCGAGTCCCCAGGATACAGATCCAATCATTCCCTCCACCTGTGTGGTGGGGGCAGCATCGTGGGAGATCGAGTCGGTGGTTAAAGGAGGCCCAGAAGGACGTTCCGGATCCTGCCGGTGGTCCTCCTGCTCGTTTGTTCGTCCCTCCTGCAGTCCGGTCACAGGTCCATTCGTCTAAATTGACGTGCCATCCGGGAGCCCACCGTACCCTCATCTTTCTCCGCCATCGCTTCTGGTGGCCGGGGATGGCAAAGGAAGTTTGTGAGTTCGTGGCTGCCTGCTCCGTCTGTGCCAGGAGCAAAGCTTCCCATCGGCCTCCTGCTGGTCTGCTGCGTCCTTTACCCGTCCCCAGCCGTCCTTGGTCACATGTTGCCGTGGATTTCGCCACCGGGTTACCCCCATCCGAAGGTACCACAGTCATACTCACCATCATTGATCGTTTCTCCAAGCCTGTGCATTATGTTCCCCTCGCCAAATTACCCTCTGTCTTGGAAACTGCTGACCTTCTGACCAATCATGTGTTTAAGCTCCACGGGATTCCTTTAGATATCGTGTCAGATCGCGGACCGCTGTTTGCGTCCCGTGTGTGGAGCGCTTTCTGTAAGGCCGCGGGCGCAGCAGCCAGCCTCTCCTCTGGCTCTCATCCCCAGACAGATCGGGCTAATCAGGATCTACTCAGGATCGTCACCCGGTCTCCTGGAGCTCCTTCCTGCCCTGGATCGAGTACGCGCACAACTCCCTCTCGTGCGCCGCTACAGGTATGTCCCCATTCATGGCTTGTTACGGTTTCCGACCCCCGGCGTTCCCAGCCCAAGGAGGAGGAGGTGGCAGTTTCTTCGGTAGACGAGCATCTCCGGAGGGTTCGGGAGGTTTGGAAGGAATAAGAAGGCGGCACTCACTCGCGCCGCCGAAAAACAACAACGGCGGCCGGCAGACCGACATCGCTCCCCTGCCCGAGGATGAGGAGGTCGGGCAGAAGCTGTGGTTTTCTTTGCGGGACCTTACACTTCAAACGGAGTCACGTAAGCTGGCGTCCCGTTATGTGGGTCCTTTCACCATTTCCAGAATAATTAACCCTTCCTCTGTCCGCAGATACATTCCATGTTTCCCTCCTTAAACCCGTCTCCACCAGTGACCTCCGGCCGTCCTCCCCCTCCACCCTCCCACCCCATCGATGATCACCCCGCGTACTGTTTCCACGGTACTGGACGTCAGGCCCAGAGGACGGGGTTGACAGTACCTGGTTGATTGGGAGGGATACGCTCCTGGATCTCCCAGATTCGGGATGTGATCCAAGAGAGCGGTAGAACATTTAGACTCGATAAGCAACAGGTTTGAAACTAATATACACGTCCATTCAAACGCAGATGGCACCACCTTCAGGAGCAAATTTGGGGTTCGGTATCCAGGAGTCCGGGGATGAAACCTGCAAACTGCTGTTTAGTGGACGACTCTTCTACAAAATCTAGATTTTAACAACTCATTTTAAGCCATCGAACGTTTACACACTAATAAAAACATCGGTTGTGACGGTTACATTCCAGTAGATGAGCAGATTGCAGTATATTCAAGACAGCATACATCAACATTAGGGAAAATAAAGAGTTTAATGTCACGGAGAAGCATTTTAAAGTACAAAAATATAACTTATCAACAACAACACAAACAAAATCTGAAAATTCAAACTGTAAAGCAGAATTATTACTACATATTGTTCACACTCCAGAGACTTAAAGTGGAGCAAAACATAGATCAGACATTGCCTCCATCAGGAGAACATCAATATGAATATTTGACATTTCTCAGAACAGTGTAAAAATATTAAACCCAACGAATAAAGTGAATATTCTAAAGCTGTTGTGTCTTTGCTCGGCTCTTTAGTGCTCGTCGTTCTTAAACGCGGCCTGAACGATCTGTGCGAGACAGTGTCCGAACTCCTCCAGCACCCGCAGCTCGCCCTGCACGCCGCCCTGCACGCCGCCCCGGGCCTCGCCCTCCGCCTCCTCAGCCCTGGCCAGCAGGCAGCCGCACACGGCCTCCACCACGGCCGCAGTGATCACCGACTCAGGCGATCGGAGCGCACGCGCGGGACGGGCGAGCCCCCTCCTGCGGCGACAATGGCGCGACATACAAAGAGGTCACCGCTGCTGTCGCAGAGCAGGTGGTTCGTTTTCTTTGAGAGGAAGACGATTTCTGCGCTAAAGCGTTTAACAGAGATACATCCGGTGCTTGAATTGTTATATTGTCTTTGACGTCAGTTTGAGAAGCTGCCGGACTCACTTGCTGCCGACGTCGGCGTTCTTCTCTCGGGGCGCCACGTCGGACGCCTCCTCGTAGTTTCTGCAGCCGAGACACTTGCAGCTGGAGGTGCACATGATGTTGGCCTGCGCGCGAACACACAACCGCACGACTCACTCATCACTACGTCATCCATTCAGTTTCTTTTGACCGTTCAGGTGTGAATACGATCAAGTGTCTTTTTGTTTGCTGGAACTGAACAACCGAGAAGTATGAAACAGAAATGAAATTGATGAGAATGTCGAATGACGTTCTATTTTAGGGCTGTGTGTGTGTGTGTGTGTGTGTGTGAACACCTCGTAGCACTCGCAGTAGTTCTTGAGGCAGCCGGAGCGTTTGCAGCAGCAGCCTTTGTCTCCTGCTTTCATCCCGCCGGTCGTCTTCGACCTGAAGGCATCCGGGTTACGACCTAAACACGACTGCGCGAGGACAGCGGCGGTGACGAGGATCCAACCACGCACACATCAAACGTCACGCAGGCAACAAAAGGGAGAGCATTTAGCGTTCCAACGCTCGGCCACGAGACGTAAGCAGTGCCTGAAGCAGGATGAGGCTCAAACCAAACGCTTTCAGTCTGCATCGTCCAAAAGGGGGATTTCTGTTTGGTTCTGATGTCGCTGAGGAGGAAATGATTGAAAGGACATCTAGCGCACGTCAGAGCGACGGAATACAAACTGATATAAAACGTGGTCCATTGAGCTGAAACATGATGCTGATGGAGACACAATCCTGATGTTTACGCTTCTGAACGCAAAGAACAAGACTCTGCAAGGCCAGAGGGCCTTTTAACCCTCTGTAGACTCGTTCCTCATCTTCACAGACTACTTCATTGCCTTTATACAAGCTCTGTATAGAAGGAGCTTCATAAAGACATAAAGGTTGAATACCGTGAGAATCTACAAACAAACAAACAAACAGGCCGTCTATGTAAAAACCCTGTAGACATGATCATGGGGTAACTATTTGTTAAAATGCCCTGATTTGGCTCAAATGCTGAATCTACTAAAATAGACCAGTACAGGTTTTACTCGGACTGAATAAGTGCAATTACGTTCCAGTGAAGCGTTAATGGACCTCTGGTGCGGCTGCATTAGCCGACGGCCGTGTTTCGTCATGTTGTTGTTGTGCTCAGTGCGAGTCGACTCGCTGTCCTCACACGGGAAGGAAAAAGCAAAGAGAGGCAGCGCGGCGAGCGAGACGTCTCCAGCAGCTGCGCTGAGGAAGCAGATCAAACAGCTGTTTGATCTGTAAAAAAGTATCACTAGTTATTTCCTCGTACGAACGGCTTTTTACGTCCCCAGTTGCAGGAACGTGCACAGACATTTTGGGGGGGGGAAGGTGCTCAAACGCAACCAAAGGGGCACCCATCGCCAAAACGATTTCACAAAATAATAATAATAAATATAATAAAAATAATAATGATAAATAAATAAAAAAAACAAGTAGAATATTTTCAGCTTATACATTAAATGTAATTTAATTAACGCGTTTATCCAAACAAACTAACTCAAATTATCAAATTGAATAAATAAAAATGATTATCAGGAGAGGACAGAATAAACGAGGCCATATTGTATAACCAAATAATATGTTAAATAATCCAAAAATATTCTAACTTCAAAGTTATTGCTTATCTCTGCTCTGAATACATTGAAGGAGATTTATAGATTTATTTATCTCTTGGAAGATGTTTACCGTTTCATTTTACGGTTGAAGCTTAAGCAGCATTAAACTAATAATATACCAGACTGTCACCAAATTAAGAACTACCTTTCATTTCAATAATTAAACAATAGTAGGGACATCGTGTAATTTGTAGAACAGTAAAACTGCCATTAAATGATCTGCCTGTCTGCATCTCTCTCTCTCTCTTCATTTAACATCACACATGTCAGCAAACAGCTGGACGAGGCTTTTGTTTGTTAATCTTTTAGGAAACGTCGGACCTGTTGAGACGTAATGTTCTTAGCGGCGCTAATGTTGTGGTTAATTTAGCACTAAACAACTTTGGGGGGTTTGCAAACGCCGTCATCGCCTGTGTGTCCGATGCTGCAGCCGCCTGCCGCTCAGCACTGCACGAGCACCAAGGGGAGGGGGGGAGGAAGAAGAGGAGGGGGAGGAAGAAGATGAGGGGGAGGAAGGAGGGGGAGGAAGAAGAGGAGGGGGGGAGGAAGAGGAGGGGGGAGGAAGAGGAGGGGGAGGAAGAAGAGGAGGGGGGGGCACCGGAGCATGACATGACAGTGTAATTCAGCCACTGCACTTCCGCTATAATGTCAGTTATATGAAATCTTATATTTGACCTTATTTAGACGACATTTTTCTCATGAGAGATATCTGGTGGGCAGATATTTCGGCTTATGTCAGACTCTGCGTAGGATTAAGTGACTTCTCAGTAATCTCAGTAATAAAGAGGGTCTTAATCAACCCTTGGTTTCCAGCGTTGTGATCGGTCATCCTATATACGGGGTTTTCCACTGGGTTGTTTTGTTTCATTAAGGGGTTCATTCATTCTTACAGCTTCCGTTGAAGCCCTTCAGTGAACTGACACACTGATCCATTTGCTAAACTTAATACGCAAACGTGAACAAGGAAGCATCCCCACCATAATCGCCTGGAGGCGCTTCTCTTCATGCTCTGCATCGTTGTGGCAGTTGGAGCAGTCGCAGTTTCTGCACATCACTCCATTGGAGAAACACTCGCAGTATCTGAAAGAGATCAACAGAAACACACATGCTGAACTACATGAGATAGTGTGTGTGTGTCGAGTCAGAGACAGTTAATCTACTTCATCTAATTGTCTCCATGTAACAAAGCGTTGACAAAGACAAAAAAACGACATGATATGCATAAATCACACGTGGCAACAGCCTCTCTGCACTCATTTTCCTTAATATTAAATATCAGGCACGTTTTATTGCTAAACCAGCACACATTAGTGGCTAAAAAGGTTGCAAATCCTTACAATGCATGGTGGTATGAGGAGCGTCTACTCACAGTTTGAGGCACTGGGATCGGGTGCAGTGGCAGGGTTTCCTGGATTTGATCTCACACAAAGTGCCAGCGCTTCTGCAGGGACAAAAGAAAAGAATATCAAGGAAATTCATAGTGCTCCACATAAAACCATTACAACATGAGGCAAAATGACATTTAAAAGCTGTAAACATACATTAAATCAATTAATAAACAAGCTTAAAGTACAATGAAAGCTGTAGTTCTGTTCATGAATTGCAGCTTGTTGAAACTGGTTTAAATCACAGCACCAGGAAACTTCTCCTTCAGTCTTATTTTGAAGTTTCTGGGAGTCTGTTCCACCTCTAATCCTTTATATATTGTTCAAATGATAATAGGATTAGTTTGTAATTATTTTTATAGGACCGTTTTGATTGGTTTTTGAATCCATAACTACAGCTAGATTTCTGGCGTGGTTTGCAGTTTTTTACACATACGATTGAGCGCAGACTCAATTGTTGTGCCTTGGTCCCCAAAACTATTGTTGTGGTACATCCAATTGTTTATTTGTTGAATGCATTTACTCAACCCTTGTATAGTATGGCAATATAGTAATATGGATTTATGTGCATAGTTATGATATATACAGATACATACTTTTTTATTTCTATAATGTTAGCGACTGGAAGTATGCAGACGTTGAACAGAAGGGGCTCCAGCGTTGAACCTTGAGGAACACCACGTGTTCTGTTAGTCCACTCTGATTAGCTACAGACACAAAGTATTTTTGGTCCTTCAATTAGGATTCAAACCCAGATTTTTGTGTAATAATATGTCGTGATTGACTGTGTCAAATGTCGCGTTGAGATTTAGTAATACTAATCATGAAATTCTGCCACTGTGTGTGTTTAAAATGGATGTCGTTGAAAATCTTAACAAGAGCAGTTTCATCACCGTGGTACAGACATCCAAGTTTAGTTAGTTAAGTATTAATTAAGAGTAGTTAAATAACTGCAGTTTTTAGTGGAAGGACTTCAAATTGTCCATAATGTCTTATAATGTTTAATTTTGGTCATTTTATCAGCAAAAACAAAAAAGAGGCAGCTGCCAACACTGGAGGGTTTCATAGCCGGTCAACAGTAGAAAATAATGCACGTGTGTTGTGACTTTTTGTAACAAGTGAGAAAAGATGGAACTTAATTTGAATATATTAGTAAATAATGAAATTGAGATTCAGTTGTCTGTTGTACTTTAGTTTATGTGATTCCTCACCGTGCTGGAGGGGCTTGAGGCGGCTCATCTCGGTTCTCCTCATACAGGGAACATCTCGTCTGCTGGTAGTGGGGAAGTTGCAGTTGAGTGAATAACAGCTTGTTATTCATGAATCAATCACTCAGTGATGTTTAATATATATATATATATATATATATATAGAGCTGACGCTCAAAGAAATGAATGAATTCTTCTTCTCTCTCTGAATATACCACAAATACAGTTGACACATGAAAAGGAACAAACTTTGGTTTCCTACCTGGCTGGGAATCCCCAACGCTTTCATATCTGGTGAAGAAGAAAGAAAAGATTTAGTTTAGTTTGAGGTGAAGCAACAGCTCTGACGGCTTCTTCTATTGCTGGAAAGACAATTGAAAAGTGTCATGTGTGGAGCGGATGAAGCCCGATGGGGCGGAGCTTAGAGGAGGCGATTCACAGCGTTCAATCCAGTTCTTGTGCTGATGATTTCACACCTTCTACGTCACCTTGTCCTCACCTCTACTTTGAGTGGAGGTCAGGGTGTGAAATACAGGCATTTGCTCGCAGGGGTTAAGCAGCAGCCCCCCTCCATCCCCAGCAGCATCACAGAAGCCCTGCAGGGACGTGGGGAGACATGAAGGGCAAGAGATGTTTAGTTCATCTGGAAATCAATGACAGTTTCAATAATGGATTGACTGGCAGAAATAACAAAGATTCTGTTGATTCACTGTGCAGTTTGTTGGTCGTGTTCAATGGAAAGCAGGGTTTTGTACTTTATTATATACTTATTTCTGATGTTTTTATAGATAAACGTATTCCATGTCTACTCCCAGCACATAATGACAACCTAGACATCTTTCCTAGACATATTTTAAGGATCTATGCATCCTGTCACTATAAAAGCACAGGTCATGTCCATTTTGATATGAGGTTACTGAGGATTTGAACTTCTATCAGATAAACTGACTTTTTGATGACTTTTTTGGTAATCAGAAAATAATCAGAAGTGTATTTCTACATGTCAAGTAGGTGGCGGTTGCCCCCAGTGACCTCTGATCTGCACGTTAAATGAGAAGCCGAATTCAGGAATAATTTATTGCCATAAAATGTCAGACATACAAGGAATCTGACTTGACGGTTGGTGAGTAACAGCAGACAGTACGGCAAGACAACATAGTGCAGGAGAAATAGCCTTATACTTCTAACCCATAGCATTATATTCTATATTTATATTAATATTATATTTAAAAATTAAAAATAACATGACCGAAAGTGACCGGTGGAATGTCAGTCAGTCAGTCAGTGGGGGACCGGCTCTGTTGATGAGGCCGACGGGAGGAAAGGGTTTGTGTGGCGGGAGGTTTTGTCCGGGGTGAGCGGGGTCGGCTACCATCTTTTTAGCTGCTTCAGAGACCTGGAAGCGAACAAGTCCTGCAGGGACGGCAGATTGAAGCCGATCAGCCTCTCTGCAGAGCGGAGGACACGCTGCAGCCTGCCCTTGTCCTTGGCTGTGGCTGCAGCGTACCAGACGGTGATGGAGGAGCAGAGGATGGACTCCATGATGGCCGTGTAGAAGTGGACCATCATCGTCTTTGGCAGGTTGAGTTTCTTCAGCTGCCTCAGGAAGAACAACCTCTGCTGAGCCTTCTTGGTGATGGAGCTGATGTTCAGCTCCCACTTGAGGTCCTGGGTGATGATGGAGCCCAGGAAACGGAAGGAATCCACAATAGTGACGGGGGAGGGTGAGGCTCTGTTCTTCCTGAAATCCACAACCATCTCCACTGTCTTTGGAGCGTTGAGCTCCAGGTTGTTCTGACTGCACCACGACACCAGATGGTCAGACTCCACCTGTAGGCGGACTCGTCCCCACCAGAGATCAGTCCAATGAGGGTGGTGTCAGGAGCTTGACGGACTGGTGGCTGGAGGTGCAGCTGTTGGTGTACAGGGAGAAGAGCAGAGGGGAAAGAACGCAGCCTTGGGGGGAACCGGTGCTGATGGTCTGAGAGGCTGAGACGTGTTTCCCCAGCTTCACGTGCCGCTTCCTGTCAGACAGGAAGTCTGTGATCCACTTGCAGGTGGAGTCGGGCACGTGCAGCTGCGAGAGTTTGTCCTGCAGCAGAGACGGGATGATGGTGTTGAAGGCAGAGCTGAAGTCCACAAACAGGATCCTGGCGTAGGTTCCTGGGGAGTCCAGATGCTGGAGGACGTAGTGGAGGGCCATTAGATTAGAATAGATTCAACTTTATTGTCACTGCACAGGGTAAAAGTACTGAGGCAACGGAATGCAGTTTAACATCAAACCAGAAGTGCAAAATAGCAAAAAGTGCAGAGTATGTGCATATGTAAAGTGTAATAAGTGAATAAATAGATATGTACAGTAAGAAATGGATATGTATTCACGGTGCATGTTGACAGCATCATCTACAGACCTGTTGGCTCTGTAGGTGAACTGCAGGGGGTCCAGGAGGGGGTCAGTGAGGGTCTTCAGGTGGGACAGGACTAGCCGTTCAAAAGACTTCATGACTACAGAGGTCAGGGCGACGGGCCTGTAGTCATTGAGTCCGGAGACAGCTGGTCAGCACAATGCTTCAGGGTGTGAGGGGAGACTGAGTCCGGGCGGCTGCCTTACAGGGGTTTTGGCTTTTAAAGAGCCGGTTAACGTCTCTCTCCAGAAAAGAGGGTCGTTGCTGGTGGGGGAGGGGAAGGTGATACAGAGGCGTGAGCTTGTACTTAGTGAGGTGTTTGAGGCCTCTCCAAACCGAAGCAGAGTCACTTGCTGAGAACTGTTGTAGGAAGTTACAGCCTCTGTGAACCAGACTTGTCAGTAGCAGTCCTGAAACATCCCAGTCTGTGCAGTCAAAACAGTAGTGCGAATTTAATTCATTTATTTTTATCGAATTTTTGAAGACAATTTAATGCTATTTTAAATCCATCTTCTACTCACACTTCACCTGTCCGCTGCCAGGTTTTTGACTTCATATCTTGGAGGCAAGTTTTCGGAGCATTTTACCACAGCTTTTTTAACTGCCTTTAATTCTCATTTTAACTAAGAGGAGATAGGTCTGATTAAAAAGGGGGACTGTTTTAACTGACGTTGTTACCTCCTCGAAAGATGAAAGAAAAAGTAATCCACTGCTAAAGGAATCCACCCGGGCTTTAAAGAGCCTTTAGGAAAAGGGTAGAAACTGCTTCACGTGTGTTTATTCAAGTCGGATAGATGCAAAGAGAATTCATGGAACGGTGGGGCGGTCAAAATTGCTCATAAATGACGTTTGAAGCTAAAAAAATAAATATAAAAACTCATTCTTGTAGGGGTACTTAAGTTTAAACCTCTCTCTCTCTCTCTCAACAGGTGGGCCAGGTGAGTGTGGATGAAGAGGCAGGTGGGGTCAGACAGCTTGGTCAAGAGAGGGGAAGAGTGGAAGAAGGTGTGAGTGGGGTTCAGCAGGTGGTTCGGGGGGTGAAGGAGGGCCGCAGGAGCTGGAAAAAAGTCAAGAGACATGCTGATGAAAACAGCGACGAGGACATGGAGGGGGAGGAGGAGGAGGAACGTAAAGCCCCCCTGAAGAGAAGGAAGATGAGGAGCAGCAGAGGAGCCTCCCGAGCTAAGAAGGGGTCAAAGAACGGAAGGACAACAAGAGGGGAAGCGGGTGAATCTGGGTCCTCTGCTGACTGGGATTCTTCTGGTGGGACAGTGACCAGCAGGTACGGGGGGGGGGGGGGCTCTTCCTGAAGATAACAAAGAACATGAAGGGGGTGGACCTGGAGGAATACTTCTGACTTAGAGAAGTTCTCTCGCACTGCTCGGGACGGCGAATAGTTCAAGAAGCAACTTCTCCAACTAAATATTGCCAACTAATACAATCCCACAATTATATTTAAGATAATGGGATCAATGGTTGTCACAAGAGATGTGAGGAGTTTTTAAAAAAAAGTTAAGGACATCCGACTTGGTCTGTAAAAGTTCTACTTTGTTCATAAAAGGTGTTATATTAGTAAAGTAATCATTATTATTAGGAGGCCGGCATACTTCATTTTTTTATTAAAAACCGGTTAACTCAATTACACATCTAGTATTTTTTACGTTAAATGGATTGGAATGAAAATGTGTGCTTATGGTAGAACTCACGGGCTGCGTGACGTGGGATGTGAATTCAGTCATTCCCTCCTGAAACCACGGACCAGGCGCCGGGCTGAGAACACCAAGACCGCCTGAAGTCACTTCACCACTCCACATCCTCAGGCACCTCCATGTCACCAAATTCAACATTGTTGCTCCCTCTGTAACACTGGTATCACTCAAGTTTATCCAAATTAAAAGGGACCGTGAAAGAATCCCAGTGAAATGTAGAGTGCAGTTCTGATGATGCTTTCAGCGGATTCACACCAACACCAGAGGATACCGGAGCCCAGACAAGCTGCAGATCGTCACATTATATCTGTTGTTAGTTCCTAACATTGGGTGTTAGTAAATCAGTCCAACGGGACTGTAAAATAAATGTTGACTTACGCAGTGAGGAGGTGATACTGACTGGGTTGTGGCTCCTGGAGGAATCCTGAGTAGGTCAGCTGATAGGGACAGTGGAACCTGCAATTAAGTCCTTAATCTTAATCCACAAAAACAATAAATGCACTGTTTACATTTGTGTTCACACTGTAAAAGAATGCAAAGCTGTACACAATGCAGTCATTTTGGAGGTGTTTTTGGAGCATATTATGAGGCATTTGGTCATTTTAATAAGGAACCTTAAAGTGCCGGAGTCCAGGGCGCCTGGCTGGACAGCCTCCTGGTGAGGATGAGGAGGAGGAGAAAGGACCTCAGGCAGGCCGGCATCTGAAGGGGATGCTGTCCACGCGGGGAAGGTCCACGTGGGGACGCTGCGGTCATCCGGGGGGCTGCGGGCATTCGAAGAACCCCGCTGGCTGTGAGCGGAGTCCAGTCCTGCCATCCCGTCAGGAGGGTATGTGTGGTCTTCACTTGACTTTAAATGGGAAGTTCCTTCCCTTTCCATGAAAATAATTAAATCCCAGAGTTTGTTACATTGTCATGTTGGAACGCTCACAATAGCCCTTATTATTGAAACCTAACGTTAGCATAAACTATCTTCTAATTTCAGATCCCACACACCCCCCAAAAAAAAATCAAACCTATTAATGCAGAATATACATATAAAATGTTATATGTACCAACAATACTTAGCCACGTGCTTCTATTCCTAACAGGGTGACGTCTCCACGTCGCCTTCGGAGCGGCCGTTAGTTAGCTAGCCGTAGCCAGTAGCCATTTAACGGTACTTAATTAATGACCGTTGGCTAACAATACATCGACAATACATGTTTTACAGCTGTGGAGTCTTAACGTTTATATGTTGGCGGGTTACTGAATCGATTCAAGCAGCAGCACATGCAAGTTATCAGTAGGAAGGTTTACGCTGTTAGCCCTAGCCGGCATATGCTAGCTAAAGTGGACGCTAACGTCACGCAGGTAACCGTTGACGCGCTAGCTAACGCTAGCTAGCGCTAGCTTCACGTCTGCGCTTTATCCTCTTCCCGTTACGCTGCGGCGGTTTTGGCACAAACAACGATGAACGAAGCAGTAACACATTCTGTCAGACGTCTGAACACCTAAACATTTACGCTTAAGCTGCTCACTTACTTTAGCGGACGTCTCTTCGCTGGCGAGTGAGCCCCGTCACTGCTGCTTTGAAGCGCAGCAGAAAGTGGTGCCTTCAAGTTTTCGTTGCACGTGCACAGCAGCGCTCTCGCGTGTCACGCGTTGCGCGCGCGACCGTCACGCATTTCGACCTCTTGTCACGCCACACGTCCAATTCCGCACGCCACGACGTCTGTCTCCGCTCCGAGCCGTGTTGGTTACGCCCGTCGACCTTTGCACACGTGTTTACCGTAACACCTCAAACTCTATTTAAGGTGTTACGGTAAAAGGGCTCACAGCCCTAAAGGCACTAATTTGTAAAGTGTCTTTTCTCAAACTTTGAACTGTCTTTAAACAAGATCCAAAAACGTTGACCTCCTCTATGCCCATGTACATTGGCATGAAATATTACATATGATACTTATGTCTACTCTTCAAAAAATAATAATAAATCCCCTCAGCTCAACAAAGTATGAAGACAATTATTTAAACATATTAATGTTAGAATTGCACACATACGTGTAATGGGGGAACTTACTGAATTTACTGATGTATTCAGACGTTTTTGGCCATAAACCATGATGGCCCTCTAAAGACTAGTTTATAACATCTAAAGAATGTGTTATAATAATCATTCATCTTAACCTCAGATAATCATCCACAGATTTTTGATTCTCTTGAACCTCAGTTAATCAGACCGTGGCTCCTGATTGGTGGAGGACTCCTCCTGGAGCTCATTGGTGGAAAACGATTTCAAACGTTCCGCCAAATCTCAGAGGTCCCGCCCTCTGCTCTCGCGCCTGGAGCCTCTTCTCTGGTTGGTGCGCGCCAGGGACCGTCCCGCCCGCTCCGCGGACATATAAAGGAGGGTTTGACGCGACCATCGACACTTCCTTTCCTCCACACAGTCTAACGATGAGCGGCAGAGGCAAAACCGGCGGCAAAGCCAGAGCGAAGGCCAAGACCCGCTCCTCCCGAGCCGGGCTCCAGTTCCCGGTCGGCCGCGTCCACAGACATCTGCGCAAAGGGAACTACGCGCAGCGTGTCGGCGCAGGAGCCCCCGTCTACCTGGCGGCCGTGCTGGAGTACCTGACCGCCGAGATCCTGGAGCTGGCCGGAAACGCCGCCCGCGACAACAAGAAGACCCGCATCATCCCGCGTCACCTGCAGCTGGCTGTCCGCAACGACGAGGAGCTCAACAAGCTGCTGGGCGGAGTGACCATCGCTCAGGGCGGCGTGCTGCCCAACATCCAGGCGGTGCTGCTGCCCAAGAAGACCGAGAAGCCCGCCAAGAAGTAGAGACGGAGGCCTCCATCTACACCACAAAGGCTCTTTTAAGAGCCGCCAACCCCCACGA
The DNA here is from genome assembly GCA_014132575.2 of Gasterosteus nipponicus. Lineage (NCBI taxonomy): Eukaryota > Metazoa > Chordata > Actinopteri > Perciformes > Gasterosteidae > Gasterosteus > Gasterosteus nipponicus. Next base: position 378,632 of record BMAF01000001.1, read on the forward strand.
AAAGAGCTGCGGTCCACATGTCTCAGTATGAAACACAATAACAAACTCCTTTCTAGTGCTTTTGTTCTGATAAGGTTTTGTGTATAAAAGACTTTAATGATTTGGGATCAACTGACCACATAACTATTGGATCAGTATTTGGTTATAGACTAAATCATTGATTTTGTCTGCTGCGGTGTTTGTAATCAATGTGAAAATACAGTGGATATTTGTCAAATCTGTCCAACTGATTCCAGTCCATCAAATGTCCTATTCAACTTAACCTGATGAATAAATAATAAAACCAAATTGTGCTACTTGAATTCTTTATTGCCGTCATTCAATGTTTTTTGGGATTTCAGAAAAAATTATATAAAACCTATATAATCACGCTTTTATCCAAATACTTGATAACAGGCAGGCTTTATTTAATCAAATTCGGCTCCAGCCATATTAACCGGATGGTTGATGTCACAAACTAATCTGCGCTCAAACGTGTATTTAAACTACTAGACTTCAGTCATCAGGATAATTGCGCTCATCCAACTTCTAAAGTCACATCACAAAGTGAGTCTAGCCATAAGAATACAAACTGTACATGTTTCACTTCCGTGGCTCAGTGTGCTGAATGCCTACAAGTCCTGTTAAGGTGCCCTATAATATTTATTTATGACTATTATACATGTATTTGTCTATTCTGGATGAAAAAAAGGTGTGTCATGTCTTGACACATCAAGAATTGAAGTGTGTAACTGTAACTATCAACAGGGCCCTGTGATTGTGAATGGTTTGTGTGACGCTCATTAGATGATTTCAGTGCACACAATGATTCTTACAACATGATTCTCAATGTGAAACTCACGAGACAAACTCGTGTTAAAAGCACCAAAGTGATTCGGTCTCAATAGAGAAATCCGCCTGTGAGACGCATGCGCAGTATCACACAGAGGACAACCAATCACGCTCGAGCGACCGCACAGTGACATTTGCATCTCGTTCGTATATGAACACCGTCCTGTTCACATCGCGACATTGTCAGTCTGCGACAGAGACTTGAATCATGCCTGAGGTTGTGAAAGCGCCCAAGAAGGGCTCCAAGAAAGCCGTGTCCAAGGCCGTCAGCAAGAGCGGCAAGAAGAAGAGGAAGACCAGGAAGGAGAGCTACGCCATCTACGTGTACAAGGTGATGAAGCAGGTCCACCCCGACACCGGCATCTCCTCCAAGGCCATGGGCATCATGAATTCGTTCGTGAGCGACATCTTTGAGCGCATCGCCGGCGAGGCCTCTCGCCTGGCTCACTACAACAAGCGCTCCACCATCACCTCCAGGGAGATCCAGACCGCTGTGCGCCTGCTGCTGCCCGGCGAGCTGGCCAAGCACGCCGTGTCTGAGGGAACCAAGGCCGTGACCAAGTACACCAGCTCCAAGTGAGCCTGATGTAGACCACCAACCCAAAGGCTCTTCTAAGAGCCACCCACCTCTTCTAAAGACAGTTTCCTTATGCTTGTGTTTCTTGTGTTAATTCTGCATATATGTGGTGGACTCAAATCATCAACATTTGACGTTTGATATAAACTAGTATATATTATCAAGATCAACTTGTTTTTCTGTTTGCAGCATTGTGTTCATTCATTGATTTAAACATTGGTTGATGGTCACATGAGATGATAATCTAGGTTTAGACTCTTAATAGTGACTTAATAGTAAAATATGTGAAATCCACCTTCATTCAAAGTTATTTTGGCTTTTTTTGTTTTTGTTTCCTTGACACAATTGAGGGATTTTTAGCTATTAGTGGCTTATCTGCTCCATGTTGAAATCACTACACACTATTTCCCGATGTGTTCATTTTTAAAATGGAACAGTATTTACTTACTATTATTTACAACGGTCACAATTCCATCTGTTATACATGTTTATTTGAAATGTACAAATTGTTACATTGTTGCTTATCAATTTAAAGCATAAACTGCCTTGTTGCCTGATATTCATCCATGGTTTATTATTAATCTACCAAAAATACACTTCATTCATAATAGTCACTATTGTACATAAACAAGTTATACTCATTAATGTATTGAGGAAAATGTGTAATCTGTTGTCCAACTTGTTATTTCTAGGGAATCTATAAATCCAGGTGCATCTGTTTAAATTAACAGAGGGAACCTCAGACAGAAAGCCGAAGTTCCTCTTTGACCGGATTGTTGGGGCAAGATAGTGTAGAGACACCAGCAGTGGGTCAAAGGTCTCATGTGTGTATGTAGACTAGGAGACATCAACCAGAGAGACGCACAATAGTGGGACAACATCAGAATGAGGGATCTTAAATAGAGACTGTGTGTGTGTGTGTGTGTATAATAAACATAAAAGTATCGTGTTAACTAAAGAGAAGGAAAAGCTCTTTAAGGAAGGAGTGGGTGGCTCTTAAAAGAGCCTTTTATAGAAGCGTTGGTTGTTCAGACTGAGGTCAGTTTACTTCTTCTTGGGTGCTGCTTTCTTGGCTTTGGGCTTAGCGACCTTCTTCACGGGGGTTTTCTTGGCTGCGCGGGCCTTTTTCGCCACCTTCTTGGGGCTCTTTGCTACCTTCTTGGGGCTATTGTGGATTCCTTCCGTTTCCTGGGCTCCATCATCACCCAGGACCTCAAGTGGGAGCTGAACATCAGCTCCATCACCAAGAAGGCTCAGCAGAGGTTGTTCTTCCTGAGGCAGCTGAAGAAATTCAAACTGCCAAAGACGATGATGGTCCACTTCTACACGGCCATCATGGAGTCCATCCTCTGCTCCTCCATCAGCGTCTGGTACGCTGCAGCCACAGCCAAGGACAAGGGCAGGCTGCAGCGTGTCCTCCGCTCTGCAGAGAGGGTGATCGGCTGCAATCTGCCGTCCCTGCAGGACTTGTTCGCTTCCAGGTCTCTGAAGCAGCTAAAAAGATGGTGGCCGACCCCTCTCACCCCGGACAAAAACTGTTTGTGCCTCTTCCATCTGGCAGGAGGCCGAGGTCCATCAGGACTAAGACCTCCCGCCACACCAACAGTTTCTTCCCGTCGGCAGTCGGGCTCATCAACAGAGACCGGTCCCCCACTGACTGACTATAACATTCCACCGGTCACTCCTTCTCATACTGCACATGTCACTTTAACTGTAATTCATCACTTTGTCGTCACTTTGTCTCTTGTCTGTTACTTGTTTGTTAGTGCACTTTATGCTTAATATTTTTCTTTTTTAACTTTGTAATATTTAAAAAATTTTAACTTTATTCTCTATTCTCGTTTTATTCTAACCCATAGCCTTATTCTACTAACCCATTGCATTAGCATTTCATTCCACTTTATGTTATTACTTGTGCACTGTTGTCTTGTCTGTCTGTCGCGCACTAACCGCCAAGACAAATTCCTTGTATGTTTGACATATTTTGGCAAATAAATGTTTCCTGATTCCTGATTCAGACTCAGAGAGACGAGGCCGGCGACCAGAAGAGGCCTGAATGACTTCAACACCATCCGACGAGGAAGATCTTCACACAAATCGGTCGATATTCTGTGTGAATTGTAACTGGTTAAAACAGATTAAAGTTAAAGACATACACATATATATATTTCTTTTATTTAAGCATTTACTTATACATGTATTTAAGCATCCATTTATACATGTCATTTTATTCCCTCCATAGTAAGGCATAGTCAAGATCAACATTAGTTAATTTACTAAAACAGCTTTAGATCACAGATCTAATATTTAAAATCCCATATCATTTTATTGCACAGCTATGTTTTCAGTTAATGATTTAAACTCCTGCGGCCACGGGGTGGACGTCATTTATCGTGAATGATATAAATGGCGAGATTGAAGTTTAAGGCCTCTATTGTCAGCGCCACACTAAGAAAAACAAGGACATAATTTTAAAGGCTTTTAAAAGTGTTCATACTCGTGACCTCATGAGCTAAAAGGAAATCAGCCTCTTATAGAGAAGGTGAGCGGCCCTTAAAAGGGCCTTTTGGGTGCCGTCGGCCGCAGCAGTCGGCCTTTATCCCCCGAAGCCGTACAGGGTGCGTCCCTGTCTCTTCAGGGCGTAGACCACATCCATGGCGGTCACCGTCTTCCTCTTGGCGTGCTCGGTGTAGGTGACGGCGTCGCGGATCACGTTCTCCAGGAAGACCTTCAGCACACCGCGGGTCTCCTCGTAGATCAGACCGGAGATGCGCTTCACTCCGCCGCGGCGAGCCAGACGGCGGATAGCGGGCTTGGTGATGCCCTGGATGTTGTCACGGAGGACTTTACGGTGACGCTTGGCGCCTCCTTTGCCGAGTCCCTTTCCTCCCTTTCCTCTTCCGCTCATGTTCACTGGTCGGTTTGGTGCAAAGATGATGAACTCGAGTCAGTTCACAGATATTTAAAGCCAGTCTGAGGACGTGATGGAAGACGGAGGCGGGGCTTTAACGTGGCGCTGCAGCGCCTCCTGCTGAACGACATCATTAATAATCAACACTTGTCTCCTCTGTTGTCAAACTCTGAATGTACTCAAACATTTGTTATGTAAAATAGGACAATAATGTGTTTAGTAGTATAAGTATAAGCAGAGAACCTATATTGACTGTAATAATATATCATACATATAATGAAGTATATGAAAACCAGTGTAATGTCAGATTATTTAAATCATAGAGATGTTATTCTTCGTAATATATGGAGTAATGTTATTTTATATAAAGACTACAGCCGCGGCCAAAAGTTTTGAGAATGACATGTATTTGTCCGTCAGACTTGTAAAATAACAATCAAATTGAATTTGCAAAAGACAAATCAGGGATCAGGAATCAGGAATCAGGAAACATTTATTTGCCAAAATATGTCAAACATACAAGAAATTTGTCTTGGCGGTTAGTGCGCGACAGTAGACAGACAAGACAACAGTGCACAAGTAATAAAATAAAGTGGAATGAAATGCTAATGCAATGGGTTAGTAGAATAAGGCTATGGGTTAGTATAAAACGAGAATAAAGTTAAACATTTTAAATATTAAAAAGTTAAAAAGAAAAATATTAAGCATAAAGTGCAAACGAACAAGTAACAGACAAGTGACGAAGTGACAAGTGATGAATTGCAAAAATGCACAATGACATAGAATTTGTAACAATGATTAAATGCACTCAAGTTCAAAGGTTTCTCTAAATATAAAGGGCACACTTATTTTTGATGCTCTCCATTGAGAGGGTAATGTGAGAGTTATATTGTGGAAATATCAGTAGAAGTTGTCAAAGTCGTCAAATCAATTTGTAGTTGTCAAACAGCACGACTGCTTGAAAAGAAAACGAGGCATCAAAGCAGCGTCATGTAAATCATTTTTAACTTAACACCCCTATAAGATTATAACTATCACGTCCACGGGAAACAAATATATAAAAATATTGGCTTTATGTTCCAAGTGTCAGGGAGTGAAGAACAGCTGATTAAGTAAGAATGCTACACAATTTCTACACACCGAGGAACAAACTGTTAATATGGTGAAAAACAGTAGATATTAGAGGACAGATGGGGACAGTTTTCACTGTTTTGACTCGCAATATTTGTCTGTTTTCAGACATCAAATACAGTCTATTACGATCTGTAGTTCTATACACAATGGGTCAGTATTTGAGGTATTTAACGTGTCACGGGTCCCGGTTTCAAATGAAACAATCACATCCCAACAACAGTTGGTTTGTGCCTCATGAGTTAATAAGAACATCAGGAATAGTTCTCCAGAGGCGGTGAGGTGGCTCTTAAAAGAGCCGTTGTGGTGTCAGTAGGAGCAGACTTCTCAAGCTCGCTCCCCGCGGATGCGGCGGGCCAGCTGGATGTCTTTGGGCATGATGGTGACCCTCTTGGCGTGGATGGCGCACAGGTTGGTGTCCTCGAACAGGCCCACCAGGTAAGCCTCGCTGGACTCCTGCAGAGCCATAACGGCGGAGCTCTGGAAGCGCAGGTCGGTCTTGAAGTCCTGAGCGATCTCTCTCACCAGACGCTGGAAGGGCAGCTTGCGGATCAGCAGCTCCGTGGACTTCTGGTAGCGACGGATCTCCCTCAGGGCCACGGTACCGGGCCTGTACCGGTGAGGCTTCTTCACGCCGCCGGTGGCCGGGGCGCTCTTGCGGGCGGCCTTGGTGGCCAGCTGCTTCCTGGGGGCTTTGCCTCCGGTGGACTTACGGGCGGTCTGCTTGGTTCGTGCCATGATCGACTAGTGTCGCTCTGGTGAAGTGAACTCTGAGAGGAGACACGCGGCTCTTAAAGTGTGGACCGGCTGTGGAGCGGTGACGCAGCTTCAGACCTCGGCTCCTGATTGGTGGAGGACTCCTCCTGGAGCTCAGCCGCGCCTCCACAAGAGAGTCTGCGATGCTCATTGGTGGAAAACTATTTCAAACTGTCCGCCAAATCTCAGAGCTCCCGCCCTCGGTGCTCGTGCCTGGAACCGCCCGGCTCGCTCCACGGACACGTGCATTAGGGTTGGCTCGACTATACAAATATATATTTATTATTGCTAATGTCAAGTTATGAAACATTTAGCTCTGGGCTAAATTTTCAAGGTGCCAATCAAAAGGATGAAAATGGTGTACTAGTAGCGAGGCTCCAAAGTTTTCGAGAAACTTTTATGAGAGGAGCTGTGTCTGTTTGGAGGCTCTTTTGGAAAATCCAAAAGAGCCTCCAAACACACACACACACACACAGCTGATACTCATTAACACACCTCCTCATTCCCATTCATGCTTTCACTCGCCCTAAACGCCCACAGCCGCTTTCCATAGCAATCAACTCTCACACTGATTCTCAACTCACCTGTTTCTGCTCACTGCTTAATTTGTTTGACTATTTCTAACCACTGTTTCTCTACTCCCCTGTCAGACTGCTGTTGAACGCTGAGCTGTTGCCTTGTCCCTGTGTTACCAATCCAGCGTTGTCTTTTTCCAGATCTACTGTAAGTTTTGTCCCGGACTGCGTCTGCTGACGGCAGCCCCCATAGTTCGAGTTTGGGAAGAATAAAAGACATTTTTCCGCACCTCTGCATCTGGGTCCTCTGTTCTCCACGTAACACTCTCACCGCGGACAGAACCTGTTTGTGTCTCCGGTCCCCCACTTACTGACTCTTTTTAAACTTTATTTTTAATTTAAATTTGTCTTGTAATCATTGTCTTATAAAATCAACCTACATCTAATATAAACGTCTTTTTTCATGGACTACTGGGATGTATGATTGTATGTGTATGTGATGTTTTGTACTAGTGTGTCTCTCCCGGAGCAACTAGTCATTGTAATTGTGTACTTTACAGTTTTGTGCTACCACTATAAATAGAATCATGGGCCCCCACCTATAAGCTTTCTTTAGCTTCTTTGGGGGACCCATTCACCTTACCCAATTAATCTTGTACCTCCCCAGCTGTGTTATGTTTCAAGTGGTATTGTGTGAATAAATAAAATTCATTCATTCATTCTCTGATGTTGTGCACCAACCACCAAGTCAAATTCCTCATGTCTGATATAATTTGGTAATACATGTTCCTGATTCCTGATAATATAAACCATATAGTTTGAGATTAAATTCCTCTCTACTGCCAGTCACTGACTTGAGCTTATTTGAATTTAAGTTAATAGACTATTTACAGCAGATGGAACAAAGCTGACGCCAAGTGGAGCTGATTGGCTGTTGCCCTGCGGACACGTAGTAACTATTCATTGTGTAACATCATTAACTACTATTCACTGTGTAACATCATTAACTACTATTCACTGTGTAACATCATTAACTACTATTCCCTGTGTGACGTCATTAACTACTATTCACTTTGTAACGTCATAAACTACTATTCACTGTGTAACATCATTAACTACTATTCACTGTGTAACGTCATTAACTACTATTCACTGTGTAACATCATTAACTACTATTCACTGTGTAACATCATTAACTACTATTCACTGTGTAACGTCATTAACTACTATTTACTGTGTAACATCATTAACTACTATTCACTGTGTAACGTCATTAACTACTATTCACCGTGTAACGTCATTAACTACTATTCGCTGTGTGACCTCATTAACTACTATTCACTGTGTAACGTCATTAACTACTATTCACCGTGTAACGTCATAAACTACTATTCACTGTGTAACATCATTAACTACTATTCACTGTGTAACATCGGTAACTACTATTCACTGTGTAACGTCTATTAACTACTATTTACTGTGTAACATCATTAACTACTATTCACTGTGTAACGTCATTAACTACTATTCACCGTGTAACGTCATTAACTACTATTCGCTGTGTGACCTCATTAACTACTATTCACTGTGTAACATCATTAACTACTATTCACCGTGTAACGTCATTAACTACTATTCACTGTGTGACGTCATTAACTACTATTCACTGTGTAACATCATTAACTACTATTCACTGTGTAACATCATTTACTACTATTCACTGTTAGCGTCATTAACTACTATTCACCGTGTAACGTCATTAACTACTATTCGCTGTGTGACCTCATTAACTACTATTCACTGTGTAACATCATTAACTACTATTCACCGTGTAACGTCATTAACTACTATTCACTTTGTAACGTCATAAACTACTATTCACTGTGTAACATCATTAACTACTATTCACTGTGTAACATCATTAACTACTATTCACTGTGTAACGTCATTAACTACTATTTACTGTGTAACATCATTAACTACTATTCACTGTGTAACGTCATTAACTACTATTCACCGTGTAACGTCATTAACTACTATTCGCTGTGTGACCTCATTAACTACTATTCACTGTGTAACATCATTAACTACTATTCACCGTGTAACGTCATTAACTACTATTCACTGTGTGACGTCATTAACTACTATTCACTGTGTAACATCATTAACTACTATTCACCGTGTAACGTCATTAACTACTATTCACTGTGTGACCTCATTAACTACTATTCACTGTGTAACATCATTAACTACTATTCACCGTGTAACGTCATTAACTACTATTCACTGTGTGACGTCATTAACTACTATTCACTGTGTAACATTAACTACTATTCACTGTGTAATATCATTAACTACTATTTACTGTGTAACATCATTAACTACTATTCACTGTGTAACGTCATTAACTACTATTCACTGTGTAACATCATTAACTACTATTCACTGTGTAACATCATTAACTACTATTCATCGGTAACGTCATTAACTACTATTCACTGTGTAACATCATTAACTACTATTCACTGTGTAGCATCATTAACTACTATTATTCACATCGTGTGTAGCGTCATTAACTACTATTTACTGTGTAACATCATTAACTACTATTCACTGTGTAACATCATTAGCTACTATTCACTGTGTAACATCATTAACTACTATTCACTGTGTAACGTCATTAACTACTATTCACTGTGTAACGTCATTAACTACTATTCACTGTGTAACGTCATTAACTACTATTCACTGTGTAACGTCATTAACTACTATTCACTGTGTAACGTCATTAACTACTATTCACTGTGTAACGTCATTAACTACTATTCACTGTGTAACGTCATTAACTACTATTCACTGTGTAACATCATTAACTACTATTCACTGTGTAACATCATTAACTACTATTCACTGTGTGACGTCATTAACTACTATTCACTGTGTAACGTCATTAACTACTATTCACTGTGTAACGTCATTAACTACTATTCACTGTGTAACGTCATTAACTACTATTCACTGTGTAACATTAACTACTATTCACTGTGTAACGTCATTAACTACTATTCACTGTGTAACATCATTAACTACTATTCACTGTGTAACGTCATTAACTACTATTCACTGTGTAACGTCATTAACTACTATTCACTGTGTAACATCATTAACTACTATTCACTGTGTAACATCATTAACTACTATTCACTGTGTAACGTCATTAACTACTATTCACTGTGTAACATCATTAACTACTATTCACTGTGTAACGTCATTAACTACTATTCACTGTGTAACGTCATTAACTACTATTCACTGTGTAACATCATTAACTACTATTCACTGTGTAACGTCATTAACTACTATTCACTGTGTACGTCATTAACTACTATTCACTGTGTAACATTAACTACTATTCACTGTGTAACGTCATTAACTACTATTCACTGTGTAACGTCATTAACTACTATTCACTGTGTAACATCATTAACTACTATTCACTGTGTAACATCATTAACTACTATTCACTGTGTAACATCATTAACTACTATTCACTGTGTAATATCATTAACTACTATTCACTGTGTAACATCATTAACTACTATTCACTGTGTAACATCATTAACTACTATTCACTGTGTAACATTAACTACTATTCACTGTGTAACGTCATTAACTACTATTCACTGTGTAAACTCATTAACTACTATTCACTGTGTAACGTCATTAACTACTATTCACTGTGTAACATCATTAACTACTATTCACTGTGTAACGTCATTAACGACTATTCACTGTGTAACGTGCTAACATCATTAACTACTATTCACTGTTTAACGTCATTAACTACTATTCACTTTGTAACATCATTAACTACTATTCACTCTGTATTATCATTAACTACTATTCACTGTGTAATATCATTAACTATTCACTATTTAACTACTATTCACTGTGTAACATCATTAACTACTATTCACTGTCATTAACTATTCACTGTGTAGCGTCATTAACTGCTATTCACTACTATTCACTGTGTAACATCATTAACTACTATTCACTGTGTAACATCATTAACTACTATTCACTGTGTAGCGTCATCATTACAATATTACTATTCTACTATTGTAACGTCATTAACTACTATTCACTGTGTAATATCATTAACTACTATTCACTGTGTAAGCGTCATTAACTACTACTGTGTAACGTCATTAACTACTATTCACTGTGTAACGTCATTAACTACTATTTACTGTGTAACATCATTAACTACTATTCACTGTGTAACATTAACTACTATTCACTGTGTAATATCATTAACTACTTTTCACTGTGTAACGTCATTAACTACTATTCACTGTGTAATATCATTAACTACTATTCACTGTAACGCGTCATTAACTACTATTCACTGTGTAACGTCATTAACTACTATTTACTGTGTGGTATCATTTAACTACTATTCACTGTGTAACATCATTAACTACTATTCACTGTAACGTCATTAACTACTATTCGTGTAACGTCATTAACTACTATTCACTGTGTAACGTCATTAACTACTATTCACTGTGTAGCGTCATTAACTACTATTCACTGTGTGGCGTCTTTAACTACTATTCACTGTGTAACGTCTTTTAACTACTATTCACTGTGTAACGTCATTAACTACTATTCATTTACTGTGTAACGTCATTCTACTATTACTGTGTAACGTCTTTAACTACTATTCACTGTGTAACGTCATTAACTACTATTCACTGTGTAACGTCATTAACTACTATTCACTGTGACATTAACTACTAACTGTGTCATTAACTACTATTCACTGTGTAACGTCATTAACTACTATTCACTGTGTAACGTCATTAACTACTATTCACTGTGTAACGTCATTAACTACTATTCACTGTGTAACATCATTAACTACTATTCACTGTGTAACATCATTAACTACTATTCACTGTGTAACGCCATTAACTACTATTCACTGTGTAACGTCATTAACTACTATTCACTGTGTAACATCATTAACTACTATTCACTGTGTAACATTAACTACTATTCACTGTGTAACGTCATTAACTACTATTCACTGTGTAACGTCATTAACTACTATTCACTGTGTAACGTCATTAACTACTATTCACTGTGTAACATCATTAACTACTATTCACTGTGTAACATCTATTATTCACAACTACTATTCACTGTGTAACGTCATTAACTACTATTCACTGTGTAACATCATTAACTACTATTCACTGTGTAACATCATTAACTACTATTCACTGTGTAACGTCATTAACTACTATTCACTGTGTAACGTCATTAACTACTATTCACTGTGTAACGTCATTAACTACTATTCACTGTGTAATATCATTAACTACTATTCACTGTGTAACATCATTAACTACTATTCACTGTGTAACGTCATTAACTACTATTCACTGTGTAACGTCATTAACTACTATTCACTGTGTAACATCATTAACTACTATTCACTGTGTAACATCATTAACTACTATTCACTGTGTAACATCATTAACTACTATTCACTGTGTAACGTCATTAACTACTATTCACTGTGTAACATCATTAACTACTATTCACTGTGTAACGTCATTAACTACTATTCACTGTGTAATATCATTAACTACTATTCACTGTGTAACGTCATTAACTACTATTCACTGTGTAACATCATTAACTACTATTCACTGTGTAATATCATTAACTACTATTCACTGTGTAATATCATTAACTACTATTCACTGTGTAACGTCATTAACTACTATTCACTGTGTAACATCATTAACTACTATTCGCTGTGTAACATCATGAAATAACTACTATTCACTGTGTAACGTCATTAACTACTATTCACTCGTGTAACATCATTAACTACTATTCACTGTGTAATATCATTAACTACTATTCACTGTGTACGTCATTAACTACTATTCATAATATCATTAACTACTATTCACTGTGGCGTCATTAACTACTATTCACTGTAATATCATTAACTACTATTCACTGTGTAACGTCATTAACTACTATTCACTGTGTAACATCATTAACTACTATTCACTGTGTAACATCATTAACTACTATTCACTGTGTAACGTCATTAACTACTATTCACTGTGTAACGTCATTAACTACTATTCACTGTGTAACATTAACTACTATTCACTGTGTAACATCATTAACTACTATTCACTGTGTAACGTCATTAACTACTATTCACTGTGTAACATCATTAACTACTATTCACTGTGTAACATCATTAACTACTATTCACTGTGTAACATCATTAACTACTATTCACTGTGTAACATCATTAACTACTATTCACTGTGTAATATCATTAACTACTATTCACTGTGTAACGTCATTAACTACTATTTACTGTTTAACGTCATTAACTACTATTTACTGTGTAACGTCATTAACTACTATTTACTGTGTAACATCATTAACTACTATTCACTTTGTAACATCATTAACTACTATTTACTGTTTAACGTCATTAACTACTATTTACTGTGTAACATCATTAACTACTATTTACTGTGTAACATCATTAACTACTATTCACTGTGTAACATCATTAACTACTATTTACTGTGTAACGTCATTAACTACTATTTACTGTGTAACGTCATTAACTACTATTTACTGTGTAACGTCATTAACTACTATTTACTGTGTAACGTCATTAACTACTATTCACTGTGTAACGTCATTAACTACTATTTACTTTTTTTACTATTTGTGTAACATCATTAACTACTATTTACTGTGTAACATCATTAACTACTATTTACTGTGTAACGCCACAACTACTATTCACTTTGTAACGTCATTAACTACTATTCACTGTTTAACGCCATTAACTACTATTCACTGTGTAATATCATTCACTACTCATTAACTACTATTCACTGTGTAACGCCATTAACTACTATTCACTGTGTAGCGTCATTAACTACTATTCACTGTGACGCAGCGTCATTTAACTACTATTCACTGTGTAACATCATTAACTACTATTCACTGTGTAACATCATTAACTACTATTCACTGTAATCGCCATTAACTACTATTCACTGTGTAACGTCATTAACTACTATTCACTGTGTAACATCATTAACTACTATTCACTGTGTAACATCATTAACTACTATTCACTGTGTAACATCATTAACTACTATTCACTGTGTGACGCTCACATCATTAGCAACATTAACTACTATTCACTGTGTAGCATCATTAACTACTATTTACTGTGTAATATCATTAACTACTATTCACTGTGTAACATCATTACTACTATTCACTGTGTAATATCATTAACTACTATTCACTGTGTATAACTACTATTCACTACTATTCACGTCATTAACTACTATTCACTGTGTAACTCATTAACTACTATTTGCTGTTTTTAGCGTCATTAACTACTGTTCACTGTGTAACATCATTAACTACTATTCACTGTGTAACGTCATTAACTACTATTTACTGTAAAAATATCATTAACTACTATTCACTGTGTAGCGTCATTAGCTACTATTCACTTTGTACATCATTAACTACTATTTACTCTGTAACGTCATTAACTACTATTCACTGTGTAACATCATTAACTACTATTCACTGTGTAACATCATTAACTACTATTCACTGTGTAACATCATTAACTACTATTTACTGTGTAACATCATTAACTACTATTCACTGTGTAACATCATTAACTACTATCTACTGTGTGCGTCATTACACTACTATTCACTGTGTAACATATTAACTACTATTGTGTGGCGTCATTAACTACTATTCACTGTGTAACGTCATTCACTACTATTCACTGTGTAACGTCATTAACTACTATTCACTGTGTAATATCATTAACTACTATTCACCTGTTAAACATCATTAACTACTATTCTGTGTATCACATCATTGCAACTACTATTCACTGTGTAACGCCATTAACTACTATTCACTGTGTAACTCATTAACTACTTTTTACTGTGTAACATCATTAACTACTATTTACTGTGTAACATAATTAACTACTATTCACTGTGTAACGTCATTAACTACTATTCACTGTGTAACGTCATTAACTACTATTCACTGTGTAACGCTGTCATTAACTACTATTCACTGTGTAACCGTTAACTACTATTCACTGTTTAACGTCATTAACTACTATTCACTGTGTGACGTCATTAACTACTATTCACTGTGTAACATTAACTACTATTCACTGTGTAATATCATTAACTACTATTTACTGTGTAACATCATTAACTACTATTCACTGTGTAACATCATTAACTACTATTCACTGTGTAACGCCATTAACTACTATTCACTGTGTAACTCATTAACTACTTTTTACTGTGTAACATCATTAACTACTATTTACTGTGTAACATAATTAACTACTATTCACTGTGTAACGTCATTAACTACTATTCACTGTGTTCATTAACTACTATTCACTGTGTAGCGTCATTAACTACTATTCACTGTGTAACTGTTAACTACTATTCACTGTGTAACATCATTAACTACTATTTACTGTGTGTAACATAATTCAACTACTATTCACTGTGTAACGTCATTAACTACTATTCACTGTGTAACGTCATTAACTACTATTCACTGTTGTAACGTCATTAACTACTACTATTCACTGTGCACTTCAACTACTATTCACTGTGCAACGTCATTAACTACTTTTACTGTTTAACGTCATTAACTACTATTCACTGTGTAACATCATTAACTACTATTTACTGTTAACGTCATTAACTACTATTAACTAACTATTCATTTTTACTGTTTAACGCCATTAACTACTATTTACTGTGTAATATCATTAACTACTATTTACTGTGTAACGTCGTTAACTACTATTCACTGTGTAACGTCATTAACTACTATTCACTGTGTAACGTCATTAACTACTATTCACTGTGTAACATCATTAACTACTATTTACTGTGTAACATCATTAACTACTATTTACTGTTTAACGTCATTAACTACTATTTACTGTGTAACATCATTAACTACTATTTACTGTGTAACATCATTAACTACTATTCACTGTAACATCATTAACTACTATTCACTGTGTATCATTAACTTACTATTACTGTGTAACTCATTAACTACTATTTACTGTGTAACATCATTAACTACTATTTACTGTGTAACGTCATTAACTACTATTCACTGTGTAACGTCATTAACTACTATTCACTGTGTAACGTCATTAACTACTATTCACTGTGTAACGTCATTAACTACTATTCACTGTGTAACATCATTAACTACTATTCACTGTGTAACGTCATTAACTACTATTCACTGTGTAACGTCATTAACTACTATTCACTGTGTGACGTCATTAACTACTATTCACTGCATCATTAACTACTATTCACTGTGTAACGTCATTAACTACTATTCACTGTGTAACGTCATTAACTACTATTCACTGTGTAACATCATTAACTACTATTCACTGTGTACTGTGTAAATCATACTAACTACTATTCATTCTGTGTAACATCATTAACTACTATTCACTGTGTAACGTCATTAACTACTATTCACTGTGTAAATCATTAACTACTATTCACTGTGTAGCGTCATTAACTACTATTCACTGTGTAACGTCATTAACTACTATTCACTGTGTAACGTCATTAACTACTATTTACTGTGTAACATCATTAACTACTATTCACTGTGTAACATCATTAACTACTATTCACTGTGTAACATCATTAACTACTATTGCTGTGTAAACGTCATTAACTACTATTGTGTAATATCATTAACTACTATTCACTGTGTAACATCATTAACTACTATTCACTGTGTAATATCATTAACTACTATTCACTGTGTAACATTAACTACTATTCGCTGTGTAACGTCATTAACTACTATTCACTGTGTAACTCATTAACTACTTTTTACTGTTTAACGTCATTAACTACTATTTACTGTGTAACATCATTAACTACTATTCACTGTGTAACGTCATTAACGACTATTCACTGTGTAACATCATTAACTACTATTTACTGTTTAACGTCATTAACTACTATTCACTTTGTAACATCATTAACTACTATTCACTCTGTAACATTAACAACTATTCACTGTGTAATATCATTAACTACTATTTACTGTGTAACATCATTAACTACTATTCACTGTGTAACATCATTAACTACTATTCACTGTGTAACGTCATTAACTACTATTCACTGTGTAACATTAACTACTAATCACTGTGTAACATCATTAACTACTATTTACTGTGTAACATCATTAACTACTATTCACTGTGTAACATTAACTACTATTCACTGTGTAATATCATTAACTACTTTTCACTGTTTCACGTCATTAACTACTATTCACTGTGTAACGTCATTAACTACTATTTACTGTGTAACGTCATTAACTACTATTTACTGTGTAACATCATTAACTACTATTCACTGTGTAACATTAACTACTATTCACTGTGTAATATCATTAACTACTTTTCACTGTGTGACATTAACTACTATTCACTGTGTAATATCATTAACTACTATTCACTGTGTAACGTCATTAACTACTATTCACTGTGTAACGTCATTAACTACTATTCACTGTGTAACGTCATTAACTACTATTCACTGTGTAACATCATTAACTACTATTCACTGTGTAACATCATTAACTACTATTCACTGTGTAACGTCATTAACTACTATTCACTGTGTGACGTCATTAACTACTATTCACTGTGTAACGTCATTAACTACTATTCACTATTCACTGTTCACCGTCATTAACTACTATTCACCTGTGTAACATCATTAACTACTATTCACTGTGTAACGTCATTAACTACTATTCTGTGTAACGTCATTAACTACTATTCACTGTGTAACTGTGTAACGTCATTAACTACTATTCACTGTGTAACGTCATTAACTACTATTCACTGTGTAACGTCATTAACTACTATTCACTGTGTAACGTCATTAACTACTATTCACTGTGTAACGTCATTAACTACTATTCACTGTGTAACTTCGTTAACTACTATTCACTGTGTAACGTCATTAACTACTATTCACCGTGTAACGTAATTAACTACTATTCACTGTGTAACGTCATTAACTACTATTCACTGTGTAACGTCATTAACTACTATTCACTGTGTAACGTCATTAACTACTATTCACTGTGTAACGTCATTAACTACTATTTACAGTGTAACTTCATTAACTACTATTTACTGTGTAACATCATTAACTACTTTTCACTGTGTAACATCATTAACTACTATTTACTGTGTAACGTCGTTGACTACTATTCACTGTGTAACATCGTTGACTACTATTACTATAAGACATGCCAAAAATCTCAGATATTATTAAATAGTCTGCCTGTCCTTTAGCGATTGAAGTACAAATGTTGTGGACTAGTTACGTTAACGTCTGTGCTTAATAAAAAAGTGTCGGTTTTACGATGGGGTCTCCTGAGGTTTATCCATTAAGCCTCTGACTTTGATTTGAATCGAGTAACTGTTCATAAGATAAGATGACACGAGCCGTTGTTTCTGTCGTCTGTAGCATGTTCATACCATCGTCTGAGTAATCCTTGAAATACAGTCTGGAAACCATGTGTGAATAGATGTTGGTTCAAATTCTCCCTCAGGAATTCATTTCAAACACAGTTTGTTGGAGAGTCCACACGTGTCTCCAGGCAATTGCTAAACACATTAACAAGGAGTGTTTAACAAGATGCGTTACAAGAACGGACAGATTGAGACGAGGATCGACGTTGGGAGGGAAGCTGCGTACCTCCCGATACGAACTGGGCGCAGCGGTCGTTGTCTCTGTCCTTGGTGCTGAACTGGGTGCCAGTGTGGGAGAGGCTGCTGGTCCGCCCAGCTGTGCCACTGAAGCCCTCGGCGTGAAGGCTGCAGTTTTGGGGGGGAGTGGTAAAAAAGCAAAGGGTTTCAGAAAAAAAAATAAGCCAAAAGCAGCTTTTATTATTTAGCGTTGCGTTGGGCAACTATGCTTGTTGGCAGCTCCGCATGGCAGTGAAATCATCTAAGTAGGGCACGACCCAATGCTCTCCATTACAGATCCTTCTTGACAGACATAGTCTGTGCAGAGCTGAGCCTTGTGCAACACGACATACAACACGACAAATTATCACACAAAATAAAGATGAATTAAAGTGTGTAAATCAAGTAGGAAATCATAACATTTTCATAGTGTGTGTAAAATACAAGGGACCATCTCAACGTAGGTGTCCACTTTTGACAAGCATTAATATGAATGAGTAAATGCATATTTTGATTATACAAACCCTACAGGGAGGAAAACTAAGCTTAACAAACCAAGGTAGTGGGGAATTTGTATCAATGGACAGAATATCTTTTGTGTTTTTTTTGAATGGTTCATGGCGATCGTCAACTGCAAATGCCCTTCTAAAGAGAGGGGAAGAGCTGTCAACTGATGAAGGAGAGTCTCAAGGAAATGTTTAAAGTTCATGAGGAAAACATTCAGCTTCTGGTTGGAAGGGAGCTTGAGGTTTACTTCGCAGAGAAGACATCCAAACTCTTCCAGGACCAGACAAAATGTAATGAAGAGTACGAGATTCTCATGGGAGAACACAAGAACCTGCTTATTGCCCTCCACGCTGAGCAGGCCAAGACAAAGCAGCTGGAGGAAGAGCTAGGGCCAGGAAAAGAGGATTCTGGAGGAAGAAAAGATTGTCCTGGAGCAGGAAAATATGGTCCTGGAAGTGGAAAACATTAAATGAAGGATGTCTGATCTGGTGCACATGTGTGTGATAAAACTCCTGGACTTGACCAATATCTATGTTGTAAATGGTTGTCTGAATGAAGGTGTACATGTTGTGGAGCATCTGGTTGTACATGGTACCAAATACAAAGTGTGCTTTAAAGAGTTCGTCAAAAGCTCCTAGGGTACTGGTTGACCTGCAAAGTATGACCTGCTTTTCCAGAATAATGAAGAACCCATAGATTGTGCTCCTCTTCATCCCAACAGCAAGAAGATACGGTTGAGTGGTGCATTTGATTGCATCAACATGTTCTAGAATACTTGTTCCGCTCTGAAGATGATGAATAAGTCAAAATTAAAAAGATAAAAATCACAGATTACAACGGTCCCAACGTCTTGTTGCCATCTGTAAAGATAATCTTATTTATAAGAGA